>JASVEL010003661.1:0-334607 GCA_032618575.1 Nicotiana noctiflora | reverse complement strand
GCTTCGGTGCTTCATCACGAGGCTTTCCTCCGACACCTAATGGAACTGAGCTGTTATGAAGCCTAGATCCAAGGGTTGACTAAGGAAAAGGATACCTTCAAGCTTCTCAGTGAGTAAAGAGAAAGGGAAGCTAAAGGCCTTCGTGTTGAGCCAGAAACGGCTCAGAAAGAGTACACCGAATTGATGTAGCAGGTAAGAAGAATTTTTTATTTTAGTAATGGTGATTCAAGCATTGTAGCTAATGGTTCGAACCCGCAGGTCCAACAAAAACTCGACGTGATCTGGCAACTTTGTGAAGAAACAGATGCATTAAAAGTTTAGGTCGAAGGATGGAAAGAGAAGATGGACTGCTTGGCCTCAGAGAAAGAAGTTGTCCAAGCTCAACTGGTCTCCGGTGAGAACCCACTTCGAACCGTAAAATAATGACGTAAGTAGCTAAATGTCATAGAAACGTCCCATTGGTGCAGTTTTCGATCGGGACAAGCTGGTCACAGAGCTTAAAGCGACCAAATCGGAGGTGGAAACGACCAAGTCCAATACTGATGCAGTGGTGTCTATCTATCGGCCGATGCTAAAGCTGATCAAATTCGAGCAAAGGAGGTCACCGAGGCTGCTCGTGTTCGAGCAAATTGGGTCGTCGAGCATGCCAAATATCAGTCTAGAAGGTTTCGATCTTACAGCCGAGATCGAGAGTGCTAAGGAGCTCGAAGTGCTAAGGAGCTCAAAGATGAAGCCTGGAGATTAGCTTACCCCGACGATGACTACGAGTCTAGAAGCTTGAGCGAATCCGAAAGTGGAGAAGACCCAGGGGTGGAGATGCCTCTCCCGGAGATGACCGACCACTTAGGCTTTTAGATAGTTTTTTTGAATTTCTATTGAGGTCACTTCCGCCTTTTATAGCGAACTTTCGTCGGGCCATGTTTCCCTTGTAAAAATGTTTTGATGAACATATAAAACTTTTTCCCTTTCATGTCCTCTGAATCTATTGTATGTTATTAACTTAAGTAAGGGTCAAAGCGCTTTAGCATAAAATTATGAAGTTGTATTTGAAGGCCCAAGGTTTGAGATGATAATGACCGATATAAGCACTACCCTTGACCGTTTCTAATCGATGGACCCTGAATGATCATTCAAACTTGAGCTGAGGTAGACCTTTAGTTTTATGATCGAGTGAGGACCTGCTCGAACTCGTAGTAAGGTAGCCTTTAGGCTTTCTAGTCGAGTGAGAATAGTCTCTCGAACTCAAAGTAAAGGTAGCCTTTAGGCCTTTGTATTTCTGCTCTTTTGTGACTTTTTCGAGACCATTTTGGTCGTTGTAAATTTTGTATTTGGCCGATCTGACCTTTGTAAAAAGATCGTTTATGTATATATAAGGCTATCTACTTTTTTCGACTCCTAAAATTTTTCCTTTGCTTTATCATTCATATTTACAAAATTGGAATGCCTTAGCATGAAATAATAAGGCTGCATTCGAGTGTTCGAACAAGACCTTGCCTTTATTACCTTTCAAGGTCAAGGCATTACCGAGATTCGAAGTTACCAAAGTTTTCTCCTAAAAATATCTCAAATTTAAGATTATGTCGAAGGTAGCCTTTAAATAGGTTGTGAAAAAAATTTTGAAGGCCTATTTTTATAATGGGTTTCGGATGTCTCCAAAACCATGTTAAATTGGTCGTAGCCCTTTAGTTCAGGATCTTCCCATTGGGCTCATTTCTCGTTTTATTTTATTCGGGCTTGCCTGAAATAACAGTCCTCGAATGGGGTGGCCATGACCATTAGAAATTGGGGAGTTGCCCAATAGGTATTTCGTCCCCGAAGTTCAATAGTTTGATCTATTTGGGTTTTATTTTTCAGACGACAGTCCCCAAGTGTGGGAGGGATTATCCGAATTCTGGTTATAATCAGCCTTTGAGAATGTTTTCTTAAGAGATCGAAAGTATGGGATCGTAAAGTGGAAATTTTTCCAAGGCATTATATAGTTGCAAGGAAAGTATTTCTTTTTTTTTGTCAAAAAGAGTCACACATGCGTACATGTTTTACGTCAGGACTCTAGCAATCTATGTGGGCATGGTTCATTTTGACTGTTTGGCCTTCACAATATCCTACCTATTGAGACCCTTCCATTTCGAAATAATTTCCTTGCTAGAACAATTCTATATTCTATGGTAATCTCCCCCCAGTATTCGAGATTGATTGTAGAAAAATCTCGGATACTATAAACACAGTATCTGATACCGAATTATAATCGACCTTCAATTCTAAGTTAGCATGATCCATTATTGCCTCGTTAAAAACCTTGCCGAATAGCCCAATTGAGACAAAAATGATTCAAGGAAAAAAAGTACGATACATGTTAGACCTAAAGGTTTTGTTCCGCTCCTTGTCGATAACTTGCAAGTGTTAGTCGAAAAATAGAACAAATTGAAATAGGGTCCTACCTCAACAGTCATATCGTTTGAGATGAGTTATGTTCCAATTATTTGGTAGTTGTTCTCCATCCATCGTTCCGAGATAGGATCATTTTCATGTGATTTTGAGAATCTGGTACGACCCTTCCCAGATCGGACCCAATTTTCCTTTATTTGGATTTCGGGTGTTTAACATGACCTTCCTCAATATTAAGTCCCCAACATTAAAGGATTTAAGGTTGGCCCTTCAATTGTAATACCTCTCAATTCGTTGTTTTTGGGCAGCCAATCGAATAAAGGAAACTTCATGTTGTTCATCTAATAGCTCCAAAATTGTATTCATGGCCTAATCATTTGAGTCCTTTGTAACATAGTGGAATCTAATACTTGCCTCCCTGACTTCGACCGGTATTAGAGCTCGGCACCTTCAAAGTTGTACGATACGCCCAAAGGACTTCGGGTAGGACTACTCTCCATTTTCCTTTGGGTTCCGTCAACCTTTTCTTAAGGTTTTGTATTATGGTTTTGTTGTTTGATTCGGCTTTCCCATTCACACTAGGGTAATAAGGTGTTAATAAAATCCTTTTGATCTTGAGACCTTTGAGAAATTTGGTCACTTTGTTGCCGATAAACTATTTTTCGTTGTCACATGAAATTTCAGATGGTATTCTGAATTGACATACGATGTGGTCCCAAAAGTAGTCGATGACTTCTTTTTCCTTATAGCATACACACATTCCAAGTTTGTTCCCTTTTTAGTGAGTACGACTATGTTGTCTAGCCATTCAAGATATTTTACTTCCCGAATGGATCCAATTTGAGAAGTTTAGTTACCTCGTTCTTTATGAGTGCATGCTTTACCTCGGACTGTTTCCCCTTATTTTGCTTGATCGGGGGATATGTTAGGTCTTCATTTAAATTATGATTCATAACCTCTGGTGGTATTCCTCTCATATCAGAAGTGGGACCAAGCAAAATAATCTAAGTTAGCTTTTAAAAATTCAATTAACTCTTGCTTTACCTCAGGAGTTACTTGTGCCCAGGTATACCTTTCGATTGGGTAGATGTTTCAATCAGCACGTTGTGCTCCAGTTCTTCGACCGTTGACTTGGTAGCATCGGAATCATCGGGGACGATAAAGGATCGAGAAACCCCGTAGTCATCATCTTTGTCGATCCCTTGCTTGTCTGATTGGGTCGAAGCTGGCATCGACGATTTCTATTTGGCCGTCTGCTTACCTTTGGTGTTCGAATTTTCCAAGGTTGAAGGCCCTAGTATCGGTCACTTTATCGACTACAAACATTTCATGTGCAGCGTGTTACTCTTCGTAGACCGTTTTCACACCATCCTCCATTGGGAACTTCATCATACTGGTGAAAGGTTGAGGGCGTTGCCCTCATGTTTTGGATCCACGTCCTTCCGAATAGGGCATTATACCTCATATCGCCCTTGATCACATGGAACTTCTTTTCTTGGACGATCCCAGCCACGTTTACTAGCAAATCTATCTCGCCTTTGGTGGTTTCACATGCCATGTTGAAGTCGTTTAGCGCTCCAGTTGTGGGCACAACCTGATCCTATACGCCGAGCTATTCTACGACCCTTGATGGAATGATGTTGGGCTAGCTACCTGGATCAATTAAAACACGTTTTACTTGAGTCTTATTCATAAGTACAAATATTTCCAATGCATCGTTATGGGGTTGTTCGATCTCTTTTGTATTCTTGTCATCGAAAGATAAGGTTTCTTCCAGTAAGTAGTCCCGAGTTCACTTTCCCCCTGTGATATTCACCTTGTGAATTTAAATACTGGTCCTTAAGTAATATAGACTCCTCTAACGATCATGTGAATCACATGCCTCGTTCTATCCGTTTGAATCTCTAGTTTTGAAGTGTTTTTTCGTTTGACCGCACAAATATTCCCCGAGATAATCGTTATTGAATAACCGGGCCACTTATTCTCTTAGTTGTCGACAGTCCTCTGTCCTGTGGTCACGAGTGCCATGATACTTGCACATCAGGTTAGGGTCTCATTGGGTACAGATCGGTCTGCGAAGGTCGAGGCCATCTAGTATCCTTGATACATCCGATGGCTGATTCATCTACATTAAAGTTATATCTCGACAATCGTGGAGCTTCTTTCTGCTCGGCATTCCTGTCGAAACCACCCATTCTCACGAGTCCCCCTTAACTTTGACCTCAATTATTTCTCCTCTCATTCCATGCAAAGTTTCATCCAGACCCGCTGCCTCTTCGATCTCCGTCATATGGTTGGTATCAATCTCTATTTGACCTTGACTCTTGATTGACATCCCTCTTGATTCTATCCATATGTATGTTAGGGTAAACGAAATTGGAAGGAGTTCCTAGTTGATCATCCTCGACCCCGATCTTTGATCGATATCGATTATGTACATTGGCCCAAGTGACAGCTGGATACTCGATGAAACTTTGCTTCAACTGCTACGAAGCTATAGAAATCTAAGTATTGACCTTGAGTGAAATCTTGAACTACCCAATCATCGGTGATCGGGGGCAAATCCATTCTCTCTATTTGGAATCGAGATACGAATAATTCCCTAAGCATCTCGTTATTTTTCTGCCTTACCTTGAAAAGGTCCAACTTCCTCGTTGCAATTTTAATGGCTCCAGCATGTGCCTTTACAAAAGAATTTGCAAGCATAGCAAACGAATCAATAGAATTAGGGGTAAGTTATGATACCATATAATAGCACCCTTCGATAAAGCCTCCCCGAATTTTTGCAACAAGACGGATTCGATCTCGTCATCTTCCAAGTCATTTTCATTTATAGCACATATGTAGGAGCTGACATGTTTATTTGGATCGATCATCCCTGTTGTACTTAGGAATCTCGGGCGTGCGAAATTATTTAGGGATCAGCTTTAGAGCCACATTCGAAGGGAAAAGTTTTTGTACAAACTTCTTGAAATCCAAGCCTTTCAATATCATTGGTGTGAACACGTGATTTTTGCCTAACATGAATTACTCATGTTTCATCATTAGTATTGGGTGCATTTTGGAGTGATTTTGATAAGAAATGAGACATTTAGTCTCTTTTAAGAAGACTTAAGTTGGAAAAAGTCAACCAGATGTTGACTTTTGAGTTAGAGGGCTCAGATGTGAATTTTGATGGTCCAGTTAGCTCCGAGAAGTGATTTGTGACTTAGGAGTGTGATAAGAATCTTTGAAGTAGTAATAGTGATTCAGGCATGATGGCTAATGGTTCGAACCCGCAGGTCCAACAAAAGCTCTACATGATCGGGAAAATCCATAAGGAAGTAGACATAGTGAAAATTGAGGCTGAAGAATGGAAGAAGAATATGGATCACCTAGCCTCAGAAAAGGAGACTGCCCGGGCCCAAGTGGCCTTGAATTAAATCCAACTCCGAAGCATGAAAGTGAAAACCTTGGTGCAAGCCAACAAAATCAAGGAACTCCAGTCTCATTTGGGTTCAAAAATTTCCGATCGAGAGAAGCTGGTCACAGAGCTCGAAGCTGCCAAATCAGAGGTCGAAGTGACCAAGACCAATACTGATGCAGTGGGGGTTATTATCGGGTCGCTGCCAAATATGCTCAGGTCCAAGAAAAGGAGGTCACCGAGGCTACTCAGGTTCGAGCAAATTGGGTCGCTGAGCATGCCAAATGTCAGTCTCAAAGAAGACTCTTAGGAGATCCATGCTCGGGGCTTCGATCTTTCAACCGAGATCGAGAATGCTAATAATTTTGAAGGTGAGGCTGGGAAATTAGCTTATCCCGATGATGATGACGAATCTAGAAGCTTGAGCAAATTGAAAATGCAGAAGACCACAACGGTGGAGATGCCACTCCCAAAGATGACAAGCCACTTAGGTTTATAAATAGTTTTTGTACTTCTGTCGAAGCCGCTTTGTCCTTTTATAGCGAACTTTCGTCGGGCCATGTTTCCCTTGTAAAAATGTTTTGATGAACATATAAAACTTTTTCCCTTTCATGTCCTCTGAATCTATTGTATGTTATTAACTTAAGTAAGGGTCAAAGCGCTTTAGCATAAAATTATGAAGTTGTATTTGAAGGCCCAAGGTTTGAGATGATAATGACCGATATAAGCACTACCCTTGACCGTTTCTAATCGATGGACCCTGAATGATCATTCAAACTTGAGCTGAGGTAGACCTTTAGTTTTATGATCGAGTGAGGACCTGCTCGAACTCGTAGTAAGGTAGCCTTTAGGCTTTCTAGTCGAGTGAGAATAGTCTCTCGAACTCAAAGTAAAGGTAGCCTTTAGGCCTTTGTATTTCTGCTCTTTTGTGACTTTTTCGAGACCATTTTGGTCGTTGTAAATTTTGTATTTGGCCGATCTGACCTTTGTAAAAAGATCGTTTATGTATATATAAGGCTATCTACTTTTTTCGACTCCTAAAATTTTTCCTTTGCTTTATCATTCATATTTACAAAAGGTTGGAATGCCGTAGCATGAAATAATAAGGCTGTGTTCGAGAGTTCAAACAAGACCTTGCCTTTATTGCCTTTCTGGTTCAAGGCATTATCGGGGTTCAACGTTACCGAAGTTTTCTCCATAAAATATCTCAAGTTTAAGATTCTGTCGAGGGTAGCCTTTTAGAACCAGTTGTGAAGAAAAAATTTCTTTTTTGAATGCCTATTTTTATAATGGGTTTCGGATGTCTCCAAAACCATGTTAAATTGGTCGTAGCCCTTTAGTTCAGGATCTTCCCATTGGGCTCATTTCTCGTTTTATTTTATTCGGGCTTGCCTGAAATAACAGTCCTCGAATGGGGTGGCCATGACCATTAGAAATTGGGGAGTTGCCCAATAGGTATTGCCGGGCATTCGATAGTTCGATCTGTTCGAGTTTATTTTATGGACGACAATCCCCGAGTGTGGGAGTGATTATCCGAAATCTGGTTATAATTGGCCATTGAGCTCGTTTCCATAATAAATTGAAAGTATGGGGTGGTTGTAAAGTGGAAAGTTTTCCATGATATTATATAGTTGAAAGGAAATTACTTCTCTTCATTCTTGTAAAAAAAGTCATGTTGTATGTCAGGGCTCGAGTAATCTATGCGGGCACAATTCATTTTGACCATTTAGCCCTTACTATAAATCCTACCCATTGAAACCCTTTCATTTCAAAATAATTTCCTTTCTAGAATAATTAAATATCCGAGGGTAACCCCTCCCCCCAGTATTCGAGATTGATTGTAGAAAAATCTCGGATACTATAAACACAGTATCTGATACCGAATTATAATCGACCTTCAATTCTAAGTTAGCATGATCCATTATTGCCTCGTTAAAAACCTTGCCGAAAAAACCCATTTAGGACCAAACCAGATCTAAGGGAAAAAAGTGTAACGCGTGCTTTAAGATCCAAAGCTTCGTGTCGATCCTTATCAATAACTTGCAAGTGTTAGTCGAAAAAATAGAAAGGATGGGGTCATAACTTTATTCCGATTTTGGATATTTAACGTGATCTTCCTCGGCATCAAAACCCCGTGAATTTTGACCTTAATCATTTCTCCTTATCTCGATAATTTGATACGAACCATCCCAATTTGGTCCCAGTCTCCCTTCATTCGGGTTCCGGGTGTTCAATGTCCCCTTTATGAACACCAAGTCCCTGATATTGAATTAATGTAGGTTGGCTCTATGATTGTAATACCTTTCGATCTATTGTTTTTGGGCGGCCAAACGTACGAGGGCCGCTTCGCGCCTTTCATCCATCAATTCAAGGCTTGCACTCATGGCCTCGTCATTGGGTTCCTTCATCGCATATCGGAATCTGATGCTCAACTCCCCGACATCGACCGGTATTAAAGCTTCAGCACCATAAATCAAAGAAAATGGGGTGGCCTCAGTACTAGACTTCAAAGTTGTTCGACACACCCAAAGGATTTCGAGCAAGATCTTTCTCCATTTTCCCACGACGTCTATGGTTTTGTTGTTTGATTCGGCTTTCCCATTCACACTAGGGTAATAAGGTGTTAATAAAATCCTTTTGATCTTGAGACCTTTGAGAAATTTGGTCACTTTGTTGCCGATAAACTATTTTTCGTTGTCACATGAAATTTCAGATGGTATTCTGAATTGACATACGATGTGGTCCCAAAAGTAGTCGATGACTTTCTACGCACATTCTGAGTTTATTCCCCTTTTTAGGGAATACGGCTATATTTGCTAGCCATTCGTGATATTTTACTTCCCGAATGGACCCTATTTTAAGAAGTTTGGTTACCTCATCCTTGATGAATGCATGTTTGATCTCAGACTGGGGTCTTATTTTTTGTTTTACCGGGCGGAACTTTGAGTCGAGGATTAGTTTGTGAGTAGTGATCTCTGATGGGATTCCTGTCATATCGAGATGGGACAAAGAAAAACAATCCATATTAGCTATAAGAAATTGAATAAGTTTTTCCTAAGCTCGGGAGTTAACCCCGCATTGTGGTATACCTTCCAATCGGATAGATGTTCAATCAGCATGACCTACTCTATCTCTTCGACCGTTGACTTAGTAGCTTAGGAATCATCGGGGACCGAAAGTTATCATGTCTTCGAGTATATGTTCCTCTATATCGATCGGGGTTGGGATCGGCGATTTCTATTTGGCCGTATGCTTACCTTTGGTGTTCGAATTTTCCAAGGTTGAAGGCCCTAGTATCGGTCACTTTATCGACTACAAACATTTCATGTGCAGCGTGTTACTCTTCGTAGACCGTTTTCACTCCCTTCTAGCATCGGGAATTTTAGCACATGGTGAAGGATCGAGGACACCGCCCTTATGTTGTGGATCCATGAGCTCTCGAACACGGCGTTGTACCTCATGGCCGCCTCAATCAAATTAAACTTGGTTTCCTGGATGGACCCAGCAGCATTTACTAGCAAATCTATCTCGCCTTTGGTGGTTTCACATGCCATGTTGAAGTCGTTTAGCGCTCCAGTTGTGGGCACAACCTGATCCTATACGCCGAGCTATTCTACGACCCTTGATGGAATGATGTTGGGCTAGCTACCTGGATCAATTAAAACACGTTTTACTTGAGTCTTATTCATAAGTACAAATATTTCCAATGCATCGTTATGGGGTTGTACGATCCCTTTTGCATCCTTATCATTGAAAGAATGTTCCTTTTAGTACGTAATCCCGAGTTTGCTTCTCCCTTGTGATCGACACCTTGGTACATTTAAATACTAGTCCTTGAGGAGTATCTGCCCCTTCAACGAACATGTGAATCATGTGTTGTGGATCTTCTTGCTCGATCTATCTGTTTAATCTCTATTTTTTGAAGTGGTTTTTGGACCAATCACTTAAGAATTCTCGAAGGTGCCTCTCGTTGAACAACTGTGCTACTTCCTCCCTTACTTGTCTGCAATCTTCTGGCCATGGGTGCCATGATACTTGCATATTTGGTTTGGGTTTTTCTGGACCGGATTGGTCTGTTGAGGTTGAGGTCATCTAGTGTCTTTAATCCGACCGATGGCTGATATAATACCTGGTGCATCGATGATGAAGTTGTGTTCTGACAATTGAGGTGCTTCGTTGGATTCAACATCCCTATCGAAACCACTTTTTCTCATAACCCCTCAGGAGATCTATCCCCGATCATTTCTTCTATCATTCTATACGGATTTTGTCTAGATTTGCTGCCTCCACAGTCTCCATTATACGATTGATATCGATCTCTATTTTACCTTGGTTCTCGGTCGATATCCCTCATGATTCTATCCATGGGCCTGTTAGTATAAATAGACCCAGAAGGGTTGCCTAGTTGATCATAATTGACCTTGATCTTTGATTGATACAGATTGTGTACATCGACCCAAGTGACATCTGGGTATTCGATCAAATTTTGCTTCAACTGTTGGGAAGCTACTATACTTCAAAAGTTAAGACCTTGAGTGAAAGCTTGAATGGCCCAATTATCGGTGGCCAGTGGGAAATACATTCGTTCCATTAGGAATTGAGATACGAATTCCATAAGCATCTCGTTGTCCTTCTGCCTTACCCTGGAAAAGGTTTGAATTTCTTGTTGCAAACTTAATGGACCCGGCATGTGCCTTTACAAAAGAATTAGCAAGCGTAACAAATGAGTCAATACAATTAGGCGGTAAAGTATGATACCATATAATAGCACCCTTCGATAAAGCCTCCCCGAATTTTTGCAACAAGACGGATTCGATCTCGTCATCTTCCAAGTCATTTTCATTTATAGCACATATGTAGGAGCTGACATGTTTATTTGGATCGATCATCCCATTATGCTTAGGAATCTCGGACATACGAAATCCTTGGGGATTGGCTTCAGAGCTGCACTTGGGGGGAAAGGTTTTTGTAGAAGGTGTATTTGTGATGACCCAACCTATTGTCTCGTAAGTTACTACCCCGTTCTTCCCATTTTCTGCTTCTTTATGTTTCATTATCGGTATTGGGAGCATTATAATTTAATTGGAGTGATTTTTATTAAGAAATGAGAAACTTAGTCTCTCTTTAAGGAACGCTTATTTTAAAAAAGTCAACCGGACATTGACTTATATGTTAGAAGGCTCGGATATGGATTTCGAGGATTCGATTAGCTTTGGGGGATGATTTATGAATTAGGAGTACGATCGAAAGTGATTTTGAAGGTCCGGTGTAGAATTAGACTTGAATTGGCGAAGTTAGTATTTTGGCGAATTCTGATTGATAGGTGAGATTTTGATCCGAGGGTCATAATAGAATTCTAAGAGTTTGTAGCTCCGTTGGATAATTTTGGATATGTGTGTAAATTTTTAGGTCATTCGGACGTTGTTTGGTCGGGTCTTGATCTAATTTGGAAGTTTTTAGAAAAGTTAGGCTTGAATTCGATGTGAATTGACGGATTTGGTGTTGTTTGAGGCGTTTTGATGATTGGAACAAGTTTGAATGATATTTTAGGACTTGTTGATATATTTGGTTGAGGTCCCGAGGGCATCGGGTGGAGTTCGGGTGGTTATTGGAGTTTAACTTGGGCATTTCAAGAATGCCTCTATGTCGTTCTTCAAGGATAAATGAACTCCACATTCAGTTTTGATTGAAGCAATAGATCCGTATCAAAATTTTGGAGCGATAAGCAAAAAAGAATCATCCAATTCGGACAACGTATGAGAGAGTTATGCCCATTTTCGTGTCGGAAAAAATAGTTGCCCATCGCCAGCGCCCAGGGGTAGCGCGGGGCGCCATCCATGGCGCCAGAAAGTTTTGGCTACTGGTTCTAGCGCCAGAGGCAGCGCCCGGCGCCACCTGTGGCGCCCGAATCAGAAATATGCTATAAGACGGGGCTTTCGGCCATTTTTACACATTTGGAGCGATTTTTAGATGTAAACTTCACCACAAAACTTGGAATAATTGTTCTTAACTCCCTTGTGATTATATTCCATGAATTAATCTTCATTTTACTCCCTTGTGATTATATTCTATGAATTGATCTTCAATTTGGGGGGTAGATTCTTGATATTTCAAGAGAAATGGAGGAATTTTCTAAAATTCTATAAAATAAATTTTTAAGATTTGAACATCGATCCGGAGTCGAATTTTGATAAAATTAATATGGTTGAACTCGTGGGGAGATAAGGAACCCGTTGATGTAAAAATTTTTGGATTTCGAGACGTGGACCCGGGGCTCGGGTTCTGCAAATTTCGAGATTCTTGATATTTTTCGATTGTTTTCGAGTGGGTGTTGTTCCCTTAGCATATCGTAACATATTCCTTGTGATTTTGATCAGATTCGATGCACAAGGAAGTCGGTTCGAGAGGAAAAGACATCGCAAACTAGACTTTTGACTGGCTTGAGGTGAGTAATAGATGTAAATGATGTCCCGAGGGTTTGAAATTCCAGATTTTCACATTGTACGCTATATTAAGGTGAGACACGTGCTTTATAATGAGTGCAGGATTGCTTGTAGTCGTTGGTGATTGTAATTTGGTCTGTCCCGGTTGTTGATATTTACCGCGTATTTGACTGAAACTATTTGTTCGTAATTTAGGCTGATTGTCGTGTTTGGGGCCATGCGTCGACTTGTAGAATCCTTAGGGCATCTTATGTGTTTTACCTCACTTGTGTGCATATCACATACTCTCAGTCATATTTTCTACAATTGAAATAATAAAAGAACTGTGTTTTTAATCATGAATAGTAAATTAAAAATGATAAGTGGGATGAGAACCCGATTGGACTCAGCCCTATTGTTTAAAACTATTTTGCAAACTCTACTTAGATTTAAAACGTAAATGATATTTCTAACGATGTTTTGGGCTGAGAACTACTATTTCATTATTGCCTGAGGGGCTTATGTGATTTTGGACTGAGTACGGGATCGGGTTTCACGCCGCAGCAGTATTATATTGATATACATATGAGGCCGAGGGCCTAGTTGATGCCACGAGATGGCTTGATATTGCGGTTGGGCAGTAAGGGGGCCATCCCGGAGTTTGTCCACCCCTAGTAAGCATCATCGATAATAAATAAATGGAGCCAATTGCACGCCGCATCGGGTACTAGAGATTACTGTACTATGTGTTGCATTTCTTATTTGACTGTCATCTATATGCTTATCTGTTGCAGCATTTCCATAATTTGTTCTCACTGGTTTACCAATTTTATACTACTTGGTTTAAACTACCGTATTTACGGATTACAATGTGCTTATCCATGATTTCTTATTCTCAGCCTTTCAAGTTTTATGTGCTCATTCTACATACTTATTTGTCTTTTACTTGTTATACTGTGTTATTTGTGCCAGATGAGCGGATTACTGTGCATTGCGGCACTATTTGTTTTGATATTATTTTCACAACTATTGAAAAGATCATTTTCAAAAGAGGTTTAAAACTAAGCCAAGATATTTCTAAAGATTTCACAGTTTCACTGATTTTCTCGAAGAGTTTTATACTGCTTCTATAAACAATGATGATTGTTTTACGTGATGTCTTGCTACCCAGTTATTATTTACTTTTATTACTCACTGAGTTAGAGTACTCACTTTACTCCCAGGCTCCCTGCACCCCCCATGCAGATGCAGGTGTTGTTCACCCGATAGCGGGTTTTGAGTTGATCAAAGGTACTACTATTGTAGCTGAGCAGAGTGACCGCCAATGTTCGCGGCACCGGATTTCCTCCTTTGGTTCTACATTTTACTTTGTATATTGTTGTCCCTATTTCTGGACTTGTAGTACTTTAGTGAACTCTGTAGTAGCCCATGACTAGTGACATCCCAATGTTGGGCTGTGCCGGGATGGTTCCTTGTTGTTATCGTTATTTTTCGCACTTTTGATTTATGCTAATCATGTTTTAGCTTTATAAATATTAAATAACTGTTAAAAAGGAAGAGTTTGTTTTGTTGGCTTGCCTTGTATTCACAAGAGGCGTACAAAATTTCTGGAATCTAGTCCTTTCAATATTGGTAGTGCCCCGAGATTTGGTCAACCCTGGAGTTATAGGTTTTCACCTTCTTATCATTTTCCCCGATCTTCTTTCCTGTCTCAATTCGTATGTCGGTTCTTTAAGCATTTTTATGATAGCAGGATTGGTTTCTGATTCTTTCTTATTCGATTTCCTAGAAGCCGATTCAACCCTGTGTAAATCTTCCAGGGATGGCTCAAGTTCGACCCTGCTTGATGTGTGTTTCTGATTTTGAAGTTGGGCTATTGCTTCTTGTTGGGACTACAACAATTCAAAGATCACCCGCAGGCTGATCCCGCCATCTTCAGCGACATATGCATTCTGAGTAGCTCATCGAGTTCCCCCTCGAACGCTGCTTTCAGGATCAACGTCCAAATTTTCATTGATGGCTACATGCGAACTAATATCGATCGAATCTATAGACGGAATTTCATTGAGGCCAGTAAGGGTACAACATTTTGTGTTGAGCATGATTTTTGTGATTTTTGTGTTATTGTTATCGTACATTTGCATTTTTGTGTGTGCGTGTTTATTTATTTAAATTAGTAAAATACGAAATATATACATCATCTTGTGCATTTTTTTTAGTGTTTAATATCAAAATTATACGGTTTACATTTAAGTGGGATTATGTGGGATGATTGTAGTAAAAATTAATTGTGTTATGAGTTAGTATACATATATATATATATATTAATTGTGTTATGAGTTAGTATATATATATATATATATACACACATATGTATATGATACACCATGGAATGTAGTATGGAAATCGGAATTGGGCCATAGCAAAACCAGGCCCAATGTAATTCAATACACAACCCAATTCCCTACCCAGCCAGCCCAACACCCCACCCCAAATACCCGACCCGGCCCAACTCACACATAACCAAATGAACCCCCATTCAATTTCCTCCCCCATTTCTCTTGAACACCCAAACGAAAACCCTAAGGAGACTGACCCTTTTCAAAGAGCCGCCCCCATCCTCGTCTCCTCCATGACCAAGCTCGCCGGCCCCTCCATCTCCGCCGGCCACTTCGCCGCCGACCAAGCAGCACCCTCAACGCACACAACGCAAGCCTCCAGCGACGAGCTCCGTCACCACTACAAGCGAGAAACACACACACACAGCGGATTTCATGTCTTAGCTTCACAGCTCCTAAGAATTTGAAGCGATTGAATCGCTGTTTGCTGCTGCCGAGTCGAGCTCGCTTGGTCGCTGTTGCCGTTCGAGTTCGAGTTCCGTCAAGGTCTTGGCCGTTCAATCCCTTCGCGCACACAAACGCATCCCTTCGATCGAAGCGATTGAATCGCTGTTTGCTAATTTCTAGCCGCTGGATAACACACAAACGCATTTGGAATCATTTTCGAGTCCCGATTCCGATATGAAGCTTAGCTTCAGTTGAGGGCACGTCTGGACTGTTTTGAGTTGCCGATGCCAATTCGAGGTCCTCGTTTGCTCGCCAATTTGAGTCGAAGTCCCCATTCAAAAGTCACGGAACTAATTTGAGTTCTATTCGAGTTCCTCGATAGTATGATTTGTTCTTTGAGGTTCATTCTTTCCTCCCCTCTATTTTAATTTGATAATATTGCATGTTTGTCTCTAATTGTAGTCATGCTCTGGGTTGCTCAATATGGTGAATATGTTCGAATTTGTTTTCTTGGTTTAAATAAACTTAATGATATAAGTAGATGGCAAGATTATCTGTTGTTTGAATTACCTGATGGTGTTTAATTGATGGTGGATTCTTACAACTGATGTAACAATTGGTACGGTTCTAGGTTGCTATGAATTGATTCGATTGTTGTCCTTTTGAGCTGTTGAAGAGATTAGTGTTGTGATACTTAATCCCTAATTAGTTTTGAATATAAGTATACACAATCCATGTATATGTTGCGATATATGTTGTGGCATTGGAATTTTATCTAAGATTCGGCTCCATTATAGACTGTTTCAAGCTTTTATGTGGCTATTCTATATTTGCTTCTGTTCATTGAATAGTGGAGGAAGTGGAAATGGATGTAAGCTTGATATGTTTTCTTAAAAAAATGAGTATGATTTGTGAGTAGTTGTACATCACTGGTCTTGAGGTAATGGTGTAGAGAGGCTCTTTAATGTGATTATGGATTTTGTTTCTGGATCATTCCATTGCTGGACAAGTTTAATTATTGACATCAGCCTATATAACTTGAATCTTTTGTTCTGGTACTTTGACATGTTCCTCAGGTACTAAATCATTAGAAAGTCAAGTGCTTTTCTTTTGCTTCACCGGATGAAAGTGTATCTCTGTGCTTTCCAAGTCCTACCGTAGTTCTTGTGCAATATAAATTACTCGAAAGTGATATGTTATAGTTCTAGGAGTGTAGGAGTTGTTTAGTTCATATGCAGTTTCCTTATAAGTTTCCTTTCCATGGTCTATCATCTTTACATATGAATTCAGTTTGTTTTCGGTCAGTATGTTTACAGTGTTCATTTGTTCCTATTTAGGTTTAATCACTGAATTTTCCGTCTTGTTTCTAATACATTGGTCTTTATTTTGATGCTATTTGATCTGATCTAAGTTCTATCTTAAATTTTTTGGTTGAGCTTGATTAGAAAATTGGTTATAGCTGATAGTGATTTGGTGTTTAATTAGGAATTAATTTTGGTCAGTTGTTAGCATTGTTACAAATAAAGGTTTGGGGGAAGAATAGTAATTTCAGTAGTTTTAGGGGTAATATGGAAATTGAAAACTTAAAGAATTATTTATGTTAAAGTATTTTATCCACTAAGCACTAATAACATTAAAAAAAAAAGGGGTATTGTTTAATACTTAGTGAGGAACAAGACATAGTGGCTTTGGAAGATGTTAAAAGAAGTAATTAAATAATGTTGCCCATAACTTTTGAATTAATTAAGGAAAAGACAAGTGTTAGTGGGGAACCAAACAATAGGCATGGGAGTTAATATTAATACTATAAGACACCCATGACTTTTGATTGAAACAAGAAGGGACAAACATGTAAGCATGGGGAACCATTTAACTTGAATCAAGAAGTCATTTAGGGGGAGGGGTCTGTTTTGAGCTATAAATATAGCATTAATCTGGAACAGTAAGACACGGTAGGAGATTCGAAAATATAGACAGAGATATTCCTACACACACAGAGATATCTGGAAAAAGAATTTTGAACTAAAAATACAGTGAGAGTAGGGAAGATAGACATAGGAATAAACAAAAATACACACACACATACACACTGTGTATACTGTTGCATAGTGGTCGGTTGGTTGCTGTTGTTCTCGGGTTGTTGTTGTTGCTGTGCTACTGAGTTTGACTGTGGCGTATCTGCTGAGTGTTGGTTTAGATTACTGGTTTGGGGTCTGTTTTTGGTGTTTGCTTTGTTGGCTGAGCTGTGGACTGCCACTGCCTGGGTTGCTGAGTGTTTGGTTGTTTGTTGCTGTTGGTTATTGTTGTTGGTCTGTTGTCATTTGGCTTCATCGACTTAACTGATCTCCATTCTCTTGCTGTGTTGAATTCCAGGTATTTCACTACTGCCTGAAGCTGTAAACGTGAATCGAAGAAACAAAGTTTAGCTTATTGATTAGTTAAATACATGTATATTCATTAAAGAGAACTTGAGCATGTAATAGACTATATGGATTGCAATTATGTGAGCTTTATATTTCTATAGGCTATCATAGTAGAAGTGGTCTACTGGAAAGGTACTATGTAAGGGGTATACGGATCAGTGAATACATGTTAAAAAGAAAAATTTTCCATTATGTTAGTGGTGTTAATTTGATCAAGTTAAGAGTGCATGATAACCAACAATTAGTGTGAAAGTAAATAGAGTCATGATGATGGTAACTTGATCGAGGGTGATGAATTAGTAGTATCGTGTTCAATGTTCAATTAGTTAATTAAGTATGTAAATCCCGTTCTATCAATAGTCGCTTAAAAAGGGGAATCTGGACAATTGATATATCACTTCGTTGCTATTAGATTATCAATACACTTTAGTTCATGTATATCTACTATGATCTAGATCATTCACACAAAAACTGATTATCAGTTAGATTGGGTTAAAATCTGAAGCATGTTCAATATTCTTTTCTTAAATAAAACAAATTTTTTGGGTAACTAATTAGCTTAACTAGTTTGAATACAAATTGGAATATTTTAAGAGCAAAGTAAAAAGGAAATTGCCTTCTGGCGTTTAATTTTGAGTCAAGGCTCTATTGAATGGCCCAAATGATAAAAACAAAAAATATAAAACTAGCAGGTAATGATAAACAATTAACATTTTTCTTTGTTGTTAAAGACAAAACAAGTAGAGAATATAGTTCATCTTAGGATTGGCCTTAATAATAATGAGATGAGCCTCGCCAAACGCAAATACACAATCGCGGGGCCCTCTAATCAGTTGTTATAAGAAGCATAGACTTGGAAGGACCGTCTAGTGAATTTCACGGTCTTTTCCCAAAGTTAAATAGACGATAGACTCTTTAGGCCCGATTTGAAATAAAATTACTTTCCTGAATACGGGTGTGCATTTATGCGACCCAAATCTTACTCTCGGCGAAACTGAAATACATTAGAGTCGCAGGCGTACTGGTTACGGTGCGGCTCGAAATGTGTTTTCGTAACGTCGCAATTCTTCTAAAAATAAGAGCGGAGCATTAAAAGCACATAGTTAAAAATATATAAAAGAATCAGATAGAAACAAAAAAAATGGCAATTGAGCGACCGTGCTAAAACCACGGAATCCGGGAGTGCCTAACACCTTCTCCCGGGTTAACAGAATTCCTTATCCAGGTTTCTAGTTTCGTAGACTGTATTACAGAGTCATAAATTTCCTCGGTTCGGGATTAAACCAGTGACTTGGAACACCATTATTTTCCCAAGTGGCGACTCTGAAATTTAATAAATTGATCCCGTCTCGATTGTCCCTTAATTGGAAAAACTCCCTCGTGCCCTCGTGGGTGCGGAAAAAGGAGGTGTGACAGCTCTGGCGACTCTGCTGGGGATAATGTGTCTATAACCAAAATTCCATCGAGGCAGCAGGGGTTAAAATGTTTCCTGGTGCAATGTTCTCATTTTCGTCGTGGTGGCCGAGATCATTGTCAATGTGTTGAGGTACTGACTGAAAATTTGATATTTTTAATCCTATAATCAAAGATACTTCAAAGAACAAGTGTAAAATATTGTATTACTAAAGTTTGTACCAAGTAACCACTATTATATTTAGCTCCATAGTGGAAGCCAAATTGTTTACCCTAAAAATGGATAATAATTTAATTTAATTATTGTTTTAAGGATACATGATTTTACTTGTCACAAAATGAGAAAAAATGCAAATTGACATTAAAATTAACTGCAAATTGAAATAAAGCAAGCAAAAAGAAATGTATAGCTTTGATTCTCGAGCTAGGTCACCTTCGAATCAAACAAATATCTCACTGGAAATGTGAACAAAATAATAGAGTAATGAGAGCTTAAGAGAAATACAGTGTATTGCGTGAATATGATCTGCTTTATAAATGATTAGACCCTCTTTACATAATAGTGGAATCCTACCAGTAATACAATCCTAAATATAATAAAAAATCCCATGATTAGCTGATTAATCAACCTCTTCTTGATACGTGCCGAGATTTCAGTTGTGATCCTTGCTCGATCGCAGATATCTTGGCTTTTCGTTATTTGGCTCGGCAAGCTTACCTCGATCTTGCTCGATCTCTATCTCGCTCGGTCTCGATCTTGGCTGATCTCGTTCTTGATTGGTCCCTTAGTCACAAGCTTGGAAATCTAACTTCGTGTCCCGGTCCGGTATGACATGGGGTCGAACCTTGGCCTGCCACACTCCGGTCTCGATTAATCATACAAAAATGGCAAGCCCGATTTTGACCGTATACACAGGCGTATTCAAAAATTGAGATACCAGATAAATAAGGATTCTTTCTCTCCAATAATCATACGTAAATATCTCCTTTCATATTATAAAGCGTGATCAACAATATCAGATGCAAGACGGAAAGAAAATTTCATGGATGAGAATCTAAGCAAAAGGGACCCTTTTCAATGCGTATGATTGGAATTCATTGAAAACATATAGAAGAGTGAATATATAAAATTTGAGGAAGATTGGAGGTGATTTGGACTGATTTGGTATCAAAATTCGTTGTTAAAATCGACTTTAAAAAATTCTTTTGCGATACATGTATCAAACATGAATCACACATGTATCTCATACAGAGGTATACATGAATATACATGTGATACACATTTAATAAAAATATGGTACATATGTGCTATAGTAATGATACACGGTGTATACACATATCGTCCTTCTTTTCATATTCATCTTCCACTTTAAATTTTCAATTCAAACCATCTCAAAATTCCATCAAATCTTCCCATAATTGAGATTCAAACTCCTTAATATGTACTCAATCTGTTCCAAAAATATCCACTCAAAAGAAAGCAAATTTTAATTTTTTTGGCTATAAATATCTAATTAGCTAATATTAGTAGTATTTGGCTAATATAGTAATATTTTATGAGTAGAAGGGCTAAAAGGTTTCTCTATGACTTTTGTTAAGATATTCTAATTTGCATTCTAAAGTTTTGATATCTCACCGATCATATTGAACAAATGATAAAGTCCTAATGAGTTTCTGCAACTCTAGGCTTTACAAGGGTCACGCGATCTAAGCCAAAGCCCTAATATAATGGAATTCATGCACTTTTTTGTTTGGCTGAGAAGAATGGGAAAAGGGTAGAATCGGTTGGTCGGTAAGTGGAATAAATAAAGATATTCTATTGGCTGGGATATTTTATGGGATAATTTTCTACGTGGAATAACTAATCTAGTAAATTATATTCACCGTCCCGTCATGACCAAATTATATATTTTAAAATTTTACGGTAATAAAACTAAAAATCCGCACAAGTCCCTAATTTTCGTGTGCTATAGCACACGCCTTCCGCCGTGGACCCAGACCCCAAAGCCTCTCGTGACTAATTAATACTTATAACCAGAAGTGGGATAAAATAATCCTGCATTAATTTTATCCCTGATTGTTATCCCTTATCCCACCAATGAGTAAAATGAAGAGTTTAAAATTAAACTATTTCCAAACTAAAAAATATTTCATTTATTTTGATTATTTTGAATCAAAGTCTAATTTAAAACGGATGGAATAATTTGAAGGAGAGATAGCCTAATCTGATGAGAACCTGGTAAACAGGTTAGAGAATTGATCAATTAATTATGGCCATGCATCAATAAGATTCATCTACTTCAAGTGAGGTGTGACTCACCATGAGACTAGTCGTCAGTGTAAATACAAGTAGATTGATTAGTATGCATCCTAAATATGAAACTTATTATTTTATAGCGGGCATTTTACTTTTAAAGTGTGACTTTCCAACACAAATCTAGTTCTATTCGAGTCCAAAGCAAGTATCGAATATTAAATGAAAAATCAAAAGATATTGTTAATTTACCTAACGACTAAAGATGATGTTCGTGCAGTGCCCTTCGTGGCACCGAGAATTTCTAATACGTGATAATGAGTAACTAAATAGGTGTTTGGACATAATTTTGAAAAAAAAAAAGAAAGTAGTATGTGGAGTTAAGTTAAAAATATTTGAAATTTAAAATTATGTTTGGACATATATTTTACTTGTTTATTTTTATAATTATGGTATTTAGTTAATTTGCATGCACCTCAATTAGTTTCTCCAACAAATTACACGAAACACGAGATATTTACTATCTCACATCAGCACAAGTATCCGATAATTTTGTCCGCCAAAGCTTAGACATATGAGAGGAAATTACCTAGCATTTTAGCCTCTACTTAAATTTAAGTTTGAGACTTCATTATTCCTGACCCACTTTATTGACCACTAGATCACAGTGCAAGGAAATGTCTTGTTTATTCATCAGTAGTCGGCAACTAGCTTACTATTTAAGAATTATGTTAATGAGACTTGGTCTCTTAATTATTTAAATCAAATTACTCCATCCGTTCACTTTTATTTGTTCACTATACTACAAATACATTGTTATTTTTATTTGTCTATTATACCAAATCAAAAGAAAAAAATATTTTTTTTTCTTGTTTTACCTTTATCATAAACTACTTATTCCTCAAATTGTTTATCAAAACTTTTAAAATGCTATCATTATTATGGATAAAATCGTAAAATATATATTTTATTTAATTTTCTTAAAGAAAGTATATAGTCAAAAGTAAACAACTAAAAGTGGACGGAGGGAATAACAAGATGCAAAGTACAACTGCCATTAGAATGAGACCCCTTAGGCAAATCCAAAAAGTCTTGGTAGGAAAAAAAAAGGTATGAATTCTCATATTGCTTATTTTTTCTAAAGAACTTGATCCAAATCAAGGAAGAGTACACGAAACATTATATATCACTTGGATATCCAAAATTCATACATGAGAACTCAATTTACAGAAAAATGGTATGAATGTCTCGTGGTTATTTTAAGTGCTGAAACTAATTTAATAAATAAGTAGATACGTATTTAGATATAAGTGTTGGAATTGATAATAAGTTACTGTAGTATTATATTAAAAAAAAAGTGGCGATAAACTCTTTTTCTGTTAAAATGACTTAAATAACCTTAAAACTGTTTACATCTATAAGGGTGTAATTTCTTCAAAATTCTAGATTCTAGATCGACTCAAATACAAAATATTATATTTGTCAATTTATTTTAAATACAATTGTGCTTAGATAAAATAACTTTTATGATAAATATACAATCATAAGTTATAATTAATTAAGAAATTGACAAAAATTTCTCAATAAATAATAACCTAAATAGCACAAAATATTTGAAGAGAAACAAACTCTATCTCCATTACCATAATACTTATATATCAATACACCAAAAATTTTGATATGTCCTCGTTCATTACATACAATTCAAAGATTAATACACAATTACATAGATACAAATATGCAAATGAATAGAGAATTTGCTTATTTTAAATAGCCAATGAGAATTAAAGACTTGAAGAGGCGGGGGAGGGGAGTGTTATGTTGAAACAATACTTAAGCTCAGGGTGACCACCTTATGACTTTTGACTTATTTTTAACTTATAAGCACTTGACTTATAAGCATTTTTAACTGTACCAAACGCATAGATAAATTAAAAAGTGCTTATAAGCTAATTTGACCAACTTATAAACTTAGCCAAACATCCTCTAAATTTTTTTGAACGGACTAATAAGATGTCAAAGCAAGTGCGTAAGGCGAATCAAAGTGATCTTGATGACTTGGGGATTATTCTTAGCTGCGCATTGTGGGTTACCTACGAGGACTCTAGTCCACGTTATGTAGGAGTTCAATAACGTCCACATGGTGCTACTATGTGCGTGCAACTTCTATAGAGTTTAGAATAAGATATTGGCCCACGCTTATTTCTATAACTCTTAACAAATATCTTTTTGCTAGCAAAAGCATTTTCCACTTGAGTGTTCTTTTTTATTGACGAACTACATCTTAAATTTCGAACCATAGTCATTTTCTCCTCTTACCTTAACGACTTTCCAACATTTGACCAGCTTAAACTCATGTCCTTCATGCCATATAACAAAGCCGAACATGGAGCGCAAAATGAACCTGTTTGGTTTGCAGAATTTCAATAGTATTTCCCTTAAAAGTACGCATAACCATTATAGCATTTCAGATTCCAAATAATTGCACAATTGTAAACTGGACCCTATAAGTTGTATATTTTTACATAAACACGCTATACACGATATTCATAGTTTACCCAACACTATCTGTTACATATGATTCAGGATAACGGGATTAGCAATAAAGGGTCACATTAGGCTTTAGAAGAAGACAATAAGATGACTTGCCTGATGAATGGATAATTGGTTGGTGTACACATATATACATATATACAACTCTATAGATGGGTTATGCGATTCATGTAGTTAAGTAGCGGTCATGGCAGAGCAGACCATCACTGATGTCGTTAGTGAAAGCTGATATGGAGCAATATCTGATTCCATAAGAGAGTCCCATCCGCAACCTTACATAACAATAGTGCCAATTGACTCTCTTCTGCTTCATAAATAGTGGGAAAACTTGTCCATCAATGGTCAGACTGAAGTTACATAATCTTCCTGAACCCACCTGGCTAAATATGAAACAAGAGAAAGGTTATTGTTTTCCACGACATCGCAGCCCTTTAATCAAAATGCAGGGCCAATCTTTACTTCTTTTCTTTTCAACTAAACATGACATGAAACTCAAAAGAATGAAAGGTCTTCAAAAGAATCCCAAAATTAAAACCTTACAGAGGCAGCTACTCCCACTTGCCTGCTAGTTTTGCGAGACATTAATAGTATGTTTGGCCAACCTTCTTTTTGGTCAAAAGTGTTTTTTTTTTTTTTTTTTTTGCCAAAAACACTTTTGGCCAAATATTGTGGTGTTTGGCCAAACTTTTGGAAGGAAAAAAAGTGCTTTTGCGGAGAAGCAGAAGCAGTTTTGGAGAAACAGAAAAAACTAACTTCTCTCCGAAAGCACTTTTTTGAGAAGCACTTTTCAGAAAAATACACTTGGAAGCAGTTTTTTAAAGTTTGACCAAACACTAATTGCTGCTCAGAAGTACTTTTCAAACTAATTAGTCAGACACAAACTGCGTTCACCAAAAGTACTTTTGAGAAAAGCACTTTTGAAAAAAAGCACTTCTCAAAATAAGCTGATTTTTGCAGCTTGGCCAAAGCGAAGAAGGAGTTGGTAGGGACGTGAAGCTTGGTTCCCAGGTCATCGCCAAGAAGGACAGTTTTAGATACCTTGAGTCCGTGATTCAGGGGGACGGAGAGATCGACGGGGATGTCACTCACCTAATAGGGGCTGGGTGGTCAAAATGGAGGCTTGCGTCGGGAGTCTTATGTGACAAGAAAGTGCCACAGAAACTCAAGAGGAAGTTTTATGGAGTTGTGGTTAGACCAGCCATGTTGTACGGGGCGGAGTGCTGGCCGGTGAAGAACTCTCATATTCAGAAAATGAAGGTGGCGGAAATGAAGATACTCAGGTGGATGTGCGGGCTCACCAGGTTGGATAGGGTCAGGAATGAAGTTATTCGGGAAAAGGTGAGGGGTGGCCCCAATGGATGAGAAGCTGCGAGAAGCGAGACTCAGGTGGTTCGAGCATGTGCGGAGGAGAAGCCCCAATGCCCCGGCGAGGAGTTGCGAGCAGCTGTCAGTAGTTGGCACGAGTCGGGGCAGAGGGAGGCCCAAGAAGTATTGGTGAGAGGTAGATTCGGCAGGACATGGCTATAATACGGATTTTTGAGGACATGGCCCTTGATAGGAAAGTCTGGAGGCCTAGTATCAAGGTTGTAGGATAGGCTTCTAGTATTTTCACGCTCTTCTTCCCCGGGGTAGGGCTGGGTGGGGGGGGGGGGTTTCCCATATAGGCTCGGTGTAGTGTATTGCATGCCATTCTACTTTTGACTTATGGTTTTGTAAGTATTTTTGTGATTCCTCCTAGAGTTACTAATGCCTTTTGTTCTTATTGTTGTTTTGTTTATCCTGTCCTTTTATATGCCAGGTTATTTATGGTCTATGTTTACACAATTATTTATGTGACTTATGCTGGAGTCACTAATGCTTTTTTTTTGTTTTTGTTTTTTCTTTTCTTGTTCCTGCGCCGAGGGTCAATTGGAAACAGTCTCTCTGCCCTATCGGGTAGGGGTAAGGCATGCGTATATATTACCCTCCCCAGACCCCACCTTGTGGGACTATACCGGTAGTTGTTGTTGTTGTTTTGCAGCTTGGCCAAACGGGCTATAAGAGAGGAAGAGGAGAGGTTCACTAAATCAGGTAGGCGGAAAAATTATCTATTCCTTTATCAAAAATGTTAACCAGGAACTTTCTACTTTTTGTGGGGAAAGAAAAACAAAGACAAGCTAAAACGGAATATACCAGAGTTGTGTATGTGCATGACTGTCGCTGAAAAAGACTTTCAGAAACGTCTAGATTTCTGCTGTGGGGGGTATCCAGGCATTCCCATTCCTGGATCTTTCCTTCTCATCTGCTTGACATACAAAAGCATCAATCAATTTAGGGATCGGAACTACTGAAAATATAATAGTACCAGGCTGATTATAGCAACCTGCTGCTGATGTGCCTGAGTAGCAACACCACGCTGCATGGGCATGTTTCCCGGGTTCATTCCAGCACCCATGCCAGCTTGAGAAGCAAGATTATAAGCAGACATGCCCTGAGGTTGCATCCTTTGCATGTTGACAATTGGCATCGGCCGGGGAACAGATCTATTCGGCATTACATGGGGACCTTGCATGCCACCAGATGCTGCATTTCCTGATGATACCTGCTCCAACAAATAGTAATATGAGCAAGGTGCAACTGACCAATATGCCCCATCCTAGTCCTTTAGTATGAAAATGTGACAGTTTGAATTGATTAGCTTTCTCTAGTTACTCCCATACAAGCAGTCGTTTTTTATTGAAATATTATATATAGGAAAAATTGAACTATACAACAACAACAAAAAACCCGGTATAATCCCAATGGGGTATGGGGAGGGTAGTGTGTACGCAGCCTTACCCCTACCTTGTGGCAGAAATTGAACTATATCAGTAGTAAATAAACACTAAAGAAATAAACCAGTGTGCATGGAGATATGAACCTAGTCGACGTAGAGATTTTTATACTTACTTGCTGAGAAGGTTGAAGACTAATTGTTCCTTCAAAGTCTGTAGTCGTGTCCACAGGTCGAATTGGATAGTTCACAATTTTTTCTCCAGGCTGTGGTGGTACAAGTGCACTGTCACAATTAAGCAGTTTTAAGGGTTAATGGAAATTACTAGATTAATAAAGGTAGTCTCCCCAGAATGAAGGAAAGATAAGCATCTATAAGTGCTACATCTCCACAGTGTGTCTAAATGGATATAAAAAGATAGAACTTGTAACTCCCAAATTTCATTAGAAGTATTTGGGTGCTCTAGCATGGTTTAATCATAACAGCTTAGTGAAACTTTTGTAAATCAAATGTTTGACCCAGAGACTATGGAAAGCAAGCACTTACTTGCGGCCAGGTAGAGGTTCCATCCGAAAGTACCTACAAACCAGAAAAAATAAAAAGCTTTAACAATAATACATGGCAAGCATCCACCCAATATCATAAGAAACTCGAGGCTTCACTTCCCTACTTTAGGTGTCAACTTGATATTCAACATTTTTTATGAGCTAACCTTGATCATATTGGTAATAGAAAAACGAATACAAAATAATAGGGTTCCTCTATTTCATGTCAAGAAATTTCCAAAACCATGATAAGTGTTGTTTCGGTATAAAAAGGAATAACCCACATAACTTCACTAGACCAAACACTATATCAACTTTACCACTTCAAGGAGAAAAGCTATTGGCAAGAAGCCCCACCTGGCTGGAAGATCAGATGAAACGTCTATAACATGGTAAAAGAAATTGAATAGGTACAGTATGCAGACCAAATACGCTCAATAATTGTTTAGTAAAATTAAGCCCAGTGCATAAGGGATGGAAATAGGACATCGAAATGGTCAGCTCTGTTATTTTGGGCGGGACAACAAAATATTAAAAAGTAGTTAACTTTGTCTAACAATTTTGATCAGCGACATATCTAGCAATTAGTATACTTAAGAACCATTTTACAGATTATTTTGCGATGAAATATGTCATCATATTTGAAACCACTTGTAAGAGAATAATGCAATAGTCAGCAAAGAGAGAGAGAGGATGAGACGGAGAGTCCATACTCATGCTCGAGAGCTTGCACCGCTGTTATCCTTTTGCGAGGATCATATCTGCAAATTAGATGACGTCAAAATATAATATTGATCTCAATTAATAGAAGCTTCTGGAATATAAGTAAAATGTCAATAACAATTGCAAAAGTAACATTGGGGCATAAAATCAAATGCTTGCATTATAATTTAATAAAGAATTTTTGAAAAAGAAAAGTAAGGAACTTCTATTGTGTATGGTACCAAGAAAGTGCTCTAAGGCCGAAAGAACTGACAAATACAAGAGCTTCCTTATTTAGCTATGTAGGATATTGACAAAATCATATGGTATATATCATTTACAATTAGATTTTTACACCAAATATATTAAAGGTATAGCCATGTACATTTCACTGAGATAAAGAACCTACGTTACCTTCAAGGATTAGAAACCCAAAAATTTAACATGCATACCATCATCAGGCAGGCGTATTGCAAGATCATATTGAAAGCATTACAAACTAAACGCTACATTAACTAAGAAATGGGCACGTACTCAAGCATCTTAGAAAGGAGGTCATATGCAGGACTTTTGGGAGACAGGTGCAAAACACTATAAAGTGCAGGATTGTCACTGCAAGGGAAACAATAGAACTTTTAGATGATAAATCCAATTGCAAGGCAAGGACGCAAGACAATTCGCTGCTAAAAGAAATCCTTAATACTAAAAGCCGTATGAATGAACCTACTACTTATGTCCTTGAATACGCTGCACGTCAGATTGCCAATGTGGAAGGTTTACCAGTGTTGGCCACTTTTCCGGTGTGGGATGACCTGCAACCATATGACTTAAGTGCAGTGTTCAAACAAGTAAAAGGAACAAAGAGAATATTCAAAAATTAATCCTCACCGAGAACCTTAAATATCTTGTCAAGTTGGTCAAGCTGCATTACGAGCATTGTCATTAGATGACTATTGAACCCCCAAAAGGAAAAGCATAAACGCAATGTTGAGAGTACAAAAATAGTAACCTGGAACGGGTTTGGTGTTCCTTTCACTTCTTGCCCTTGAAATAGTGGCTTTAGAGTAAGAAGCTCAGCAAATATACAGCCAACAGCCCACATATCTACACAAACATATTTTTTCTTGATTGAAAAGGAAGAAATATTTACTTATTTAGAGTGACAAATATTGAAGCTCAAAACACAACGGGTCATACCAACTGCACTAGTGTAGTGTTTTGCACCAAGGAGTAACTCTGGTGCGCGGTACCAGATGGTCACTACAACCTGTCATTACTCAACGTACAAAATTTCAAAGTTACTACAAAGCAGTGACATCCGACAAAGACCGTCAAATGTGCATCTAAAGAGAAAGAAAAGAATAAGGAATCAGCGTTCTTTATTCAACTTCTACTCCTGCAGCTCAATCAGAATATCAGTTCATATCGAAATCTAGGACTGGTAAGTATGTCAGGAAGAAAAGAATTCATATGGCCAAAGTTGTGACAAACAGAAATAATGTGATGCTGGTCAGATGTAATTTTTTCATTCTCAAACTCTTCAAATATTCTTAGTTTTAACACGGCACATGTTATTTAGTAATCCACCTCATCATCTTCATTTACACAAAGTGGGTTCAACAGATCAGCATATAGACTATGTTAAACTACATACTAATTCATATCTTTTACACACATAATACGTGTGGCAGTGTAGAAGAAATAGGTATCAGCTGACGGATGAGGGCCTGTCCATTTTTTTTTTTTTTTTTGTGAGTTTTACCCAAGAGAGGTCATTAATGTAGATAAATGGGTGCTGATCATGAAGAACCATATTTTTCTTCAGTCCTCTACTCTGTCGTATAAGACTTACCAGGGTCTGCCCACAACATCACAAAGTATTACTTAATAAAAAAATTAATTAATTTATTACTTAATCAAAAATAAAAGAACGTATTTTCAACAATCACATCTTCCACCATCCATGGACCAGAAGTAAAAATATCGAGCATCTGATAGGTTACTAGTAAGTCTATAATATACCTAGGGATGTTTTTGACCGTTTTAATCTTGGTTTTCTCCAAGCTGAACGGCTTAAGCAATTTTCATAATGGAACTTATCAGTTTCGTTTCGGGACCAACTTGTTTTGGTTTCAAAAACTAGAGCAGGATTATACAACAAAATTTGGCCGTTGGTTTAGAAAAGCCTAGAAAACAAAAAAACAAGCCAAACCTATTTCTTTTTGTTTGTTCTTCAACTGCTGTGCTGTTTCTCTAGTCTTAAGTTACTCCTTGGCCCTTTTTAGGCCGGTTAGAAGGGAGGGAGGGGGAACGAAATTCCATCTTTTTTCAGAATAAATTTTTTTGTTCAAAAATATGTTTAGTAGTATCAAAAGATCAGTTGGGTTTAATCATTTTCTAACATTAACGTATTAGGTCTTTAGTGATAATTTTCAGATCGATATAAGCACTTGACTTATATGTTTAGTGTGCGCAATACATCATTACATAAATTGAGATAGAGGGAGTAAGTGTTTTTGTCTCTGCTTAGATTTGAACCATGGTCCATTCCAGCTCTATTGACCACCTAGACCACACCTTTTGGTGACACTTATAGAGAATAGCTTAAGCTTTTTATATATAAGGTGTAACTTCTCTACAGTTGGGTAAGGGGAGGCAGAACCACCACACATAGTTGCAATTACAAGCTAAACAATAACAAGCGTGTCTCACCCCATTCTCAGCTAATGGTTTCAATGGAGCCTGATATATTCTTGCAAGACCGAAATCAGCGATTTTGATAACTCCATGTTCCTCTCCGTCACCCATTACCTGTAAGGAGAAGTAAAGGATACAAATATAGGAATGTTTTAATTAAGAATGTTAATTACAAACAAACAAAAAATGTAAAAGAAGATACATAAGGATGGAGAGACAGGGTAGGATCATACCAAGATATTTGATGGCTTTAGGTCTCGGTGTATAATCCAATTACTAAAAAGGAAGTGCATTATTATTAAAGCCAATATAAGAATATAGATTTATTTATTTTTAAAAAGGAGAGCTAATAAATATGGCTTGCCTGTGAAGATAATTGAGACCATTAAGCAGTTGCCATAAAAGGGACTTGACTGTGTACTGATTGATTGCCTGATTGACCTTATCTCTGTGATGTCTAATAATTTCCTATTAAGATGCCCAATATTGTTTCAGTAACACCAATTATATATTGGAAAATTAAATGTATAGGAGGGCGAGACTCGACTAGACTCACATAAAGGTCATGCTCGGCATAGTCAAAAGCGAGGTAAAGGGACATATCAGCTTGGTTGATATGAACATTGACAAGCTTTACAACATTCTCATGTGTAATCTCCCGAAGCAACTGCATCAATCAAAGATTAACTCCATCGTTAAAACAAAATAAATACTTGCATTTCTCTGCTAGAAGAACTTAGTAATTAACAAAATTTTGACCATGATTTCACGAATGGCGGTGGGAGAAACTCCGTCGCCGTCCTTGGATTGCTTGAACTTCTTGATAGCAATAGATTTGGAGCGGTTAGCTTTGATCTTAGCCAAGAAAACCAAGCCGTAAGTTCCTTCCCCAATTTTTCCGATTAAATCGTAGTGTTGCAGCCACTCTGGCCGATTGCTGCTATTGGAATTTCCGCCTCTGCTGCTTGTATTGCCATCTCCCATGCCGATCTCTCTCAATATCTATCTAGAGCTGAGATTATGAGCTTTCTTTCCCCAGACAGTCAAAAGGGAGGGTTTAGCTACCGTGCCTGGTAATGTGTTGTCATGTTGAGTTCTTTTTGGTAAGTATTTTGCTTCACTAATTTTGTCCTGGGCCAAGAGATAGATAGCCCACACAAATTTAGTCCTGGCCCAATCTAGAGAGTAGTCTGGGCCAATAGACACCTAACCCAATCTTGCTACATATTGGATCCCAAACAATCTTGCTACATATTAGTTTGGGATCTTTCCATAAATAGCTGGCCGGAGTCAATTATATTTACGTTTTTTAGTTGGTATACATAAACTATATACTAAGTCTATACGAATATACACATATTATACTTAAATTATATATCTGCAACCTATTTTTATATAAGCGACTAGGTGGCTAGCCATTTAGATTGATTGTTCTATTAGTTTAGTCGTTGGAAGGGGAGCCTTGGCGTAATTGGTAAAGTTGCTGTCATGTGACGAGCAGGTCATGGGTTCGAGCCGTGGAAACATCATCTGCAAAAATATAGGGTAAAGTTGCGTAAAATAGAACTTTGTGGTCTGACCCTTCTCCGGACCACGCGCATAACGAAAGCTTAGTCATCAAGCTGCTTTTCTTTTTGTTTTTTTTCAGTTTAGTCGTTGGTTGTCCCACTCAAATCATTTGAGATAGTAGCAGCCCAACAAGTTAGGCACAATGAATGGCATGAGCTTCATGACCCCATGTTTGGACACCAAGGAAGAAAAGAGAAAAGGGAAAATTAAAAATAATTCCTTGAATTGTTTGAACTCTTTCCCAGTTGGACTCGACCAATTATATTGCTAACAAATGACAAATAGATATTTCAGTTACATGCATTAATAATGCACCCTTTTCGAACATTGTCAAGTTCTTTAATTTCAAAATAAGCATGAGTAATACTTGAGAATTTTGGTACGTGACTATTACAACTACTACTAATCTTCATTTTAAATTCATTATAATATTATAGGACCACTATTTATACTGCCAATCTGTAACTTTAATTTGAGAACACTAAAAAAATCAATACTTACATATATATAAGGCGTTGTTTGACCAAAAGTGTTAAATCTTTTTGTTAGTTAAACTAATTAAATAAGATGATAGTGGACAAATTCTAGTTAAATATAATAAATTCTAGATTTGAGATAAATAGATATCAATAATGTGAATATCGCATTCAGTGTTTACTAAAATTGTTATGAATGAATGAGGGAATAGTGACAAGCAATAATTATGATTTGGCAAAAAATGTAAATATAGAGAATGATTCACCCAAATATTCAATGAGGTGGATGATTCTCTCACTGATAATGATGTAAGGCAATCAGTACGTGTGAATGTAGAAAGCTTTCTCGTATTTGATGTGAGAAAGCTTGAGACAAACAACAAATCGAATCTTTTGTAAAGATAATGTTTGTAGTTACTTGAGGGTTAACTTTTATAGAGAGAGTTTATCATATAGAATATTACATGCCTCCTTCCTTCTCTCTTTATTCCTACTTATATGGGAAATATACCTTACCTACTGAAAGTATAAGTGTAGAGAATATACTATAGAATATTCCTTTAAAATGTCTTATTGTTAAACTAGCCGTTTTGACCTATCTGAGTGTTCGACATCGACCTTAGCTGCTCGACTCGCCAATGTTACCTCTTAAGCATGACCTCGGCCCAACCGGCTCTTAATTGTCCTCTCTTAGGCGAGGTTCCTTTGATCAGATTTTGACCCACACAGTAAGTTCCTCTGCCCGACGGGGTTGTCTTTAGACGAGCTCGATAGGCGGACTTCGCTAGTTGCCATTTTGAGGAATTTGAGCATGTTGGCCGAGGAGTGACCCTTTTATGGCGAGCTGGTGACATAGCATTTTAAGAGCCACGTTTGACTGTTACGTCAGTTTGAAATGACGTTATTGCACCATTCGTCATTATGGCGCATGTTCCTGATACATTATGTTGTTTTTGGTGCCCCTACCATTTCAAAAAATCAATGCAGCGGCATTTGGATTTCTCGATCAGGGTGCCAATATTCTTATAAATAGGGATGGGGGTTCCTCGTTTGAACTACTGCATTTCTTGAGCATTTGAAAACTCAAGCCTTTCCTTGTTCTTTAAGTTTCCTACGCCTGTGTTTTCTCCCTTCCTTTAGAGATTTCCGCCATAGTCATTTCTCCCACCTTTGTATTTCCCTTTCATATTTGCAATCAGAAAAATGGCTAGTGCAACATCTACTCTGGAGGGGTCACTGACCTTGCTGCGTTGGTTGTAGACATGACTCATAATGAAGAAGGAGCAGCCATGGTAGAAGATGAGCCTGTCGTTTCTAAGACAGATCCTATATCGCTCGTTGCATTAAGGGCTAATTGGTGAATCCCGACCCACGTGGAACTTGTCTCTACTGGTAGCGATGTAGTACAGGTCGCCCAGGGTACTGTGCATTTTACGCATACCCGTTTGTTGTTAGCTATACACTTCTTTTCCTTCCTTGGCGGAGGATTTTTGTCGTTATTACGGTGTGCACCCGTCTCAGCTCTTCCCCACACATACAAGTTTTTCCTCATGCTTATCAAGTACACGGAGCTGGCCAACCATGGTATTTCTCTACACCATCTGCTTCAGCTCTTCGCCCCAAGCTTTCACACCATGGGACCAAGGGACTGGTGGTGAAGATGGATGATAAAACTAATCACCATTTCTGGGGCAATTTCTTCTATGTAAGGATGGACACATGGTGCCAAACCCGAACGGGTTCCCTGAGGAGTGGAACTTCGCTCGTAAGTGTTTCTCTCAAATGTCTGTTGATTATTTTTGGTAACCTGATCATTCACCCCCTTCTTTTTGTAGCCGCAAAGGGGTCCTCCTTTGCTGATTGCTGACATTCGTGACTGGGTGAGCCATATTTTTTCCCACATGGTGGGGATTCATGAGTGGTCTCCATTAATTGAGAGGTTTGGGCATAGACCTTCGACCGATGAGTCATCTCGCTTTGGTCTTAGTAATTTTGGCCTTTGCACCATCCTTTCTTTCCTTTCCTATTTCACTTGTCTTTCTTTGTTGGTAGGTCGGAGGGCTTTGAGAAGTGCGAGGACTCCTACTCCTGCTTTTCACCAATCAAATACTTCGACCGGGCCTATACTTGATATGGCCGCAAGCGAGCCTGCTCAAGCCGGTGTTGCCTCTCGGACCCCGGCCATGAATGGACCTAGCTGCCAAGTTGCCGCCCCACTAATGGAGATTCCTCCTTCTTCAGTGCTTTATTTTGGTGGATGAGTCATCGTAGGGCGAAGACGAAGAGGCTCTGCTGAAGTAGCAAAGGATAGAGGTTGGCGGCGGAGTTATTGAGGTCAAAGAGACAGTGTGGGGCGCGCTCAAGTTGACCACGACTGAACCCGGAGGCGGTACGGCTTTTGATGTAGAGATTATGCCTCCTCTGAATATGGAGATTGTCTCCATGGAAAGAGGGGACCGACCAGAGGCTATGATCATTCTGATGAGTGATCCGTCAATGTTAGAACCGGCCGACATTTCTCTTCACTGAAGAGAGGGCAAAAAGAGTGGTTGTGGATGATTATGAATCCGGCTTTGATGTCAACCCGAATAAAGCGAGGATATTCAACAAAGGGTTCACCCGAGTGGAGGTGAGAATGGATTGATCCTCTCGCTCTATTGTAATTCCTTTGGACTGAGACTTGTTGGAGGATATGGGGAGCATGGTCCCTTTCTTTTCCCCTCTTTGCTCTGTTGCCGTGAACAGGACCCTTCAAGCACTCAGGGATTTCGACTTGTCACTGGCATATCTGGGATGGCCCTGAGGGTGAGTTTCCTTCAGTATTTATGCATTTCGCTTCTTTTTCCTCTCTGTCTTTACTAATTTTTGGCTTTTCTTTTTTAGACTTTCATTTTGGAGATAGAGAGCACCCGCTGGAAGAGAAGGGGAAGGTTGTTTTCCAGAAAATGGTTTTTAAGTACGTTTGTTATCGTGACAATTAAGGTGAGATGTTGCACGGTTCAGAGCTGGTGGCAACATCCAATCTCTTAGGGAGGAGTTGGATCAGAAGGACGAGGAGCTTGTGCAAACTATTGGCAGATGTAGTGAGCTCGAGGGGTTGCGTAGGGCCATGGACGATGAGCTCAAAGTAAGCAAGGATGCTGTGGTCGAGTGCGTTAATCTTCAGACGCAGGTGGCGTCCCTGCGAACCGAGTTCGAGCAAAGCTCAATTAGAGTTGTTGACTGATAAGTTGGTATTTTACCAACTTATCTATTCTTAATACTTAGGATTTTGTATGATTTTGATGAGAAACTAAGGCATTTTCTAAGGTTTAATAGCATATTTCAAGTATCATATGTGTAGATGCGTGATTTTGCCCCTACCCGAGATTTTTTATATTTTTAGCTAAAATATTTAGTTTAGGCCTAATATAGCTATCTTAGCTAATTTTGACTCTTTTACTTTATTTTTACCTTAAAATGAAAAATAACAAAAATATAGTTTTATTAATGTTTCGTAGTCATTTTTAAACTTGAAAAATACAAAAATAGTACTTTATATTTTTATCTTTTTATAAAAATGAAAATAATAAAAAAATAGTTTCATTAACATTTTGTAGTTACTTTAATTTTGAAAAAATATAAAAAAATAATTTTGTTTTAATTATTAGTCTTATAGTTATTTTGCTTACGTAGGATTAATTAATAACACCGTGTTCTCATTCTCGGTTCCGGGCAAAGAATAATATTCGGGTTCAAACTACCCGGTTTTATAATTTTCGGACCTAGCCCATAATAATCCGAGCCCACCACACGTGGGGGACACGGACGAATCAGACCCATCACATTTTTGTACACAAGATGATGGGTCTTAAAATACTAAACTAATATAAAGAATAATTAAAAATGAAAAGAAGAAAAAGACAAAAGAAAAGGACAAAAGGAAAAAGACAAAATAAAAAGACAAAACAAAAGAAAAGCATACAATATAGATGGCATGTAGTATATTTTAAAAGACGACCAAATGGGGGTCACGTGGGGAGCTTGGGTTGATTTAAAAAAAAAAAAAAAAAAAAAATTTCAAAAAGGCAAAAGGAGGAGACATTCACGGATGGGAGAATATAGAAATATATATACACAGTGAAGATCTTCTTCAGAAAAAACGGAAGAAAACAGAGGACTATCATCTTCTTCTTGGAGCAAAATAACAACAAAAAAGAACCCGGTATCATCTCTTCCAAAACGACCCATTACCATCGGCCGCCAGCTGCACCAGCGAACCAGACGCCAGCAACAACCAACGAACCATTAACGACCAGCAGCTCCATCTCCAATCCAACGTCGACCAGCCCCGTTATTTCCGTTGACCAAACCAGTACGACGTACCACGGTTACGTCCAAACGCCATAGCAGCTCCATCTCCGTCAGCCTTCACGTCCTCTGTCGCTGACCAGTTGATCACCTGCCCACTCGGACCAAAGCAGTGGCATGAAAGGGCATCAATGACAGTTGCAAAACACTTTTCTGTGAGCTAGAGGTCGAGGAGTAGTTCCGTTTCTAGTTAAGAGGTTCGTCGAGGTCCATTTCTAAACTTTGTCGCGGTTCCGGCAAGTTTCGAAGTTTGAATTCGAGTTCCATCGAAGCTCGTTCATAGGTTGTTAGCCCCGAGTTGGGGTCGTTTCTGTCCGTTTTTGAGGTTCCGGCGAGGTTCCGGCGTTGCTACAATTCCTGTTCAAAGCCGTGTCGAGGTCCAGTTGTGTTGTTGTTTCGTTCTAGCCTGTATAATTCCAGGTTCATCTCCACTTCATTGACTTTTCATTTTTCGATTTGATTAAGTCTTGGAAATGCCATTTTAGAGTTTGATTATGTCATATTTCTTACTTTTGTGCTTGGATTTCTTATTTGGTAGAATTGACATTTGATGAAATAGTAGTACATAGCCTTCAGTTTTCTGTTTGGTATGTTTTGAATATGTTATAGTAATACTTTAATTATTGTGCAAAAATTCTGGTGGTGACTTATGGTGGCCTCAAATGAAAGGAAGTTTGCACGTGATATTAAAGAAATTTAGGAGTCAAGCACCGTGGCAAATAAGTGGTAATTTTGGACGTTGAAAAGGTAAAAATGAATTAAAAATGGGTATAAATAGTGATTAGAATATTAACTTGTTCCAATTAATATAAGGTTTAGTTTAAAGTTTGCTTTACTTGATCCTTGCGGTATTTGGACGATTGTGGTTTGTAGCCAAACTAGTATATGTTGGAAATTTGTTGAATCTGCCCCTGAACCTTTGGACGATTGTGGTTTGTAGCCAAACTAGTATATGTTGGAAATTTGTTGAATCTGCCCCTGAACCTTTGAAAGAAGATTTGAGTGAAATACATCGTTCATTAGTCTATGCTTGTTTTCAAAATTAGTTTATTCGTTGAACTCTTTTTTTAAAAATTTGGAACTGAGGTGCGCTATGCCGAACAAAAATGATAATAGCATGGCCCTCATTTTTATTTCTATTTTAATCCTTAGAATTTGGGACGAGTCGTTTAGCTAATTTTACGGCCCTTCGCAAAGTAGTAATACGTTAGTCATTTTAGGTGTGGTTTTAATCATTTTACCTTTGTTAAATACGAGTGTGCATTTCATGCAACTCAAATCCAAATCCAACAACGTTGAATAAGAATGTGTCGAGGATCCGGGTGCATTTCATGTGACGTGATCCGAAAACGTGTTCTTAGACAATGTTCATTTTCTTAAGCTCTAATAATTGACAAAAAGCGGTAAGTAATATTAAAATTACACTATAGGATAATATGTTGTAAATGAGGTTAATAAGCCAAAATATGACAGTTGAGCGACCGTGCTAGAACCACGGAATTCGGGAATGCCTAATACCTTCTCCTGAGTTAACAGAATTCCTTATCCGGATTTCTGGTACGCAGACTGTTTAATAGAGTCATTCTTTTCCTCGATTCGGGATTCAACCGGTGACTTGGGACACCATAAATCTCCCAAATGGCGACTCTGATTTAATTAAATAAATCCCGTTTCGATTGTCCTTTAATTGGAAAAACTCCTTCGCGTCCACGCGGGGCGCGAAAAAGGAGGTGTGACAGCTCTGGCGACTCTGCTGGGGAACAATTGACCTAGAACCACTGGTTCAGGGTTTAAGAATTCGAGCTTTGAATAATTGTTGTATTTGTCTTATTATTATCTGATTTTATTATATATTTGTATTTAATGTGCTAAATGTTGCTTTTACCGCTTTGATATTTTGTGGATTGTACATATAAACTGTGCCGAAACCAATCTCCTCTCTCTGAGTCTTCTAAATCATGAAGAAGGGTGCACTTCGTGTGACTTCTTTTATGTATAGTGTCTAATTCCCACTTTAGAACGAGGTTTGGATAAGTTGCAAAACCGGTGAAGCTTCTGTATTCCCGGGTTGCTGCCTCCTCCTCGGCTCGAGTTGTCCGCTCGGGTAAGCCAGGTCTAGAACAATAAACCCAGGTTTTTGAACCTAGAATAACAAAGCTTCATGCCGGATCCCTAGTAGGAACGTTTATTTGCATCATGTTGCATTTGACTTAGGGGACTCAACACAGGGGTTGGGTCCGTCTAGGACAGGTGACCTGAAATGAAAAGACCATCCTGCTGCATCCTGTTTGTTTTATGCATTTATTTGTTTCAGACTTGCATGCTGACCGGTTTTTAAATATGGAGAATTTTTTTTAAATAGTCTGTTTTTTAAAAAAAAAAATAGAAAAAAGAAAAAAAAAAGAAAAAATGTTTTTTTTGAATAAAAAAAAATTGTGTGTTTTATTCTTAAAATAAAAAAAAATAGTTTACTTGTTTTTTAGTAAAATAAAAAAATAGTTTTCATTTACAGATTGTAGCTTGTTTTTATTAAACCGAACTACGCAGGTTTGATTCTCGCCATTAGGTGAGATACGTAGGCAACACTCATCGGGTCCAACCACTCCTTCAACAAATTAAAAAAAAATGTCGAAGTTTTAGTTTTCAATAAAAATCAAAGTGACGCTGTTTTGAAAATAGCCGAATGTTCCGAAAGGACGCCGGAAGGCTGTTTTTGCAAAAATGGCCACTTTGAAGTCTTTTCTTTTTCTTTTGAATAATAGCCTTGAAATATTCTTTGTGGAAATATTGTAAGGCCATAGCCGCAAAATCAAGTTCGGGTTCACACCCCTTTTGCAAAAATAACCAAAAAAATGTGTCAAATTTTTGATTTTATTATAAATAAATCGGGTGATGCTATTCTTGTTTAAAATAAGCCGAATGTTCCCCAAAAGGACACCAGAAGGCTATTTTTGCAAGAATAGCCACTTTGAGTCTTTGTAAATAATTTTTGGGCACAGCCTTGAAATATTCCCTCGGGGAAATGTTGAAAGGCCGTATCCGCAAAATTAAGTTTGAGTCATCACTCAACTTTGCAAAAAAAAAAATACAACATATGGTTTTGCTGAAATGGCCACATTTGGCATTTAAACTTTCTCAGTCTTGTGTTGGCCTGTGTCGGTGTTGAACGATGCCCCATGGGCCCTAAGATGAAAAATTTTGAATTTGTAGTCTCTTAAATAAAATTTTGCAAAAATATCCGCTTTGTCAAATATGTCATTACATGGCGAATTTTGTAAAAATAGTCAATTGACATTAGAAACTTCTCAGTCTTGTGTTGGCTTATGGCGATGCCGAACGATGCCCCCATGAACCACAGGAGGAAATTTTTTTTCAAGTTTATCTTTTTTTTTATTAAATAAATTTTGCAAAAATAGTCATTTTTGCCAAATAAGCCATTACATGGCTAATTTTATAGAAATAGTCATAATTGGCGCTAAAAATATTCTTATTCTTATAGAAATCTCTGTCACAAGGTGTGAAAGTTTTTCATCAGAGTTTGTAATTGGAGTCGGCTTTTACAATTTTTCTTCAAAAAAGAAAAAAATCAAATAAACATCTCTTTATTTCTTGCATTAATTTGCAAGAACTACGCTCGGTCTGATTCATGCGGGGTCATAATACGTAGGCAATCTCCATAAAATTCGACCACAACTGTATATGTATATATATAAAAAAAAAAAAAAAAATAAAAAAAATAAAAAAATTGATAAGGACTGTCTGAGTCCATTCTAACATGTTTTGTCTTGAATTGTAAAGTAAGTAGAAGGTGGTTGGTTTGTGACAAGCGGACAACGCAAGATCCCCAAAAGATGGTACAGGAGGAAATAACCCAAAGATTGAAAAGCTTAGAACAGCGGTTGAAAAACACGCACGGGTTGGCAGGTCAAAAGAGTGTTGCTTTCAAAGATCTATGATTGTTTCCCGATGTCCACTTGCCACCTGGTTTCAAGATTTCCAAATTTGAAAAGTATGATGGACATGGACACCCCATAGCCCATTTGAAAAGGTATTGCAATCAACTAAGGAGTCTGGGAAGAAATGAAGAATTGTTAATAGCTTACTTTGGGGAAAGCCTTACAGGAGTAGCCTCTGAATGGTTTTGGGATCAAGATGCATCTCGCTGGCACGTCTGGAACGACATGGCACATGCCTTTGTCAAACAATTCCAATACAACATCGACATTGCCCCAGACCGCATTTTTCTTTCAAATCTGAAGAAGAAATCAAGTGAAAGTTTCATGGAATATGCCCTTAAATGGAGAGAGCAAACGGCTCGTGCTGAGCCACCCATGAATGATCATGAGTTAATCACTATCTTCCTTCAGGCTCAAGAACCGGATTGTTTTCAGAACATGATGTCTGCGGTTGGTCAATCCTTCTTGGATGTAATCAAAATGGGAGAAATGGTAGAGAACGGTCTTAAGACATGCAGAATTATAAGTCAAGCGGCTCTCAAGGCTGCAGCTCAGGCTGTCCAATTTGAATCTAGTGACACGAATGAGAGGGATGAAGAAGTCATGATGATATCAGGGTCAAGAAAAGGTTTCGGAAGAACACCTCGACGGTATGCGATGTCTCGACAGGTTTTCCATAACTCCCCTGAGCATTACTATCCACCTCCGAACCCACCATACTCAGTTGATCCACCCCGGTATGTTATTCAGCCATCAAATCATCCAAGAAAGCGAGCACGGGCATCACAAAATCTCTACCAGCCTCTGCAAAATTTCCAAATACCTTATAACCCACTTCCAAACCAAGGGTATAGAAGGGAACCGAAGTTGAAGGATAATTTCACACCAATAAGAGTTTCCTATACAAGCTTATTTGAGAAGTTAAAGCAACAGGACATGATTGCACCTATCCCTCCAAATCATGTGGACCCACGTGCAAGGAGCTTTGACCCATCTAAAAGGTGTGAATACCATTCCCATGCCCGGGGGCACAACATGGAAAGTTGTCGGGATTTGAAAAGGGAAATAGAAAGGATGATCCAAGAAAGATTGATTGTGATTCATAACGGTGACACCCAGAATATCGCGCTGAATCCGTTACCTGCACCTGATGATACACACTTTCTGGCGGTGATGCCTGGTGACACGGAATATGAGAATCCACTCGGGAATTTGCCGACTAAAATGAGAGAAGGCCATAGTGGTTCTGATAATCAAATTCGTGGCTAAATGTCAGGCTTATCAATTGGAGAGTCATTTGTCGTGGCTTATTTTGTTGTCATTTCTATTTGTCCGAGTTATTTCAGAATGGTAATCCGAATGTTGTTTTGTGGCTCAAACCTTTTATCCTTGTATTTTTCTTTTGATCATAGTGTCTCATCTAAAGGGGTCTAGGTTCGTTCTAAGGGTTGTAACCCCAGTTTTGTTTTTTGGTTGTTCGACTCGTTGTTTTATCGGTTAATGCAATGACCTATTTTATATTATTTCTAGACATTTTCTGTTATTTAGTCCTCTCCTTCCTATAGTTCTTTTTCTGCTAGCTCTAGTGACATGACGTGCGCACATAGTTCTGCTCTGATCTTAAAAGTTAATCACAAAACCATTGGGAGGTGATCGAGATATTTAAATGAAATAAGAACGGTTTGAGATTATTCGAAACTCGAGTCATGAGAAACTGGGGCAAATAAAAGAAAACCATTAAAGGCAAGCTGCCAAAATTGACATGGGGTCGTTCATAATAATGAAAATGAGAGTGTTGCCCAACAGTGCTTTAAAGATATGACGAATATTAATTGTGTTGTTTACACTTGGCATATTTTGAAGATTGGAATGACAAAGGCATTTTGTTTTGCTATCCAAATACTTTATACATCGTCAACCCTTTGAGCCTTATTTTAAATTCTTTCATACCCCTCATTCGGAATTAGTTGCAAAGACTACAAACACAAGTTTGAAAGGCAAGAGAAGAAAGGGATAAATAAAAAAGTAAAGAAAAAGAAAAAAACAAAAAGAGATAAAGAAAAGAAAAAAAATGTGTGAAAAACAAAAGAAACTTGAAAAAAGAGGAATTGGGAACTACGTTTGACCTGATTCCTCAAAGAGGATACGTAGGCGCTTCACAGCTCGGTCATAGAAATAAAAATAAAAAAAAATCCCCAAGCAAAAACTGGGGCAACAAAAGTTGTGTTTATAAAGGAAGATGTAGACTCCGAAGGTTGTAATTTTGAACCCATATTGTTTTGTTTCAAGCCTTTAATACCATTTCTTTCTAGCCCTATCCAAATCCACATTACGGTCCAAAGAAAGACCTTTTGACCAATCTTCGAAAGAGGCCAAGTCAGGCAAATGAGAGAAGTCTTATCAAAACATAACACTCTGATTCCCATCAGAAAAGACTCTGATCTGCATCAGGAGAAATATGAGAGAATCTCAGCGGTAACACTCCCAATCCCCAGCTGAAGAGAAGCACGAATGAGAGAGTCTTAGCGGTGAAAACCTTCACAGGCATCATAAGGCGATGAAAGCTGAGAGAAAAACCGAAATGAGAGAGGCTTGATAGTGAAAACCCCTCGGGCACTACAAGTCGAACGAAGATTGGAAATCAGATGGGAAAGCCTCAGGCGAAGATTACAAAATGCGGTTTAACGACGGAAGATAGGCTATATGTGCATGTCATGTCCATTAGAGTTGGTATCCACGTTTGATAGGTTTACTTTATAATTTTTCTTTTTAGAGAGTCATTGTCTTTTATTCTGTTTCCTTTTATCTTTCTCCTTTCATCAAAATTCCCCAATAGAGTCTGTTTGCAAGAAATGACTGCGAAATTTTCCATCAGATTTCCAATTACGCAAGACGGGATTTTGATTGATACACCCAAGTGGTATAAGTCAGGAAGGATCAAGCGCAATGCCAGTGTCCAGAGGGATATTCCCCGGCAATAGGAAAATGACAAAGGGAGGGATTGGTGTCAATAAGGATATCTCGAGGAAGGTTAATGACCGCAAGGAAGGTTAATGAGACTCAAAGGTTGGGAAATGCCCAGTCCTTAGATATGCCGCAAAAGAAGGAGAGATATCCCCAGCAGAAAGGTATTTTCAGTGACAAGGGTGAACAAAGAAAATGGTTCACCAGTAAAACATGCAAGGTCTTCACGAAGGGTCACTATCATAGGAATTCGGGTGGTCAGTGGAAAACCACGTGGAAAGGTTCACGAATAAAGAGTCGTCAAGGAAGGCGGGGAAGCAAGAAAGGAGAAAGCTATCCCCAGCATGAATATCATCAAATAATAACATCCCTAGCAAGTTCTGATAATGAAACGCAGAGCAGGGAAAGAGGAGGAGAACCATCCCCAGCAGGAGCACCACAACCAGCCACCACATTTTAAAACTAACCAATTTTTCTTTGATTTGAAACAGGAAAAAGAGGGGTTGTTGGTAGAAAAGCATGCCACGAAGAAGATTCTCAAACTGGGGCAGAAAATTTTCTCCCGTTGCAAAAATTTTCTCGAAACCAAATACCCGGTTGGGGAAAGAAGCCAAATAACGCAAGGAAATGATCTTTGAACCCAATTATCCCCAGCAACTTTGAAAGAAAGAAAACTACAAGTTGTGATAGAGGAAATTATACCCCCAGCAGACAGGACAAAACGAGGAAGCTTGCATTCAGAAAGGCAAGAAGCCGGTATCATCCCCAGCAGTTCTCGAAAAAATGAAACACTGATTTCGAGATTTTCCCGGCAGCATTATATCCTACAAGTTTTTCAATGGAGCAAAACGCAAGTCTCGAAGGAGGTTTGGAAAGAGGAAAAAGGAAAAGGGGTCCACCGACAAGACAATCCTCAGCTAATGACATTTCAATCCCCCGCGATCCCGGGAGAGAATAAAAGGTTTTGAAGGAAGTAGAAAAGGAGGAAATAGAGAAGATTTTCCCAGCAGCATCATCCCTAGCAGGTAAGTAAACAATTCCAAAGATATCCCCAGTAGTCAAGGGAAAAATAACACGACCTAGGAGGAAAGCAATTCCAAAACAAGGTAATTCAGAAGAAAGGATGGGATGGAGTTAGTGAGTTGATGTTGAAGTCAGGGAGCCCGCCTGAAGAATAGAGTGGCGAGTTTATTTTGAAGTGCAGTTGAAGTTAGGGAACCCGCCTGAAGAATGAAGTGGCCATTTATTTTGAAGTGGTAGTTGAAGTCAGGGAGCCCGCCTGAAGAATGGAGTGGCGATTTATTTTGAAGTGGTAGTTAAAGTCAAAGAACCCGCCTGAAGAATGGAGCGGCGATTTAGTTTTAAGTTGTAGTTGAAGTCAGGGAGCCCGCCTGAAGAATAGAGTGGCGATTTAGTTTCGAGTTGTAGTTGAAGTCAGGGAGCCCGCCTGAAGAATGGAGCGGCGATTTAGTTTTGAGTTGTAGTTGAAGTTAGGGAGCCCGCCTGAAGAATGGAGTGGCGATTTAATTTTGAGTTGTAGTTGAAGTCAGGGAGCCCGCCTGAAAAATGGAGTGGCAATTTATTTTGAAGTGGTAGTTAAAGTCAGGGAACCCGCCTGAAGAATGGAGCGGCGATTTAGTTTTGAGTTGTAGTTGAAGTCTGAGAGCCCGCCTGAAGAATAGAGTGGCGATTTAGTTTCGAGTTATAGTTAAAGTTAGGGAGCCCGCCTGAAGAATGGAGCAGCGATTTAGTTTTGAGTTGTAGTTGAAGTTAGGGAGCCCGCCTGAACAATGGAGTGGCGATTTAGTTTTGAGTTGTAGTTGAAGTCAGGGAGCCCGCCTGAAGAATGGCGTGGCGATTTATTTTGAAGTGGTAGTTGAAGTCAGGGAACCCGCCTGAAGAATGGAGTGGCGATTTATTTTAAAGTAGTAGTTGAAGCCAGGGAGCCCGCCTGAAGAATGAAGTGGCGATTTAGTTTTGAGTTCTAGTTTAAGTCAGGGAGCCCGCCTGAAGAATGGAGTGGCGATTTAGTTTTGAAGTTATAGTTAAAGATAATTTAATAGGAGGTGAAAAACAACAATTAAAGGTTTTAGATGAAAGCAACTAGAAGAAGGAAGCAACAATTGGAAGGTTTCAAGTAAGGCATCAATTTAGACCTAGTCTGAGGAATTATCTCCTAGCGTCAAAATCTTAGTCCGATGAATCTTTCTCCTAAGATATCAAAATCTCAGTCTGATGAATCTTATCTCCTAGCGTCAAAATCTTAGTCCGATGAATCTTTCTCCTAAGATATCAAAATCTCAGTCTGATGAATCTTTCTCCTGAGATCACAACAATTTAGACCTAGTCCGAGGAATTATCTCCTAGCGTCAAAATCTTAGTCCGATGAATCTTTCTCCTAAGATATCAAAATCTCAGTCTGATGAATCTTTCTCCTGAAATGATTTAGACCTAGTCTGAGGAATTATCTCCTAGCGTCAAAATCCTAGTCTGATGAATTATTTCCTAGCGTCAAAGTCTTAGTCTGATGAATCTTTCTCCTGAGATCACAACAATTTATACCTAGTTTGAGGAATTATCTCCTAGCGTCAAAATCTTAGTCTGATGAATCTTTCTCCTAAGATATTTTTTTCTCCTGAGATGGTAATCATTCGATCTATACATTTCAAGTTTTGGTAACCAGGTGCCCACTTGAAGAATGGAGTGGCAATTTATTTTCGAAGTTTGTTGTTGAAGTCAGGTGCCCGCCTGAAGAATGGAATGGCGATTTATGATTAGAGTTTGTCGTTGAAGTCAGAAGCCCGCCAGAAAAGCAGAACGGCATCTCAGTTTCCAAGATTTGATAAGGATAGTGAACAATCGAAAAGTGACAGAGTGTAACGGAAATCCCCAGCATGAGTCAGAAGGAAGGCAACAAGGATCAGAAAAGATAGATTCAAACTTCGAAGGAGAATGGCTCGAAGATCACAAGTAAGGGAATTCACTTCGGAGTGCAATGCAAGTTAGTAACAAGAGAAGCTTGCGACCAGAATGCGAGTCAACAGTCTGAGATGATCAACAGAAGTTAGTCACAATGAAAAACAAAAGGCAAGGAGTTAATCCAAGTGCAAAAGTTGATGAAAGATGTGGTGTGCTCAAGACATGGCCAAGGTCACAAGCACTGCATACCTGGTCTTGATCCGAAAAGTAGCACCTGCAACTAGCAAGTATCAAGGTTCAAATTTAGAGTTCGCATGAAGCACCAACCAATACTCAAGATCAAGCTTCAGAAGACTTATAGATAGGAATCTTGTAACTAGTAGCTGATAGGCTTAGTTAGTCTTTCTCATGTTTTGATTTTTGATGTAATAGCAGGACCATGGACCGGAACTTCGATGGAATGGAACCTCGACGGAACGGCACCTCGACTGGCTCTCCACCTCGGTTACTCCATATTCTTACTCACTGTCGAACTACACATGGCATGATTCCTTTATAGCCAAGGATATGTAGGCAGCTCAGATACAAGGGCTCGGTCACATCCTCTTCTTTTTAGTTTAGTCTCTCCGAATAAGGGTCGGGTCAAAACACTTATCTAGTCGTTCTTTGTCTGAAAACTCTTTGTGTTTTCAGTCAAAGAGGGGCAGCTGTAGATGCGTGATTTTGCCCCTACCCGAGATTTTTTATATTTTTAGCTAAAATATTTAGTTTTGGCCTAATATAGCTATCTTAGCTAATTTTGACTCTTTTACTTTATTTTTACCTTAAAATGAAAAATAACAAAAATATAGTTTTATTAATGTTTCGTAGTCATTTTTAAACTTGAAAAATACAAAAATAGTACTTTATATTTTTATCTTTTTATAAAAACGAAAATAATAAAAAAATAGTTTCATTAACATTTTGTAGTTACTTTAATTTTGAAAAAATATAAAAAAATAATTTTGTTTTAATTATTAGTCTTATAGTTATTTTGCTTACGTAGGATTAATTAATAACACCGTGTTCTCATTCTCGGTTTCGGGCAAAGAATAAAATTCGGGTTCAAACTACCCGGTTTTATAATTTTCAGACCTAGCCCATAATAATCCGAGCCCACCACACGTGGGGGACACGGACGAATCAGACCAATCACATTTTTGTACACAAGATGATGGGTCTTAAAATACTAAACTAATATAAAGAATAATTAAAAATGAAAAGAAGAAAAAGACAAAAGAAAAGGACAAAAGGAAAAAGACAAAATAAAAAGACAAAACAAAAGAAAAACATACAATATAGATGGCACGTAGTATATTTTAAAAGACAACCAAATGGGGGGTCACGTGGGGAGCTTGGGTTGATTTAAAAAAAAAACAAAAAAAAAATTTCAAAAAGGCAAAAGGAGGAGACATTCACGGATGGGAGAATATAGAAATATATATACACAGTGAAGATCTTCTTCAGAAAAAACGGAAGAAAACAGAGGACTATCATCTTCTTCTTGGAGCAAAATAACAAAAAAAAGAACCCGGTATCATCTCTTCCAAAACGACCCATTACCATCGGCCACCAGTTGCTCTAGCGAACCAGACGCCAGCAACAACCAACGAACCATTAACGACCAGCAGCTCCATCTCCAATCCAACGTCGACCAGCCCCGTTATTTCCGTCGACCAAACCAGTACGACGTACCACGATTACGTCCAAAGGCCATAGCAGCTCCATCTCCGTCAGCCTTCACGTCCTCTGTCGCTGACCAGTTGATCACCTGCCCACTCGGACCAAAGCAGTGGCATGAAATGGCATCAATGACAGTTGCAAACCACTTTTCTGTGAGCTAGAGGTCGAGGAGTAGTTCCGTTTCTAGTTAAGAGGTTCGTCGAGGTCCATTTCTAAACTTTGTCGCGGTTCCGGCAAGTTTCGAAGTTTGAATTCGAGTTCCGTCGAAGCTCATTCATAGGTTGTTAGCCCCGAGTTGGGGTCGTTTCTGTCTGTTTTCGAGGTTCCGGCGAGGTTCCGGCGTTGCTACAATTCCTGTTCAAAGCCGTGTCGAGGTCCGGTTGTGTTGTTGTTTCGTTCCAGCCTGTATAATTCCAGGTTCATCTCCACTTCATTGACTTTTCATTTTTCGATTTGATTAAGTCTTGGAAATGCCATTTTAGAGTTTGATTATGTCATATTTCTTGCTTTTGTGCTTGGATTTCTTATTTGGTAGAATTGACATTTGATGAAATAGTCGTACATAGCCTTCAATTTTCTGTTTGGTATGTTTTGAATATGTTATAGTAATACTTTAATTATTGTGCAAAAATTCTGGTGGTGACTTATGGTGGCCTCAAATGAAAGGAAGTTTGCACGTGATATTAAAGAAATTTAGGAGTCAAGCACCGTGGCAAATAAGTGGTACGTTAATTTTGGACGTTGAAAAGGTAAAAATGAATTAAAAATGGGTATAAATAGTGATTAGAATATTAACTTGTTCCAATTAATATAAGGTTTAGTTTAAAGTTTTCTTTACTTGATCCTTGCGGTATTTGGACGATTGTGGTTTGTAGCCAAACTAGTATATGTTGGAAATTTGTTGAATCTGCCCCTGAACCTTTGAAAGAAGATTTGAGTGAAATACATCATTCATTAGTCTATGCTTGTTTTCAAAATTAGTTTATTCGTTGAACTCTTTTTTTAAAAATTTGGAACTGAGGTGCGCTATGCCGAACAAAAATGATAATAGCATGGCCCTCATTTTTATTTCTATTTTAATCCTTAGAATTTGGGACGAGTCGTTTAGCTAATTTTACGGCCCTTCGCAAAGTAGTAATACGTTAGTCATTTTAGGTGTGGTTTTAATCATTTTACCTTTGTTAAATACGAGTGTGCATTTCATTCAACTCAAATCCAAATCCAACAACGTTGAATAAGAATGTGTCGAGGATCCGGGTGCATTTCATGTGACGTGATCCGAAAACGTGTTCTTAGACAATGTTCATTTTCTTAAGCTCTAATAATTGACAGAAAGCGGTAAATAATATTAAAATTGCACTGTAGGATAATATCAGGTTAATAAGCCAAAATACGACAGTTGAGCGACCGTGCTAGAACCACGGAATTCGGGAATGCCTAATACCTTCTCCCGAGTTAACAGAATTCCTTATCCGGATTTCTAGTACGCAGACTGTTTAATAGAGTCATTCTTTTCCTCGATTCGGGATTCAACCGGTGACTTGGGACACCATAAATCTCCCAAGTGGCGACTCTGATTTAATTAAATAAATCCCGTTTCTATTGTTCTTTTATTGGAAAAACTTCTTCGCGCCCACCCGGGGCGCGAAAAAGGAGGTGTGACAATATGATTTGGAGAAGATATGGAATAAAACAAGTCAAAATGTATTAAATTGGGAAAATTGGACTGCTGCCAATGAATGCTCTATGTGATCGTGTATAAATCCATGCGAACGCGTATGTTCAGCAGATTCAAGTTGCAAATACGGTTGAAACTTTGTGAACAACAAAGAAGAAAGCCTGGCCAGCGACTGGTCAACTAAGCTATGTGAACACGGGATATTGTATGCGATCGCGTACATTTGAAGAGGTTACTCTCCGCGGACGCGGTTGTCTCCATTCGATCGCATAGAACGTTTTATGGGCAGTTCTGGGCATAAATGAAATTTTATGTTTTTGATCCCCAAACCATTTAATACACGACCTAGCAAATCTTTGGTACATCTTTGGCTTAATTTTCAGTCCTTAGACTAGAGAGAACAAGTTTTGGAGCCAGGGTTCGACATGAGTCTTGAAGATTTGAAGCTTTTAGTTGAGAATCTTTATACTCATTTTTGCTTATTTCTTCATTTTCCTGCTTCGTATTGTATATTTAAGTGTCTAGTATTTTAACCAACACTTGAATCTAGTTTATGTCAATATTCATGTTGAAAGTGGATTAAATATCTTGTTGTGCTTATGTATTGAATGATTTTTTATCTTTTATAAAGTGAGTTATTATTTCTTTAATTATTCTTGTTCTTTAATGTTTCCAAAGGGATTTAGCAAACTTTAGGACACTCCCATTAAATTCAAAATTAATTTTGGGAAAGATTATCTGGGATTTGAAAAGATTAATTAACAAGAAATTGATGCTTTAATCCCCATTTTATATACTCTACCTAGGGATAGGATTAAACTGCTTGTAGCCATAACCAGGTGTGCTTAATCTCCTAATTATTTTAGGGATAATTCAATTAGAAATCCTTATTAGTCTTTGGAAGAAGCTAATATAGAATTATTACCTGAGACTAATTAACATAAACTCGCTCATATTTGTAAAATTGTGAAATACATTGGATGGTTACTTGAGTGTAATTCCTTGTACACCCATATTGTAGCCATTTGATGACGCCCAAATCCACTACTAAAAAGTAAATAAACATGGTCGGATACAATTATAATATACCCAACTATGAGTCGAGGTCAAATCCCACAGAGAACAATATGTAGACAATTAGGAATGTAAGAGAATTATCACTTGTTATGCAGTGCCAAACACTTAGAATTGATTTGAGAAAATATCTATACGTAAATGCAAAAATGTAAAATAACCTAGAAAGCAAGTAAAATGATCAATGGCTACAAGAATGAATGTATCGGTAATTACACTCAAGTAATCTAATGTATTTTATAATTTAACAAATATGAGCGATTTTATGTTAATTAGTCACGGATAATAATTCTTAATTAGCTTCTTCGAAAGACTAACAAGACTTCCTAATTGAATTATCCCTAAACTAATTAAGAGATTAAGCACACCCAGATATGGCTACAAGTAGTTCAATCCTATCCCTAGGAAGAATCTATAAAAAGAGGGTACACGACTCAAGTTCTTGTTAATTAATATTTTCCACGACAAATTATCTTTTCCATAATTAATTCAGAGTTAATGGGTGATTCCTAGGGTTAGCTAATCCCTTTGGAAACATTAAAGAACAAGGATAATTAAAGAAACTACAACTCACTTCATAAATAAATGAAAATTATTCATTACATAAGCACAACAAGGTATTTAATCCGCACTTTAACTATGAATATTTCCATAAACAAGATTAAAGTGTTGGAAATAAATACTACACACTTAAATATTCAATACAAAGCAAGGAAAAAAAGAATAAACATAAATGGGTAAATCCTTAACCACAAGCTTGAAATCTTCAAAACCCAAGTGTGTGTGTAGAACCCTAGCTTCAAAACTTGTTCTCCTTAGTTCTAAGAACTGAAAATATGCCAAAGATATGCCAAAGATCTACTAGGGTGTGTGTTAAATGGCTTGGGGGACAGCGGTGTGAAATTCCAAAACTACCCATAATTGCCCAGGATTTACTCTATGCGTTCATAACAGTGCAACCGCAATCGTAGAGAATAAATTCTCTCAGGTATGTGGTCGCATATGGTCCTCTGCGTTCGCATAAGTCTGTTGACCAGCCGCTGACTGGGCTTTCCTTTATGCGTTCGCATGTATTCAAACACGTTCGCACTAGTTCAGACGCTTAAGCTTATGCTATTGCATTATGTAACACGCGATCGCATAGGGAAAAAATTGGAAGCCTTCCATTTCTAACAATTTTGACATATTTTGACTTGTTTTTCACACAATCTCTTTACTATCACTTCTAAATCACTTGACACCTAAAATATGCCAATAAACATCAATAAATGCCTTGGTTTCTCAATAAAATTATACAAAAGACTAAGTATTAAGAGGAGTTAAGTTGGTAAAATACAAACTTATCACCATTGATCATTTTACTTGCTTTCTAGGTTAGTGTACATTTCTGCATTTAGCTATAATATTTTCACAATTACCATTCTAAGTGTTTGATATTTTATAATAAGTGATAATTCTCTTACATTCCTAATTGCCTACATATTATTCTCTGTAGGATTCGATCCCGATTTATAGTTGGGTAAACTATATTGTATGCGACCATGTCCATTTACTTTTTAGTAGTGTATTTGGATGTCATCAATTGGCATCGTTGCCGGGGAATAATTTGGCAAAATTTAGGTTGTTTTGAGAAATAAGCGTGGTGCTTTAGTCCAAACTTGTAATTATTTGTGTAATTATCTTTCTTACCTTGGTCTATTTTTCTTGTTTGTTTGTTTTTTAGTTTTGAAAAATGGCATCATATAAAGAAAATCGGTTGGTAGTTGTTCATACTTCCTGAGTGGTGAACTAACTGAGAAAACGGCGGAGTTTGAGGGGGTCGAGGAGGCCAGGGTAGCAGCTTTGGCAAAGGCAGCGGGTATTAGAAGACTCTATTCGTGTCCTCAGGCCAGAATGTGCAACTGATGTAGAAATGGCCATGCTAAGGGAATCGTGACTTGATGAGCTAATTGGTGAGCTAGAGAAAGATGTCATGGGCCTAAGTGAGCAAGTTGCCGCTCTTGAGGCCGAGAAGGCACGGTTGTTGGCTCGGCCTTCTTCCTCTCATTCTTCTGCTTTCCTCGATGTTCCTCGTGATTTATACAAGATGTGGATCTATGCCAAGGCTAAGTTAGACAAATATAGGAACTTGATGATGGAGGGGAAAGTTCCCGATGCCAACTTTGAAGATGCCTGTGTTAAAGCATGTGATGTTAGGTTTGCCTGCGGTTATGACCCCGCCATGCCGGGGAACGAAGATGATGAAGAGGACTTGGACGGGCTTGTGTTTGATGCATGGTACAATGATGATTATGTTGGTGGCGCGAGTGATAGTGGAGATGGTGCTGCTGGGCCAAGCGTTGAAGGTGGCAATGGCACATGTGGAAATGATGTAGTGTGGTACTTGTGTACTTAGTTTTTGTTCTTTTCTTTCTTTCTTCTTCTTCCCTTTTGTTTGTAAGGGTGTCTTTTTGGCCCTTTGTAAGATACTTTATTTTTTTAGAATGGAATGACTGACTTTTTGCTCTATGTTCTTGGCTCTTTTAACTTTTCTTCGAATGTTTTTCCTTTGTAAGAGTTCTCAACTCTTAGTTGATTCGAACGAGGTCAAATATTAATTAATTCAAGTGAAGTCGAACACTAGTTGATTCGAACAAGGGTGAATGTTAATAAATTCAAATGAAGTCGAATGTTAAATAGTTCGAGTGAAGAATGTGATTCAATTCGAGCGAGGTCGAATGTTGACGCTTAGTTGATTCGAATGAGGTCGAATGTGAGTTGACTCAAGAAAGGTCAAATATGGACTCTTAAGTGATTCGAAAGAGGTCGAATGTAAGTCGATTAGAGCGATGTCAAATGTTGACTCTTAGTTAGTTCGAACGAGGTCAAATGTTATTAATTCGAGCGAAGTCAAATGTGAGTCGATTCAAGCAAGGTCGAATGTTGACTCTTAGTTAATCCAAACGAGGTCGAATGTTAACTAATTCGAGCGAAGTCAAATGTGAGTCAATTTGAGGGAGGTCAAATATTGACTCTTAATTGATTTGAACGAGGTTGAATGTGAGTTGATTCAAGCGATGTTGGATGTTGACTCTTAGTTAATTCGAACAAGGTCGAATACCGATTAATTCGAGCGAGGTTGAATGTCAACTAATTCGAGCGAGGTTGAATATTGACTCTTAGTTTGGCGTAATGTATGAACTTAGTAGAGCTAAGAAACTTTGTGTTTGCATATTCCACTTTGTTTATGCTTTCACTGGAGAAGTTTACATGTTTTTGCTTTGTTCATGTATACAATGGAGAAGTCCTATACATTAAAGTCCAGTCAATCTAGTCCCTTCATTGATCTGCCTGTAAAAGTAGTTGAGAGGTTGAGCGATGAACTTATACTTAACTATAAGATGCTCTCTTTATCTCCTCGTTAAAAATCAACCTGAAAAAACCCAATTGGGAGAAAACTTGGGTAAGGGAAAAAAGAGTACGACATGGGAGACCTCTATCCTTAGAAGTTTAAGTGTTTGAGGCAGGCGACGTTCCAATTTTTTTGAAGTTGTTTTCCCTCCATTGTGTCTAGCTGGAACGGACCTTTTCTTGCCGCCACCGTGATTTTGTATGGGTCATCCCAATTGGTTCCCAGTTTTCCTTCTCGTGGGCCTTTATTTGCTTGTGTTTTGTCTTTGAGTATATACTCCCCAACTTTGAGTGGCCTGATCTTGGATTTTTTGTTGTAGTACCACTATGCCTATTGTTTTTGAGCTATCACTCTTATATAGGCCATGTCTCTCTGCTCTTCGGCTTCGGCGAGGTCGTGCCTTCTACTTTCATCATTGCTTGGCCTGCTCACGCTTGAATACCTTAGGGTTAGTTCACTGACTTCAACCGTTATTACTATATCAGTCCCATAGACTAGTGAATATGGTGGTTCTCATGTGCTTGTTTTTGGCATTGTATGGTATGCCCAGAGCACTTTCGACAGTAGTTCTGACCACAGTCCCTTGGCGTTCTCGAGATTCTTTTTCATGATGTTCAATATTGTTTGTTGGAGGATTCAGCATGACCATTGCCTGCGGAATGATATGGCATGGAGAATATTCTTTTGATGTGCAATTTTTCGAAGAAATCAGTGGTCTTTTTTCCAGTGAACTGGGGACCATTTTCGCAATTGATTTCTTTGGGGATGCCGAAGCGGCATATGATGGTTCTCCATATGAATGTGATTACTTCTTGCTCGCTTATTTGGGAGAATGAACCTGCTTCTACCTATTTGGAGAAATAGTCAGTTAAAATTTAAAATTATTGTACATTACCTCGTCCCGCTGGGAGGGGTCCGACGATGTCCATTCCACATTTGATGAGAGGCCAGGATGAGTGACTAAATGAAGGAGCTTGCCGGCTTACTGAATCATGGAGGCGTATTTTTGGCACTGCTTGCACATTTTGATGAATTCGGTGGCCTCTTTTTTCATTGTGGGCCAATAGTAGCCTGCTCGTATGAGGCATCTAACGATATCTCAATTGCCGGTGCGAGCTCCGAAATTGCCTTTCTGTACTTCTTCGAAGATGCGGCGTGTTTGATTTTGTCCTAATCACTTTGACAGGGGACCACCAAACATTCTTTTGTACAAGTTGTTACTAACGATGCTGTACTTGGCTGCTTGAATTCGAAGCTTCTTGGCTTCTTTTTATTGGGTGGGAGCACTCTGTCCGGTGAGTATGAGATAATATGATTGCGCCAGTCCTAAGTCAGGTTTATAGACCATACCTCGATTTGATCTATTGATGAATGGAGGAGTGTGACCATGTCCCCCTCTCCGGTTATGCTTTTGATGGCCACTGCCATTTTGGCGAGGCCGTCTACTTTGATGTTCCGTGCTCGAGGTATTTAGTTGAGCTGTCATTTATCGAACTTAGGAAGTAGTCTCCAAATTTTGGCCTCTGTAGCAGTTGCTCTTTTACTTAGAAAGTCCATGTTACTTGGTTTATGATGCGTTGCGAGTCGTACCGAAGAATGACTCATCGTGTTCCGTACTTGAGTGCTAATTTTGAACCTACAATCATGACCTCATTGTTGGCCTGTTGTTAGTCATATCAGGACATCATATGGACTGTCGAATTATTTTTCCTATTGGGGCCTCGAGCACGAGTCCCAGTCGAGATCCTGATACGTTAGAAGTTTTACCAATATACAAAATCCATTGGTCGTGTATTTTAGCGAAAGTACTTGCGGTTTCCCTTTTGGGTACTATCGAAGTTACCCTAAATATCGGGACAGTCTTCATGACTATCTTTCTAAATTTCAATATGTCCCTTTATGACCCGTACCTAATCGCAAACCTAAAAATCCAAGTCCAAATCCAGGGAGCCCCACAAGCCAAAGATTCCGTCCAAGCTACTATTCACTGCCAAATAGCATGGTGAGTCCAAAATCATGCCATGGATCTCTGCCTTCCCGGAGGAGAAAATGCTTTACTCTTAAATATTGATGCTACAAAGGTAACACCATGTGCACCCAAATACCCAGAAAGATTTCCAGAGATGAGCTTGTCAAAATTCTTCCTGATTCCTGGATCACAAATTAAGAAAAGCTAAGGGAATCGGAAGAATCTCTACAATCTGGAGAACCAACTTTTACCAAAATAAATGACAAAGCCGTTTGCATAAGCTTTGACCATTCCCATCTCAAGAAAATCCAATAAAACCATCTTTTCTTGCCAAATGATTCAACCTAAAGATACAACAGATACATACCCTGAACCTGGCAGAGAAATTCTTTTGGAATATATAAAGCATCATGGAAGAACATGACTAGTGCCAACATTTCAACAAAGAAGGAAAAAGAGTGTGGTGGTTCAAATGCCCCTTCACTGGACACTGCCCATGGGATCTTGGTTGCACTTGCCAAGACTGTTTAGAAAATCCAATTAAAGAATATGATGAACACCACCAGCATCATTAGGAAAGATTCGGCCTCAACAAAACCAAACAAAAATCTAAGAAAAAGGGCAAAATCAATGAAAAACAATTTTGAGCGGATTATGAAAATAAAATTCTTTCAATTGTCTCATTAAGCAGTCCAGGTAAATATGAATTTCTTGTTAGTTATGAACCCCAAGAATGGCCAAAATTACCAAAAAAATTCACTCCAAGCTGGGAAGATAGTGAATCCACGCCCATATCCAAACTAACATCACCTCATACCCCAGAATCCAAAAAACCACCTGAACCTAAAACTCCATCAGCACAAAAGTCCACACACCCACAAATATTCATGTTAAGCCCTTCAAGTTCTTGCCATTCCCAAGATTTTCCTCCACTTCAACCTTTAAAAAAGAGGGTATCAACCATGCACCAAAAATCCCCAAGAAAAACATAGTACTACCTTCTGGAGAAAACCCCCCAACAAGTGACATTGAGGCAACAATGAACTGGCAATCGGAAAATTCCATCTGCCAAAACAAAGTGCTCAACAATATTGGCAACACCATAGAAATGTGGCCCATGCACAAAACAAGTTAATGAGCAAAGCGGAAATAATTGATAAAAGGGTGGAGAAGACATTGTGTCAGCATGCTGTACTAATCAAAGCCTTGGAAGTAAGATTGAGAAATTCACAATATGAAATTTGTCTGCCAGGAACTTCACTTTTCTAGTTCTTCCAACAACAACAAAAGGAGACAATTTCAATCAAGGAATAAGTCGAACTTTTGAGAAATGACCGCTTTGAGCCACAAAAAACCCTATTCTTTTGTTCAAAATCTACATTCTATCTCATTTCAACACAAGCATATTCCCCGCCCAAATCACTTTTCCTACCTTTCCTACAAGATCACATAATCATATTTTTTTCTCCCAACCCTTAAAAGAAGAACCTGAATCCGATATTGCAAAAATGGTTTGGGAACGAAAAGATGCTCTTTCAGCCAAGAAACAAACCAAGAAAAGGCGAGACCAAGGAGAAAGCTCGAAAGTGTCCAACCTTGAAAGTCTGATGATTTTTGACTATAAGAATCCCGACCTCTATGTTTCCCAGCCAAGATACATGTCAGAAGGACATACCATAAGGTCAGAATCTCTAAATTCATCAGACGATGACACAATGGAAGATACCTCGCAATCAAGAAATGATTCCACATCAAATTCTTATGACGACAATGGTCCCCCAAAATTTGTGAGCCAACAAAGAGACCTAGAAATATCTGAAGTAGATGAGGAACAATAAGGCATGACATATGCACCAATCCTAGAAAGGAGATATGAGTCCATGGCATCAAAACCAGTTGGAACTAGTTTCCACAATTTCACCTTAGATTACGTCAAGGTTTAAAAATAGCCTCAAAGGATCCCAAGACTTCTATACGTGGATGGTGACCAAAAATCTAATGGAACGAGAAAAGTTCATCATCTTGTCAGAACTAACTTCACGGTTCTCCGGAATTCTTAGATATTGGTGGAACTCACTTGGGATTCAAAACAAAAATACTTTCTTTACATCCCAGGATTTTGCCTTAATCATCAAGATCCTACATGAAGTTTTATGTGGAGATACTTTTCGAAGACAAGAGAAAATACGAAGATAACTCTTTGAGATGAAGTGTTTGTCATTCGACAGAAATGACATTGACAGGCATTTCCAAAAAATGGCAAAAATATACATTGAAATCGGCGGAGACATCAACTTGAAGCAAACCTTTGTCTCTTCCCTTCCAAAGCTGTTGGCAAGCCAAACCATGACCATCATTGAAGAAAAGTTTCACTCATTAACGGTCCCAAAAGTCGGCTAGGCAAGCTATTTTTGTAGCATTGGAAGACATTTGTACAAAGTGCTTAGCCCTAAAACAAATTATCAACCATAATCCAATACTTGACAAAGCATGTCGTAAATCCGATCTGATTACCCGTGCAGGATGTTCCTACCATACATCTAGGCAACAGAAAGGATTCAGGAGATTTAGATGGCTACGAATTTCAGATGGAAAATCAAGGTCCAAAAGACGCACAAAATATTTCAGATGTAGAAGGTCAGGACATTTTCACAAGAAAAACAGATGCTTTATTTGCCACAAGATTGGACATTTTGCAAAAAACTGTCTCCAGTCAAGAAGATCTGTCAAACTCCTTGAAGAGATTGAAGATTATACTTGCATACATCTCGAAAAAGAGGAGGACCTTGAACCCATATTCTCTGTGGATGATGAACCTAGTGAAGAAACTTTATTCTCTCTTGATATCTATGAAGATTAAGGCAATGATCACTACCAAATCTCAGAACCAGTGATTGAAGCCCGAGAAGAGATCAACGCTATCGTAGTCGTCCCTCAAGTAAAACTCAATGTGTATTCATCCAAATAGGATAAGCCAACTTGAGTTATTGCTTTCATCAACATTGGAGCTGCTTCCTCACTCATAAATCCTGCTGTCCTCCCTGAAGATCAATGGGTGCCACATTTCAAGGATTTCAACACTGCATCAAATGCAATATTGACCACAACTGTCACTATAAAGCACCCAGTCAAAATTGAGTTCTTTCTAGGATAGAAGTACAGAACCAAGCTGATAGGGTTTGATGTACCAAGAAAAGATCTTATTGTTGGATTCGACATTTACAAACAACTTAGAGATCAACTCCAGATCATAGCTAATGAGATAGCCCTTAAAAAGCAGTTCAAACCTTATTATGAGATTCCAAGGCTATTCCAAATCACCAACGATGAACAAATCAAAGATATTGAGCAAAATCTCATTGAACATTCATATGCTGAATCCCATAAGCATTTCATGAAGAAAGGGAAAGCCCATTATGGAAAAACGAAGAGTTTTTTTATCAAGCTCCCTGATTTTTAAACGTCAATACCACACAAGAGGGGGGGGGGGGGGTGATTTGTGTGGTGTCTAATTTTTTGCTTAAACTAATTATGGAAGTACTTGGTTCTTCAATGTGTTCCAACTACTACTGTTTGCGGAATAGTAACTACAGAAAATAAAGAACACAGAGATTTTTGTAGAAAACTCCTAGCTCAAAAGGTGAAAAAATCACGACCTACTACTCAGGAAGATTTTCCCAAACTTCGACTAAATAACTAAGCCAAAAACTACATTTACAAAAACTCTTTCGTAAACCTAGGATTAACTTTAATCCCAATGTGCACACATCCTCAACTGTTGCGACAACTTCAAGTTAACTCTAACTTGAAAACTCTAAGTACCTAATAGAATCGCTTCTAAATAAGAAGATACAATATAAAATCACCTACTACAATTGAACTAGAAATAAAGAAAGATACATAAAACTCTTTATGGAGCTGGTTCTTTAATCTGATTCATGTAGCTTTAGGTTAGTACACTTGAATCACAGAAGAACTGCTTGCAAAAAGCCTTGCTATTTCGATCTCAGTTCATGTGTAACTTCTGCATTTTTGTGCAACATTTGTAATGTGAGAACATCATGCAATTTTATAGAGTTAGTAGATGAAGAAATAACTAGATTCTGATGCAACTCTTCCTTGGTGGTGGAGTTCTAGTTGATTTCAACATCTAACTCCTTCCCTATCTTGGATAGTGTTCTCTTTGAGTAAGGAGTTCTTTTCCTTATCAGTTATGCAACCTTTTCGATTAGGATATATTAAATACACCAAGTTAAGCTTATCTCCTTCACGTGCATCCCACATGCTCGAATCTGCTTATTTTTATGAACCTAAGGGATGGACCACTGGAATGTACCTGGTTCATGATGAGTTTCTTTATTAGTATTCAAAACTAACCTTTACTTGGGCAAACAAATTCCCCATTTTTATGATGACAAACACTGTGCTTTTCATACACTTAAGCCTTGCTAGAACTCCGCTCAAAATACAATGTTAGAAAATTTTTTCCTTTTTATCACTTATCATCAAGGACCAGGTACATTAGGTTCTAAACATTACTGTTCAAAGTGTAAACATCACTTGTTTAAAGCACAACCTTTCCCCCCCCCTTTTTGGCATCATCTAAAAGTTGCATAAAAATGTGAGATAACCAGATTTTAAAGCTAACTCATGGCTACTTCAAATGCAAACATGGATTAATCATCATAGTCCAAGCTAAAATTTTAACCATCAAAGAAATATAAACAAACAATTAGAGCAAAAAGACAGTGAATATCATTGGTGATTGATAAGATTCTATCAAAAAGCATAAGAAAAAATAAAATACTAAATACATGAGCTAAAGAAACAAAAAGTCCCAAATTAGATCACTGGTTGATCTACACCAGGCTAGGATTTAAGACATAGAAGAGATAGGGACTGGGTTATTTTCTTGGAGATGTTTTAGCTTGTCTTGAAGAATTCCATCACTCTTACCCTTTTCCCTTGTAAGTTCAGTTCAGAGAACATCTCTCTCAGATTCTACCTTAATCAATCGTGTCTTCAGCCTTGCTATCTCAATATCTTTTGCCTAACTCTAACTTTGCTATTGATAGGTGTCTTTTTAGATGAACCAGGTTCATTAGGAATGAAATTGACTTCATAATCGCTACCAGGTAGAGTATTATCCCCAAAATGATCCTTTCTTGTACTAACCTCTCACTTCTTCACAGGTACCTTGAAATGTGCAAGCATAGTTGTGAGAGTAAAACCATAGGGAATGGCATGAGTTGTGGTATCATTGATAACCCTATTAGTAGGTGTGCAAGTGTTTCCTATTAAGACGGAACAAGTTCATCTATATTTTTTCCAAGTTGAACCAACCCCTCAACAGCTTCGCCTGACCCACTTTCCCATGTTTTGCTCACACTCTCTTCAATTTCAGTAAATTTCTCTCCCTAAACAACCATTGCATCATTTTTTTTGTTAAACCAACATGAGTGGGTAAAGAATCAACCACTCTTGTACCATTTCCCTCACAGTACTCCTAGCACCCTTGCTTCCTTTTTCGTTTCCCTTTTTATTTTACCACCAACTTCTCCAGATTCTTTAGTCTCAACACCTGCTATAGATCATACCAGTACAAATCCATTCTCTAAATTTTCAGCAACTTTAGAAATTGTCTCAAGACTAACTTTACAATCAGAAGATACCTGTTTAGTTTCGGAATACCTACTTTCTTCCCCCTTAGTAGCAGACTTAAATGAATCTTCAGGTTTTTGGGATTCTTCTTCCCTACATACTTTCAATTTCTTGTTTATTTTCTTGATCTGCTATCCTTCAGTGACATGCCTACGAGCCATCATCTTTACTCTACTTTTCTTAGATATTGGTGTGTTAGAAGGTGTGGAAGTGGTTATCTGTGGTGGTGATGAAGGATTTTCAGAGGTGTTTGGCATATATGGGCTAGAGTATGGAAGATAAGAGAATTAGCTTGTGTTTGGAAGATGAAAGACGAATGAGAGTTTTTGACGGTTCGAGAGAGATAAAGTAAGGAATACTCTAAAGATGATTAATATACAGGGAATAATTGATGGGGGTAGCTACAACTTTTCAGTCTCTTAGAAGTTTAATCTAATTAAAATTCAATTTTGAAGAGACGTTGGTTTGTATCCCTAGAATCTAGGTACTTTCATTTGGTTGGGACTTACTAGTTCACTTGTAACGGATAAGTCCAAATGGAGTATGGTATTTGGTAGGACTCTGCACATGATCCAAATATAGTTATTTCAAATTATGCAGAGTGTAGAAGACATTGTATTATCTTTATGAACCAGGTTCTTCAGTGATAATTCACTTGTGTGGGTCTAAATTTGCCAAAATAAAGAAAATATCATTAGATATTAATGAGTCATTTTATCACATGAAACAAGAGTACACTATGGAAAGTATGAGACTGAGCAAGATTTAATCTAATTATACACAATTTACAGACTTTCTAACCAATTGTTTTTCCGTTTAACCTTGAACTGGTCCTTTTAGGTGATCTTAATCATCCCTAATTCCAACATGTTCCTCTCAAAGTGATCTCTACCTGAGGATTTTATGAAGATATAAGCAATTTTCTTGTTAGTAGAACAAAACTCCATAATGATCAAGTCTTTCTCATAGTTGTCCCTCAAAAAATGGTGCCTAACATGTATGTGCTTAGTTCTCTTATGATGAACCGAGTTCTTTGTCATTCTAATAGTACTAGTGTTATCAAAAAAATATGCATGCAACCAATATCAATTCCACAGTTCAACAGTGGCTGTTTGATCCATAACAATTGAGAACAACACGAAGCAGCAACAACATACTCCGCTTCAGCAGTAGATAAGGCCATTTGAATTTTGCCTTTTAGTAGCCCATGACACAAGACATGAACCAAGGAAGTGTCCCATACTTGAGCTGCTCTTTCTATCCATAAGGAAACCTAAAATCAAGCACAAAGACCTACACAACACATAATGTTAGGTCTACTAGCAGTAAGATACAAAAGAGAACCAATCATTCCCCTCTACAACTTCTGATCAGCAGATGAGCCAGGTTTATCTATATCCAATTTCGTGGATATTGCAATAGGAGTGTCAATTTCTATGGATGTTCCTTCCTGGTTTTGTTACTGAGTAATAGGTTTATGGATAGGTTCCCTCGAGGTTTGAGGATCAGTTCCTCTCTAGTCAGTTCCCCCTGTTATGTTGCCCTGGGTGGAAAGACTAGTTCCATTACATTTTCCTTCATGTGATACATCTTCAGGATGGACTATGGTTTCACCATTTGAATTTCTTATCATCCCAATCTCTACATTATCTTGTTCTTGCCTCTCAGAAAGAATATTAGTTTTAAGAAAATAACATACACATTTTTTTACACACGTAGTTCTTTTACTGTATACTTATAAGCTTTACTATGTGAAGAATACTCCCTCAACACTTCTGGGATCATACTTACTAAGGATTCTTTGTCATTATTATGCACAAATCATTTGCATCTAAATTCCCTAAGATAGGATATATTTAGATTTCTCTCTGACTCATAGGAATCTTCTTAACAAGAGGACTAGTCATGCAACTATTTATGATGTAGCATGCAAAAACTCAGCAAACTTAGTATTTTCAAATTCAGTTCCATGATCAAACCTAATTGATGTAAGTTGATTACCTAGTTATTTTTGAGTGTTTCTAACAAAATAAGTAAACATGTGAAATTCTTCATCATCAGATGTTAAAAATAATGTCCAAGTAATCATCAACAAGCACCATTCTGGTGGTGCTTACCACTTACTTGCATTTAAAAGAGGATCTTACATGTTTCCCATTGCACAAGCCTCACAAACTTTGTTTTCCTTGAACTTGATGTTGGGCAGCCATATCACCAGATCCTTGGAGACAAATTTGTTGAGTCGACTCAGACTTGCATGTCTAAGTCTCTTGTGCCAAAGGAGGGGATCGTTGTCCAACACATAAGAAAGTGAGTTCATTTTCTGAAAGTGTGGACAAATCTACAATGCATGTATTGTTTACTCTGTTTCCCTGCAAAATAATCTTGTCAGTGGTAAGATTAATCACCAAATATTTGGTAGAGGTGAATGCTACCAAGTTACCTTTATCACATTATTGTGATACACTGATTAGACTATACATTAGGACATCTATCAAGTAGACATTCTCAATAGAGTGAGAATCAGTCTTACCTACCTTTCCAACCTCAATGATCTCACCTTTCTTCCTATTTCCAAAGGATATATTACCTCTTTTGAAGTCCTCAAGTGGAAGGAATTGGTTCTTGTTTCTTGTCATATGCTTTGAACAACAACTATCCATGTACCATATTTGACTGATCCCCTTCACTTGGACCTGCAAAAGGAATCATGGGTTAGTCGTAGGAACCCAAACTAGTTTGGGTACCTTTCTATAGGCAAATGGGTGAATCAGATTCTTTTTGGCCCAACCTGACAACCTATTTTTCCCTTGAACAAATTATTTATTCTTTTGACTAGCCTTTTCTTTTGCAATACATTCACTTTTATATTTACCAGTTTTACCACAGTGTGTGCAAATTATGTTCTCAGAAAGTGTGAGGTAATGGCTTTTAGGATCCCACTTAGATGCAGGGGTCCCGTAGCCAAGTCCTCTCTTGTTCCTACTATGGTGTTCGTGTAGCCATGAAAGTACATCAGAGGACCGATTTCATTTACAGGTTCTGTCTAGATCGTGCTTAACTTTGTTTAGATCCTCCTTAAGGACTCTTATCTGCTCATCTCTTTTGTACAACTGATCTTTCATTTTTACTACATTTTCTTCTAAAGTGAGTTATGTGTGATCAACTTTCTTTTTACCAGTTCATAATTTCAATTATATATTTTCAGATCTAAGCTCTAGGACAGTGGTGTCAAGTTAATGAACCTGGTTCTTTAACTCAGCATTTTTACTTTCACTTTCACTAGCCCTAAGTTCCATATTTTTGCACTTAGCTTTCAAAATCACACACTCCTTAGACAACTATTTCTTTTCATTGTTTAGATGCTTAGATTCGTCAAAGAAATCCTTAGATTCATCAATGAAATCCAGGAGTAACTCATATGGCCTTTCTTTAGACAAAAATTTAATCTTGTCTTTGAGATGAATTATACTTAACTCAGATTCCTCGTCGGATTCTCCAATTGCCATAAGTGCTTGTTCACCATCTTTACCCTCTGAGTCCTCATCGGAGCTTGCTCCCCAGGCAACAACCGTAGCCTTTATTGATCCTTTGTTCTTCTTGGGTTGAACATGTTCCTTCTTCTTTTTCCTTCATTCAGCTCTTTCCTTCTTCAATTCAATTTCCCATTAAGGGCAGTTTTTTATGTGGTAATCATTCTTCCCACACTTATAACAACCCTCATTGTTTTTTTTTCAGGAACTCTTGGTTTGCCGTAGCTTCCACTTCTTGAAGGATCATTTCCTCTCATTAGGTACTTCTTCAAATCCTTTGTGATCATGGTCATTTCATCCTCTTCAAGATCAACACCCCTCAATGATTTTGAATGCCATGCCCCTTTCTTTCTTAGGTGTATTCATCTTCATGGTTTGCCTTCTAAGTACATAGGCAGTGAGATTTCCAATTAGCTCCAACGTAAGAGTGGCAGTTTTCTTTGATTCTTGAATAGTAGTGATTTTTCTTTCCCAAGAGACTGGCAGAACCCTTGTCAAAATCTTCTCAACTTTGTCTTCTTCAAGAATAACCCTTCCAAAAGACTTAAGTTCATTTGTCTGTGTGGTGAACCTTGTATACATCTCTTGGATGGTTTCCCCTTCCTTCATGGTGAAATTCTCATATGGAGAATCAACAATGTTTCTCTGGACCTCTTCACTTGAGGTGTTCCTTCATGAGCCACTTGAAAGTGTCCTAGATTTCCTTAGTGGTGGTACAACTTTGAATTCTACTGTACTCATCTGGACAATGTCCACACACAATCTATTTCTTGGCCTTTGTATTCATTTTCCACTTCCTCACGTCCTCAACATTGCAGTCAGCTCTTTTTTTGGCATGTCTACTCCTTCAGCATTTTTCTTCATGGTAGCAAGGGGACAATCAGTGGCAATGTCCCATAGCTAATAGTCTTCTCTATTTATATGATCTCTCTTCCTATTTTTCTACCAAGAGTAGTACAAGCCATTAAAGAGTGGGGGCTTATCAGTGGATTGCCCTTTCTAGTTTCTAGGTGGTGCACTAATCTTAATCTGTTCCTAAGGTGTTAGCCTCTAGAATAACCTACTCTGATACCAATTTATATTTTAAACGTCAATACCACACGGGGGGGGGGGGGGTGATTTGTGTGGTGTCCAATTTTTTGCTTAAACTAATTATGGAAGGACCTGGTTCTTCTACGTGTTTCAAGTACTACAATTTGTGGAATAATAAATAAAACAATAAAGAACACAAAGATTTTTACGTGAAAAACACCTGGCTGAAAAGCTGAAAAAACCATGACCTACTATTTGTATGATTTTCCCAAACTTCCACTAAAATCACTAAGCCAAAAATTGCGTTTACAAAAACTCTTTTGTAAACCTAGGATTAACTCTAATCTCGTTGTGGCACACATTCTCAACTGTTGTGACAACTTCAAGTTAACTCTAACTTGAAAACTCTAAGTACCTAATGCAATTGCTTCTAAATAATCTGAAAGGTACAATGTAAAATCACCTACTACAATTGAACTAGAAATAAAGAAAGACACATAAAACTCTTTCTGGAGTTGAATCTTCAATCTGGTTCATGTAGCTTTAGATTTGTACACTTGAATCACACATGAACTACTTGTAAAAAGCCTTGCTATTTTTCTCTCTATTCATGTTTAATTTATGTGTTTTTGTGCAACACTTCTAATGTGAGAACATCCTGCAATTTATAGAGTTAGTAGATGAAGAAATAACTAGAGTTCTGATGCAACTCTTCCTAGGTGGAAAAGTTCTAGTTGATTTCAACTACTAACTCCTTCCCTATCTTGGATAGTGTTCTCTTTGAGTAAGGAGTCCTTCTTTTTATCAATTATGCAACATTTTCGATCAGGATATATTAAATACACCAAGTTAATCTTATCTCCTTCACGTGCATCCCACATGCTCAAATTTGCCCATTTTTGTGAACCTAAGGGATGATGGACCTGGTTCAAGCTGAGTTTCTTTGTCAGTCTTCAAAACTAACCTCTACTTGGGCAAACACTCCCCTTCTAGAAGAATGAAAACATCAATCCAACAAAAGCCAGTCATTCATGCATGAATCCACATAACATTCAGCTTGCGAAGAAAGCATGCGAAGAGCATTTGGAATTTGATCCAATAGAGACATCAGATTCACAATGGGCATGTGACGCATTTTATATCAACAAAAGAGCCGAGCATCCAAGAGAAAAACTCAAGTTAGTCATCAACTACCAGCCACTACCATTTCCTCAAAGGTGATAAGTTCCCTATCCCAAATAAACTCACTTTTCTCCTACTTAGCCAGGGCAAAATATTTTTCAAAGTTTGATTTAAAATCTGGATTTGGAAATTGGGAATACACCCTCAGAAAGACCCAAAATAGGATTTTGTATCCCCGATCATCACTTCCAATGGAAAGTCATGCCTTCGGGTTGAAAGCTGCACCCTCCTTGTTTCAGAAAGCCATGATAAAAATATTTCAACCCATTTTCCATACCTTTTTAGTTTACATTCATGGCATCCTGTTATTTAGTGACACATTGGAGGAACATGTCAACTTGCTTCGTCAATTTGAGGCATTGATAACACACTATGGGATGGTTCTTTATGCAAAAAATGGTTCTTGCCCTAAAGGAGATTGATTTTCTTAGAATGCATTTAGTCCAAGGTGCATACAGTCCAGGATAACATATATGTCAAGAACTACTCAAATTTCCACATACCAGCCTCACAACAAAATAGATCGAACAGTTATTGGGTATAGTAAATTATGTGAGAGATTTCATCCCAAATATCTCTACATACATTTCTATACTCATAGAGATGCTCAAGAAACATGCTTCATCATGGGAAAAGAAGCAAGATGAAGCAGTGAGGGAAATAAAGGAGATTTCTAAAAATGTCAAGTCACTCTATATCCCTTCAGACGGTAAGAAGATACTGCACACCGATACTAGCAATGATACCGGAGTGTCGTTCTATTTGAAGAATAAGATGGCCAGAGAAAAATATGCAGATATGCCAGCGGAAAATTCAAAGAGACTGAGCAGCATTATCACTCCACCTTCAAGGAAATCCATGCAGTAAAGAATGGAATCAAGAAGTTCAATTTTTTTCTGGTTCACATGGAAATTCTGATAGAAATGGATATAAAGGACTTCCCGAAGATGATTCAGATAAATGCAAAAGTTATTCCAAAGCCTCAAATTTTTAGGTGGTTTCAATCGTTCTCTCCATAGAAGTTTCAAGTCAAGCACCTGAAAGGAAAGTATAATATTTTCGTAGATTTTCTCTCTCGACCGAAAGAATTCTCAAAGAGATTTTCCCTAGCAAAACTAAAGTCAAAGCAAAAGCAAATCAGCCACATCTTTATGCTTTCAAATATACCAGGAACAAGTTCATTGAAGCCAACAGATCATCCCCCGGAGTTGTTCAACCTCATGGATCCATTTGATCCGTCAATTTATTATGGAAATTAGAAGTTATTATGAGCTCCAAGTTTTTCGACGACATGGAGGATCCATCTCAAGCCATATGGGGTCAATCCAGAATATCCATTCTGCCATATATTCATAGCTCAAGCCAAGGATTTTCCGCAAGAACTATGATGGTTTTTCTGGTACCTATGCCATCAATATTATATTTTCATGGAATTCAAATGCAACATCTTCAAGGATTTTGATAACATTGCACCAACTCTTAAAGTATTTTTTCCATGGTTCAAACCTAGAAGATATTGAATAAAATGTTTCAATGATTCCTACTCAGCAAAAATTCATGTTCCATAAGCCAGTGAAGATAATTAATGGAAAAGTCCAGGTGCAAGTAGAGGCATCATTGTGGTGGAAATTTCTTGTGTCCATTTTTTCCGCGGAAGAAGAATATAGCGAGGCACAAAAAATCCTTTTCCAGCAAAACAAATGCATCTCGAGGGAGACATGGCCAAAATATTGGGCAAGTTGGAATTATACCAACAATCATCCCCACTGGGAAAAAGTCCATAAAGCAGCAAAAGAATATTAAACCCCATGCAAAGTCATCCGAGAAACGATTTACTCACTATATTTCCAAATTAAGGGTGTGGATTACATCTCTCAATTCAAAGGAGAAAGAGCACATCGCAAAATGACCATCAAGTTCCAGGCATTACTATACAAGGTCTTTGAAAATATGCATATATTACATCCCTAGAATCAATGAAGGATAATTATCTAAATCCCTACTATTCCCACCATAATCCTACATTACCTAAAAAAAACCCTCAAACATCTTCTACCCATGCCAAGATAAATTTTCACATCCTTCTATACTATCCGGGCCCCACTTTCACATATTTTCACATGCTTCCACTTGTTTCGTTACATGCAACACCCTACTTTCACATGTCGTTGTAAGGCCCCAGAAAATTTTGCTAAGTAAACGAGAATTTTGTGGTGCCACATAGGCTTATTATAATATTTTACATGCTATTAACATGGTGTACATCAATTGGACTTGGTAAGTATGTGTTTATGTATTATGGTAAGTAATTTGGTGTCCAAGAAAAGGTCTAAGTCTAAGGAAAATTGCAAAAGTTCATAATAGGCTAAGATTCTGAAGGTACTTGCACTAGTCCATATTTTGAATAAGCACATCTAAATATGTATAAGGTTTTATATGATGAATAACCTATCAAATGAAATTTCTTTGAGTCTAGTTTCTAACGCTTCAAACCGTTCGTCATTTGGACATTCCTACGCAATGTTATGATCAAATTACTAAAAGCTGAAAAAATGCGATCTTGTGTTAAATATGCGATCGCAAAAACCATTATGTGGGCCGCATACTTGATTTGCGATCGCAAATCCGATCGCAAACTGGACCAGTGTAGCCCAATTTTTGGCAACGAGATTTGCGACTCATTTACGGCTAGCATACCCATTATGCGGTCCATTATGCAATGTAGACCCGCATTCGGAGGGTAAAATCTTCCTATTTTCATAACCCGACCCCATTTTGATATATAGTCTTTGGGGCTTCATTTGGGGTCATTTTTCCACTGATCTTAGAGGAGTGGAGAGCATTTTAGAGAGATAAGGAGGAACCCAACATTCAATCATCCAATTTTGCATCAATCTTCAAGAATCAATGAACCCAATAACAAGTTCTTCATCTAAGAGGTAAGATTATATACATTAGGCTTTAATTTCTAGTTTGGGGGTATAAGATGGGGTATTGAGGTATGAGTCTTGGGTGTAATACTATTATGTATACATGCATGTATAAATTAGGGTTGTGGAAAGATTGTTTAACTTAAACAAGTAAAGATTTAGTTGGGTAATGAAGGAAAACCTTGAAAAAGAAATTTGAAATTAAGATGCTCAACCAGTATTTGATAAAATGCTCAAATGAGCTGAAACCATGAATACCGTTCTAATTTGTGTTCAATTTTATTGTGTATCAAAGTAGGTTGAGGTTGCTAAAATTTCCGGAACATTGCAATAACTTACGGAAAGCTTAAACAAGGCATGTGTTGTAAAACCCCGTCCTTCAGACATTGAGCTCCATCGAAGCTTGTGTAAATATGGTGTTGTGATTGATACTTACATGAATTGGTGCTGTGACCCTATATTTATGAATGATACATTCCAATATGATCAATATGCTGTTCTTGATAACTTGAAAAGCTGCAAGGAATGTGAATTATGTATTGAAATGCTTAGACAATAAATTGAGATTGAAGAATGTGAAGTATATGCTAAATTTCCTACATTTCAAATCAAGTTTAAATTGTGATTATTGTGCCGAATCATGAGAATTCCTCTCTATGCTTATAACTTGAATTTCTCTTGTGTATTCCCATTACTTAAATTGTAAGTTTGTTGTTGAAAGTAAAAGTGATGTGGAATGTGAGTTGTGAAGTATGGCCTAGTGCCAAGTATGATATGATAATTGTGGCCCTAAGTGCCTATGAAATGATTTATGGAAAACAAAGGTTGATATGAGATGAGTGATGGAATATAAAAATGCCTCGGTAAGGCAGCCTAGCCGATCGGGCCGTGATGCCATGATATATATATACGTGGTGGCAATGTATTGATGAGTGAAACTGAGAGTATGAATGAAGTCATGATAACGTCTCTGGGAGATTGCCTAGTTGATCGGGTCGTGATCGGACTCTGCTTAAGAAAGCGGTGGTAATGTGGATAATGATGCAACAATATGGAATGCCCTAGATTAAAGTCATGGAAATTGTGTGAAAGCTATGTGATCCCTTATTTGCACATGATGATGTAGTGATTGTTTAAAGCTTTGGTTGAATACTTATTAGTTATTTGTTCTTTTATGATAGTTCTTTCTATTGAGATGGTGTTTAGTTATACATACAAGTGCTATTTGATGGCAGTAACGTCCCTTTTACCGGGGGCACTACATCTTTAAATGGATGTAGGTGTTTCTATCGTAGGCAGTGTTGGTCGCAGCTAGTGCCGTGTCATCCTTTCAGCTGACTTGGTGAGCCCCACTTCATTTCGGCGTCCTATTTCTTCTGGTTGTCATGTAATTTGTATTGGAGGTATATCCAGAGCCTTGTTACCAACATTTCCATATTGCATTACTCTTTAGTTGTGTTTAGAGGCTCCTTAGACAGGTTGTGGGTAGTGTCAGGTATTGAAATTAAATAGAAATAATGATGTTTGGAAAAGATGTGTAAAACTTGTATATCTTCAAAATTATGAACGAAGTTGCTAATGGAAATGAAATGGAAACCGTTAAAGACTTATTTACAGAATTTGATTAATAAATGTATAAGTCCTCTTTATTCAAAGATAGGGTAGTATGTATGAAATCTATCAGGCTTGCTCAGTCGGGTTTACTTGGTTGAGTGCCAGTCGTACTCCTCGAATTTTAGGGCATGACATCCATCACACGGTACCTCATGTTTTCACATGCTACACTATGTATATTTTAACCCTTTCACATGTTTTCATGAGCTTTTTAATTGTTTTGCCTAAAGTTTCTCACATACCAAGAGGGACCCACTTGTAGATAAGTTTGCCATGTAAGATAGGTTTATTTTATAATATAAGTTTGTCTTGTAATAACCTCCCAGTCCTATACAAAGGAGGCTTTTTAGTATTTGTAAGATCATCTGATAACCTTTGTAAAACTTCTTGTGATATATTACATATTAATGCTTTCTAAATTTCTCTCTTGTTCTTTCTTTCAAATGGATGGAATAGCCGGTCCATGTATGATAATGGAGTAAGAATACTCTAAGAAAGTTAGATTATTGTAGTACGAAAGTTTTCTGAGTAATATACAACTAACGTTGGTTGTAGTACAAAAGTTTTCTGAGTTGTGTAGCTTGGCCAGCCATCCTATTGGGTTGTTGAAGCCATCCCTTTTGTAGGAAAAGTTTTGCGACTATAAGCAAATTAACTATTTGTGTAGCTTGGCAAGCCGTCCCTTTTGGGTTGTTGAAGCCATTCCTTTTGTAGGAAAAGTTTGGCGACTATAAGCAAATTAACTATTTGTATAGCTTGGCAAGCCGTCCCTTTTGGGTTGTTGAAGGCAGTCCCTTTGCAGGGAAACTTTCGTATCTATTATTTAGTTTGCTTTCTTGGAGTCTTTTGCTCTGTTCTTATATTGGCTTTCTTGGAGTCTCTTGCTCGTGGTATTAGAGCCAGCCCATCCTTTTAGAGGAACAATTTACTAAATATGTCTGAGTCATTCCCATCATCCGCTTTCCTTGCAAAAATGAATATGTCCCCCTTCTCTATATAAAAGCTTGTCCAAAAATAAGATTACCTCTATGAAGTAGATATCCTACCCAATGAACAAAAAGTATTCTCCATTGAACTACCCTTCATAAACCTCTACTCAACTTTCGCCAAAAAATCATTTGCACCCTGGATCTAAATTTGTTCCTTAGTCCAACACAGACTAAAAGGAGTCAAAGAATATGTTGTTGCCTCAAAACTTGACAAACATCCTATTCTTGCCACTCTAGAGAAACAATTTACTACCTTTCAAACCCCAGATGATTTTCCTAGACAATGAGAAACCATGATTTTACCCATATCCATTTTGGGGCTATCCGAATCGCTTTAACATATCACGGAAGAAAAGGTAACATGTTATTGCTTGGCTTTCTCTTCTAGATATAAGATACTTAGAATACCAACATGCAAACTGCCGAAGTTACCCTAAATGGCTAGACATTCTTTATAACTATTTTTCCAAATTTCAACATGTCCCTTTATGACCCATACTAACCGAAGACCTAAAAATTCAAGTCCAAATCCAAGGAGCCCCACAAGCCAAAAGATTCCGTCCAAGCTACTCTTCACTACCAAATAGTCGGCGAGTCCAAAAGCATGCCATGAATCTCTGCCTTTCCAGAAGAGAAAATGCTTTACTCTTAAATATTGATGCTACCAAAGGAAACACCATGTGCACCCAAATACCCAGAAAGAATTCCAGAGATGAGCTTGTCAAAATTCTTCCTGATTCCTGGATCACAAATTACGAAAAGCTGAGGGAACCGGGAGAATCTCTACAATCTGGTGAGCCAACTTTTACCAAATGAAATAACAAAACCGTTTGCATAAATTTTGACCATTCCCATCTCAAAAAACCCAATAAAACCATCTTCTATTGCCAAATGATCCAATCCCAAGATACAATAGATACATACCCTGAACCTGACGGTGAATTCTTCTGGAATATACAAAGCATCATGGAAGAACATGACTGGTGCCAACATTTCAACAAAAAAGGAAAAAGAGTGTGGTGGTTCAAATGCCCCCTCACTGGACATTGCCCATGGGATCTTGGTTGCACATGCCAAGACAGTTTAGAAGATCCAATTGAAGAATATGATGAACACCACTAGTGTTATTGGGAAAGATTCGGCCTCAACAAAATCAAACCAAAATCTAAGAAAAAGGGGAAAACCAATGAAAAACAATTTCGAGCCAAATATGAAATAAAGATCCTTCAATTGGCTCATTAAGTTGTCCATGTAAACATGAATTTCATGTTAGATATGAACCCCAAGAATGGACAAAATTTCCATAAAAATTCACTCCAAGCTGGGAAGATAGTGAAAGCACGCCCAAATCCAAACCAACATCACCTCATATCCCAGAATCCAAAAAGCCACATAAACCTAAAACTCCATCAACCCAAAAGTCCACACACACACATATATTCATGTTAAGACCTTCAAGTTCCAACCATTCCCAAGATTTCTCTCGACTTTAACCTTTTGAAAAAGAGGGTATCAGCCATGCACCAAAAATTCCCAAGAAAAATATAGTACTACCTTCTAGAAAAAAAAACCCCAACGAGTGATATTGAAGCAACAATGAACTAGCAACTAGAAATATCCATCTGCCAAAACAAAATGCTCAACAATATTCGAAATACCATAAAAAGTGTGGCCCATGCACAAAACAAGTTAATGAGAAAAGTGTAACCAACTGAGAAAAAGGTGGATCAGACATCATCTCAGCATTTAGAACTAATCAAAGCCTTGGAACTAAGATTGGCAAATTTACAATATGTAATTTGTCCGCCAGGAACTTCACTTTTCCAGTTCCTCCAACAATAATAATAGGAGACGATTTCAATCAAGGAACAAATCAAACTTTTGAGAAATGACCCCTTTGAGACACAAAAATCCCTTTCTTTCCTTTCAAAATCTACATTCTATCCCATGTCAACACAATCATATTCCCCACTAAAATTTGACAACACTTTTCCTACCTTTCCTACAACCTCACATAATCCTATTTTTTTCACCCAACCATTAAAAGAAGAACCTGAGTTCAATATTACAAAAATGATTTGGTAAAGGAAAGATATTGTTTAAGCCAAGAAACAACCCAAGAAAATGCGACACCAAGGAGAAAGTTCGAAAGGGTCTAACCCTGAAATTCTGATGATTTCGAATAACAAGACTCCCGACCTCTATGTCTCCCAGCCAAGATACATGTCAGAAGGGGATACCACATGGTCAGAATCTGTAAATATCATATGATGATGGAATAAAAGATAGCTCTCAATCAAGCAATGATTCCACACCAAAATCTTTCAAAGAAGACGATCCCTCAATATTTGTGAGCTAACCAAGAGACCCAGAAGTATCTAAAGTAGATGAGGAACAAGAAGGCATCATGTATGAACAAATCCCAAAAAGGAGATATGAGCCCATGGTGTCAAAACCAGTTGGAAGTTGTTTCCACACTTTCACCTTAGATGACATCAAGATTTCAAAATGGACTCAAATGATCCAAGACTTCTATATTTGGATGGTGACCAAAAATCTGGTGGAACGAGAAAAGTATATCATCCTGTTAGAACTAACTTCACGGTTCTCAGGAATTCTCAAAAATTGGTGGAACTCACTTGGGATTCAGGACAAAAATACTTTCCTTACATCTCAGGATTTTGCCTTCAACATCAGGATTATACGTAAAGTTTTATGCAGAGATACTAGTCAAAGACAGGAGAAAATACAAAGACAACTCTTTGAGATGAAGTGTGTGTCATTCGCCAGAAATTACATTCACAGGCATTTCCAAAAAATGACAATAAATATACTTTGAAATCGGTGGAGACATCAACTTGAAACAAGCCATTATATCTTTCCTACCAAAGCTGTTGGCAAGCCGAACCATGACCATCATTGAAGAAAATTTTCAGTCAATAATAGTCCACAAATCGGCTATGTTAGGCAAGCTATTTTGATAACATTGGAAGACATTTGTACAAAGTAGTCAGCCCTACAAAAATTTATCAACCATAATCCAGCACTTGACAATGCATGTCGCAGATCCGATCTGATTACCGCCGCAGGATGTTCCTGCCACACATCTAGGCAATAGAAAGGATTTAGGAGATTTATAGGGCCAAGAATTCCAGATGGAAAATATAGGTCCAAAAGTCGCACAAAATATTTCAGTCGGAGAAGGCCATGAAATTTTCACAAGAAAAACAAATGCTTTATTTGCCACAAGATTAGACATTTTGTGAAAAACTGTTCCCAATCAAGAAGATCTGTCCAAGTACATGAAGAGATTGAAGAATACACTGGCATACATCTTGAAAAAGAGAAGGACCTTGAATCCATATTCTCCGTGGATGATGAACCTAGTGAAGAAACTTTATTCTCTCTTGTTATCTATGAAGATCAAGGCAATGATCACTACCTAATTTCAGGACCAGTGATCGAGGCCTAAGAAGAGATCAACGCCCTCATAGTCATTCTTCAAGTAGAACTCAAAGTTTATTCATACAAATGGGATAAACCAAGTCAAGTTATTGCTTTCATCGACACTGGAGCTGCTTCCTCACTCATATATCCTGATGTCCTCCCTAAAGATCGATGTGTGCCATATTTTAAGGATTTTAACACTGCATCAAATGGAATCTTGACCACAACTGTCATTATAAAGCACCCTGTCACAATTGAGTTCTTTTTAGGATTGAAGTACAGAACCAAGCTGATAAGATCTGATGTACCAGGAAAAGATCTAATTGTTGGATTTGATATTTACAGACAACTTAGGATCAACCCCAAATCAAGGCTAACGGGATAGCTTTTAAAAAGTAGTTCAAACCTTATTCTGAGATCCCTATTCCAAATATCCAACAACAAACAAATCAAAAAGATTGAGCAAAATCTCATTGAACATTTATATGCTGAATCCCACAAGGATTTCATGAAGAAAGGGAAAAGTTCATTATGGAAAAATGAAGAGGTTTTTTATCAAGATCCATTTCAAGAAGAATGAAAACATCAATCCAACAAAAGCCAGTCATTCAGGCATGAATCCAGATCATCTTCATCTAGTAAATAAAGAATGCGAAGAACTTTTGGAATTTTTATATAATAGAGCCATCAGATTCACAATGGGCATGCAAAGCATTTTATGTCAACAAAAGAGCTAAGCATACAAGAGGAAAACTAAGGTTAGTCATCAACTACCAGCCACTTAACCATTTCCTCCAAGATGATAAGTTCCCTATCCCAAATAAACTCAGACTTTTCTCCCTCTTAGCCAAGGACAAATATTTTTTCAAGTTTGATTTAAAATATGGATTTTGGAAATTGAGAATCCACCCTGAAGAAAGGCACAAAACGGGATTTTGCATCACCAATCATCACTTCCAATGAAGAGTCATGCCCTTCGGGTTGAAAACTGCACCCTCCTTGCTCTGAAAGGCCATGATAAAAATAATCCAACCAATCCTCCATACCTCTTTAGTTTACATTGATTACATCCTGTTATTTAGTAACACATTGGAGAAACATGTCAGCTTGCTTCATCAATTTGAGGCATTTATAACACACTATGGGATCATGCTTTCAGTGAAAAAATGGTTCTTGCCCAAATGGAGATTGATTTTCTTAGAATACATTTTGTCCAAGGTGCATACTGTCCAGGATCACATATATGTCAAGAACTACTCAAATTTTCAGATACCAGCCTCATAACAAAATAGATTCAACAGTTCTTGGGTATAGTATATTATGTGAAATATTTCATCCCAAATATTTCTACATACATTTCTCCAGTCACAGAGATGCTCAAGAAAAATGCTCCATCATCAGGAAAGAAGCAAGATGAATCTGTTAGGGAAATAAAGGATATTTCTAAAAATGTCAAGTCTCTCTATATACTTTTAGATGGTAGGAAGATACTGCGAACTAATGCCAGCAATGAATACTAGAGTGCCGTTCTATTTGAAGAAAACAATGGAATTAGAATAATGTGCATATATGCCATCGGAAAATTCAAAGAGGCTGAGAAACATTACCACTCCATTTTCAAGGAAATTCTTGCAGTAAATAATGGAATCAAGAAATTCAATATTTTGCTGATTCGCACAGAATTTATGATAGAAATGGATATGAAGGCCTTCCCAAAGATGATTCAGATAAATGGAAAAGTTATTCCAGATCCTCGGATTCTCAGGTGGGCTAAATGGTGCTCTCCATACAAGTTTCAACTCACGCACCTGAAAGGAAAAGATAATATTCTCGCAGATTTTTTGTCTCGACCGAAAGAATTCTCAAAGAGATTTTCCCAGCAAAATTGAAGGCAAAGCAAAAGCTAATCAGCCACATCTTTGTGCTTCCAGATATATTATGAACAAGTTCATTGAAGCCAACAGATAATCCATCGGAGTTGTTCAACCTCATGGATCTATTTGATCCGTTAATTATTATGGAAAGAAGAACTTATTATGAGCTCCAAGATTCTGGCAACACAAAGGATCCATTCTCAATTTATATGGGGTCAATCCAAAATATTCGTTCTCCCATATATTCATAGCTCGAGCCAAGAATTTTCCAAAATAACTATTATGGTTTTTCTGGTACATATTCCATCAATATTATATTTTCATGAAATTCAAATGCAAGGTCTTCAAGGATTCTGATAACATTGCACCATCTCTTAAAGTATTTTTGCTATGGTTCGAACCTAGAAGATATTGGATGAAATGTTCCAATCATTCCTACACAGCAAAGGTGTTCATGTTCCATAGGCCAGTAAAGATTATTAATGGAAAAGTCCAGCCTCAAGCAGAGGCATCATTTTGGTGGAAATTTTCCATGTCCATTTTATTCATGGAAGAAGAATATAGCAAGGCACAAAGAATCCGTTTCTAGCAAAACATGTGCATCCCGAAGGAGATATGGCCAAAAGATTGGGCATGCTAGAATTATACCAACAATCATCTCCATTGGGAAAAAGTCCGAGAAGCAGCAAAAGAATATCAAGTCCCATACGAAGTCATATGAGAAAAAATTACTCACGACATTTCCAGATTAAGGTTTTGGATTACATCTCTCAATCCAAAGGAGAAAGAGCATAGCGAAGAAGGACCGTCAAGTTCCAAACATTACTATACAAGGTCTTTGAAAAGATGCATAGAGGACAACCTTTGAATTAATGAAGGATAATTATCTAAATTCTTGATAATCCCACCATAATCCTACATTACCTACAAATCAACCCTCAAAATTTATCTACCCATACCAAGAAAAATTTCCACATCCTTGCATACTATCCAGGCCCCACTTCCACATGTTTTCATATTCTTCCAAGTGCTTCGTCACATGCAACACCCTACTTTCACATGCATTCACATGCTCTCTCATATTTTCACATGCTACACCATTTATATTACACCCCTTTTACATGTTTTGAGGAGCTTTTTAGTTGTAATCCCAAAAGTCCTTCACATGCCAATAGGGACCCACTTGTAGATAAGTTTGCCATGTAAGATAGGTTTATCTTATACTATAAATTTGTCTTGTAATAACCTCCTAGTCCTATATAAAAGAGGCCTTGTAGTAGTTGTAAGATCATTTGATAACCTTGGTAAAACTTCTTGTGATATATTACATATGAGTGCTTTCTAAATTTCTCTCTTGTTCTTTATTTCGAATGGATGTAAAGGTCGGTCCATGTATGATAATATAGTAAGAATGCTCTAAGAAAGTTAGCTTATTATAGTACAAAAGTTTTCTGAGTAATAAACAACTAGCGTTGGTTATATTACAAAAGTTTACTGAGTTATGTAGCTTGGCAAGCTGTCCCTATTGGGTTGTTAAAGCCATCCCCTTTGTAAGAAAACTTTTGCAACTATAAGAAAATTAATTATTTGTGTAGCTTGGCAAGCCGTCTCTTATGGGTAGTAGAAGCCAACCCCTTGTAGGGAAAGTTTCGTATCTATGATTCAGTTTTCTTTCTTGGAGTCTCTTGCTCTGTTCTTATATTGGCTTTCTTGGAGTCTCTTACGAGCAAGAGACTCCAAGAAAGCCAATATAAGAACAAAGCAAGAGACTCCAAGAAAGCAAAATCTAGCAGAACGAGAAAAGTATATCATCCTGTTAGAACTAACTTCACCGTTCTCAGGAATTCTCAGAGATTGCTGGAACTCACTTGGGATTCAAGACAAAAATACTTTCCTTACATCCCAGGATTTTGCCTTTGACATCAAGATCCTACATGAAGTTTTCTATGGAGATGCTGGTCAAAGACAGGAGAAATGCAAAGACAACTCTTTGAGATGAAGTGTGTATCATTCGACATAAATGACATTGACAGGCATTTCTAAAAGATGGCATAAATATACTTTGAAATCGCCAGCGACATCAACTTAAAGCAAGCCTTTGTCTCCCTTTCAAAGATTTGGCAAGCTGAACCATGACCATCAATGAAAAAATGTTTCAGTCAATAATAATCCTACAAGTCGGCTATATTAGGCAAGCTATTTTTGTAGTATTGGAAGACATTTGTACAAAGCGCTCAACCCTAAAACAAATTATCAACCATAATCCAACGCTTGACAAAGTATGTTGCAGATCTGATCTTCTTTTGCTGGAAAAGGATTCTTTGTGCCTCGCTATATTCTCTTCTATGGATAAAATGGACACAGGAAATTTCTACCAGAATGATGCCTCTGCTTGCGCCTGACATTTCCATTAATAATCTTCACGGGCCTATGGAACATGAATACTTTTGCTGTGTAGGAATCATTGAAATATTTTATAAATATCTTCTAGGTTTGAACCATAGAAAATACCTTAAGAGCTGGTGCAATGTTATCAAAGTCCTTGAGGACTTTGCATTTAAACTCCATAAAAATATAGTATTGGTGGCATAGGTACCAGAAAAACCGTAATAGTTATTGTGAAAAATCCTTGGCTTGAGCTTTGAATACATGGCAGAACGGATATTCTCGATTGACCCCATATGGCTTGAGAATGCATCCTCCATGTTGCTAATTAACTTGGAGCTCATAATAAGTTCTTCTTTCCATAATAATTGACGAATCAAATGGATCTATGAGGTTGAACAACTCTGGTGGATGATCTGTTGGCTTCAATGAACTTATTCCTGGTATATTTCAAAGCATGAAGATGTGGCTGATTAGCTTTTGCTTTGACTTCAGTTTTGCTGTGGAAAATCTCTTTGAGAATTCGTCGGTCGAGATAGAAAATCTGCGAGAATATATTCCTTTCATTTCAGGTGCCTAACTTGAAACTTGTATGAAGAGAACCATTGAGCCCACTTGATAACCTGAGGATTGGGAATATATTTTGCATTTATCTAAATCATTTTTGGGAAGTCCTTCATATCCATTTCTATTAGAAATTCTGTGTGAATCAGGAAAAATTGAATTTCATGATTCCATTCTTTAATGCAAGGATTTCCTTGAAGGTGGAGTGGTAATGCTTCTCGGCCTCTTTGAATTTTCCACTGACATATCCGCATTGTTTTCTCTGGCCATCTTTTTCTTCAAATAGAATGACACTCCAGTATTCATTGATGGCATCCTTTTGCAGTATCTGCTTACCGTCTGAAGGGATATAGAGCGACTTGACTATTTTAGAAATCTCCTTTATTTCCTTGACTACTTAATCCTTCTTCTTTCCTCATTGGGAAGCATTTTTATTGAGTATCTCTGTGAGTGGAGAAATTTATGTAGAGATATTTAGGATGAAATCTCTCACATAATTTACCATACCCAAGAACTCTCGGATTTGTTTTGTTGTGAGGCCTATATCTAGAAATTTGAGTAGTTCTTGACATATATGTGGTCGTGGACTGTGTGCACCTTGGACAAATACATTCCAAGAAAAGCAATCTCATTATGGGCAAGAACCATTTTTTTGCTGGAAGCATGATCCCATAGTTTGTTATCAGTGCCTCAAATTGACAAAGCAAGTTGGCATGTTCCTCCAATGTGTCACTAAATATTATGATGTCATCAATATAAACTAAAGAGGTATGGATGATGGGTTGTAATATTTTTGTCATGGTTTTTTGGAATAAGGAGGGTGCAGTTTTCAACCTGAAGGGCATAACTTTCTATTGGAAGTGATGATCGGGGATGCAAAATCCCGTTTTGGGTCTTTCTTCAGGGTGGATTCCCAATTGCCAAAATCCCGATTTTAAATCAAACTTAGAAAATATTTGGCCTTGGCTAAGTGGGAGAAAAGAGTGAGTTTATTTGGGATAGGGAACTTATCATCTTGGAGGAATTTGTTAAGTGGCTGGTAGTTGATGACTAACCTGAGTGGACTGTTAATTTCCAGGCGTTACTATACAAGGTCTTTGAAAATATGCATAGACGACAACCCTAGAATCAATGAATTTGCAACTTTATCGTTGTCCGCTGTTGATAGGTTATGTCGTGCTCGCTCAGCTCTCTAGCCCACTATTTGCCTAACAATTTGGGTTTGTGTAGGATACTCCTTAGAGGAAAAGTCGTGACCACCGAGATAGTGTGGCACTATAAATAAGGTCTAAGCTTTCGTGAAGCTACGACTAGGGTCAGATCTAAGTATTCAAGGTGGGGGTACCTCATTTCAACGTCAACCAAAGTTTTGCTAATGTAATAGATCGGAGATTTTGTACCTTTATTTTCTCGTACCAAGACAGCACTTACTGCGACATCGAACACAGCCAGGTAGACAAGGAGGAGCTCTTTGGGTTTTGCCTTAGCGCGCAATGGTGGCAAAGACAAGTAGGCCTTTAGTTATTTTAAGGCGTTGGCGCACTTGGAATTCCATAGGAGTCCATTATCCTTTTTGAGTACACCAAAAGATTGTGGCACCTATCGGAGGATTGTGATATGAATCTTGACATGGCGGCTACACGACCAATTAGCTTCTGTACCTATTTTTTGCTAGTTAAGTTGTATAGGATTCCTTCAATGGCCTTGATTTGGTCGGGGTTTACCTAAATGCCTCATTGCAATACCAAAGTCAAGGAATTTTCCAGATGTCAGGCCGAAAGCACATTTTTTTGGGGTTTGATTTCATGCAGTACCTTTTGTGTATGTCAAAGGCTTCCCTCAGGTGGTCGATATGATCATCCTTTCTTTTTGACTTGACCAACATGTTATCTACATATACTTCCATGGTCTTGCCGAGTTGATCTTTGAATTTGGTCATTAGTCTCTCGTACGTTGCCCCAAAAATGTTTTATAATCCGAACGACATCACCCTATAGCAGTATGTCCCCTGGTGGGTGATGAAGACAATTTTTTCTTGGTCCTCGCCCTCTATGAGGATTTGGTTGTAGCCCAAGTAGGTATCCAAAAAGCTTAGCAGCTCGTGTCCAATTATGGCGTTGAAAAGTTGGTCGATTTGGTGCATCGAGCATGAGTCTTTTGGGAACGCTTTGTTCAGATATGTGAAGTCAACGCATATCCGCCACTTACCATTTTTCTTTTTTACCATGACGACATTGGCAACCTACTGAGGGTACTTCGATTCTCTTATAGAACCGTTCACTAACAATTTTATGACTTTCTCGCGAACCATGTCATTTATTGTAGAGTTGAACTTTCGCCTAATTTGCCTTACTGGGGGATAAAATGGGTCGACGTTCAACTTGTGAGTTGCTATCTCCTATGGGATACCTGGCATGTCTACATAGGAAAAAACTAATAGGTCTACATTACTTTTTAAGAGTTGGTCAAATTTACCTGGATCTTGGAGCTTATGGCCGATGAAAGCTTTCTTATTGTAGGTGACGTCGTCTAATTGAATGGGGTCGAGGTCCTCTACGGTTGACCTTGCGACTTCTATGATTTCAGGGTCTCTAATGACGTCTCTCCTTTCATCGCCGTCTGAACCCGACTTTGTTAATTGATATGCTTCCTCGGCCTTTCCTTCAATTATTGGATGTATGTGCTGTCTTGGGTGATGCGGTAGCATTTTTGAGCCGTGCGTTGCTCTTGCTGTATTGAAAATAATCCCTAGGGGGTAGGAAATTTAATGACTTGGTATAAATTGGAGGGAGGACTTTCATGACGTGTATCCACGGTCGGCCTATGATGGCATTGTACGCCGTATCCTGATCCATGATATGGATCGTAGTCTCCAAAGTGACACTGCCGACCAGGATGGGCAGTGTGATTTCTCCAAATGTCTGCTCAAGTGAATTGCTAAAACCTGTTAGTGTGATGCAACATGACACTATCTTTTCCTCGAGCTTCATTTGGGGTGAGAAATCGAGGATGGATGATGCACACGCTTCTTCCATCATTCACCATAATACATCTTACATTAGTATCTAAAATACATAAATTAGTGACAAGGTCGTCATAGTGAGGGAAGACCAAACCGTGGATATCTAACTTATCGAAGATGATACTTTCTTTGAGTTCGTCACACCATTCATGGGTGATTGACCGCTTGAGTTTGTGGGTGGTGGTGAACTTCACGCTGTTGATAGATGTGTCGTTGCCTCCTCCCATAATCATTTGAATGGTCCAAACTGGGGAAGGTGGTTTGGGTGGCCCCTGGTGTTGTTCCCACACTTGGGCAAACTTGCCCCTCCCAGGATCAATTATCAGCTCTTTCAGGTGCCCTTGGTGAAGAATATCCACGACCTTCTGTCTAAGGGCGATGTAGTCCTCGATTTTATGACCCCGTTCCTGGTGGAATTCGCAGAGGGCATTTGACTTTCTAGTCCTCGGGTCAGATTTCATCTTCTGTGGTCATTTTACCTTTGGACCAAGCTTCTCCAGTGCATAGACTATTTCTGAGGGGGAAACAAAAAAATTGTGAGTTGATAATAATGGGGCATACCTCTTTAATTTTTGTGGATTCCCGTTCGCAGCCTGGATAAACCTTCATCGTGGCGTGGAGGTGGCATGCGCGTGCCTCTGATATAAGGCTAATGTCTTTATCGATTAGGTCGGGATCCTGCTAGATCCCTCCTACTGTCGCTTATTTGATCTTTCCAAGATTCCATTTTGACCGAGCTCAGACGTTGGGTAGGTACGTTGAGGTTTTCCTCATTGGCTCTTACCGCAACACAATAGGCATTATGTATCTCATCCCATATGGTTGGAGGGTATTTCATGAATCGGCTCAGCAACTTTTTGGTAGCCCGTGGCCCACTTCTACTTAGCCAATTCTGGAAAGCGGCTACCGCACTTCCTTTGGATATATTCGGAAGGGTCATTCGTACATGGTTGAACAGGGCAAGAAAGTCTCTGAGCCCTTTGCCAAGTGATTTCTTAATGGCAAATAGTCATTCACCCTTGCCTCTGCTTTTTTGGCCACGGCATGGGCCGTGAAAAATCTCTCTTCCATTTCCTCGAATGTTTCTATGGCGCACACATGTAACTATCAATACCAAGTCAGGGCTCCACAGTCAAGATCTCTCGAAACTTCTTCTGCAATATGGATGATACTTGCTCTTTTGCGAGGTCATTGACTTTTACTACAGTGACATAGTAGGTCACATGATCCTCCGGGTCCGTCGTATATTTTCATGTATGCTGGCATTTTGAAGGTCTTTGGTATGGCATGTGGGGCAACCTCGTCGCTATATGGTTGCTTTATAGACCGACCGACGTCTCTTTTTGGCAAAAGTTTTTTGGCACCTGGTATTTTGTCTATCCTTTCTTGGTGCTCTTTCATTTGGCTATGGAGCATTTTGTTCTTGCTCTCCATTTTCCTCAAAATGGTTGTGAGGGTGTTATTACCTGTATCACTAATATTCTGAGTAATACCTGATCCAGAGGGAGCGTGTTGTTCTTCAACTGCCGATGCGACACCAGCTCTTGTGTCTTCCCTATTCGACCTCGGAGCGGGCTTGTCAAGGAAGCCGGTTAGCGTATTTTTCAACCATACCTCAAGTAACTTTTTCACTACTGGTGGTACCTCTTCTGTTGTGGACGTGGACGCGCCCTTTCCGTGCGAGGTCGTAACACTGTCGGGAGGTGGAGACGAGTCCACATGGGAGAGGTATTTGGTGTTATGTCTTCACCCTCGACTTCGTCTACTTCATTAATGGTGTTGGGGAGATTGGTGGTGAGATCATCTACGACCTTTCTCTTTTCCTCTCTGTTGCCCGCTATGTCAGATTTGTGTAAACAAGGAAATACGGAATTTTGCAATGTTTTGTGCGTTTTCTTAGATCAAGAAGAAACTAAAATTTTAACTAGAAATTTCCCACATACGGCGCCAAATTATTTGACCAAAAGGTGTTAAACCTTTTTGTTAAACTAATAAAATAAAATGATTATGGGTAAATCCTAGTTAAGTATAATAAATTCCAGATCTAAGAGAAATAGATATCGGTACTGTGAAAACTGCATTCAAGGCTATTAAGTTCCAAAGGAATGCTTAATAAATTTTTTATGAATGAATGAGGGAATAGTAACAAGCAATAAATATGATAAATGACAATAAATGTAAATAGAGGGAATGATTCACCTAAATATTCAATGAGGTGGATGATTCTTTCTATGACAATGATGTAAGGCAATCAATACATGTGAATGTAGAAAGCTTTGTCGGATCTGAGGTGAGAAAGCTTGGGACAAACAACTAATCTAATATTTTGTAAAGATAATGTTTGTAGTTACTTGAGAGTCAACTTTTCTAGAGGGCTTATCATATAGAATATTATATGCCCCATGCCTTCTCTTTCTATTCCTACTTATATGGTACATATCTCTTACATATTGAAAGTACAAGTATAGAGAATATTACTTTAAACTATCTTATTGCTAAACTAGCTGTTTTGACCGATCTAAGTGTTCGACCTCAACCTTAGCTGCTCGGCTCGCCAATGTTACTTCTTAAGCATGACCTTGACACAATCGGCTCTTAATTGTCCTTTCTTAGGCGAGGTTCCCTTGATTAGATTTTGGCCCATACATGCGCTAGAACAGTTGTACTTGTGTTAATCTAGCCTAACACATGCCTATCAGGTCAAATGTCCTAAGACTATCGCCATGCCTTCAATATAGGCTTGCCTGATCATACATCCAATCATAGGGTGGAATCAAAATTAACCATTATAGTTAGCCTCTCACTTAGTACTGTAAACGTCTTTGTCATGAGAAGTGCAAGTCTTCAATTTTGCAGAAGTGAATACTCTTAGGTTGCACGGTGGGAGACGTAATAAGGTTTCAAAATTGTCATCTGTCTTAAAGTTTCCAAAGTACTCATAATTTCGATATGTTGCAAATACTTTAGTAGGATTTGATTTGGATGTAATTCTTGCACTTTTCAATCAAAATTCTTCGAAATTCTCTCCATATATGATCACCACTTTTTAAACTTTAATCGAGTTCTATGATTTTCAAAAAATTACACCAAGAATTACTTTTTATCATTGAAGTGGTATTTACTTGTGGCTACTAGCAAAATTGTATAGACTAAAAAAGTAAGGATGTTAAAAATATTGTCTATCCCTGAGCCTGTGCATCACCTATTTGTTGAATGTGACTGGTCTGCTTGGCTTGACTTTGATAATCAGCATACGGATCGACATTGAGCAAGCCCTGCTCAAAATCAAAGACAAGCACTGGAGGAGATTCAAGAAAAACATAGTGGTTGCTGTACTTGTTGTATACTGGATACAGAGAGCTAGAAACCTAAAGATTTTACAAGCAATATTGTATATAGAAGTTCTAGATTATGAAAGATATAAATAGGATTAAAAGAAAGAGTAGATATGCTTAGAGGTTCTACAACAGCTTGTAGATGTGAGGCTTTCATAAGGCAAAATTGTAGTTAATTTCTTTGTAGAGGGCTCTTGTACTAGGCACCCTGCACAGAAGGTGGCCAAGGCATTAGATGCTCTTTTAGGTGTAATTTCTTTTATCTGTTTCGATAATCTACCACATTTATTATTTTTTAAGAATTGAAGTGCTAGCCCACGGGCTACTGTCAACCTTGAGTTAGGCTAGCATTTGAAAGGTCTTTTAAATAAAGAGTTGGGTTGGGTGCTAAACAATATAGCTAAATGCAAGCAGGCTGGGCTGGATTACATTAAGGAAAAATCTTACTCTATACCCATTAATTCTAGAGAAATTTTCATAAAGCAGTATCTTTTAGTAATAATTAGCCATTTATAAATACCATTTTCTATATTACGGATTATAGATACCCTTTTTGTGGTTATAAAACGTATTTGATGTATTTAAGCTATTGTATTCATGAATACAGTAGCAAAAATAAGTGTGAATCAGGGAAATCAAGCTAATCAGTTGTTGTATTCGAATGTATTCGACTGTATTCATGGAGTGATATATGGGATTACAGTTGGACAAATTATTATATTCAACTGTATTTATGTAACGACCTGACCGGTCGTTTTGAGGAATTAAGCTTCGTTTAGCGGCATAAGGGCTAGAATAACTTCAGAATATGAGTATTGACTTGCGTGCATGGCAGAATGCAACTAACGGATGGTTTAGAGTCAAATTAGAAGAGGAAATCTAGTTTTGGAAGTTTGAACGGTAAAAATTTGATCGGAATTGGACTTTTAGGTAAACGGCCCCGGAATGGGTCGTAGATGATCTCAACAACTTCATATGGTGATTTTGGACTTAGGCGCTTGTAACGACCCGGCCGGTTGTTTTAGAAAATTACGCCACAATCCCCAATTTAACTGTTCCCCTAAGTTCATTTATGCTATTGTGGTTTGCCGGGAGAGTCGGTTCTGAAATTTGGAGTATTTTGGGACACTTAGTCCCTAAATGAGAGCTTTAAAGTTAGAAAATGGCCCGTAGCCGGAACAGTGTTAAGACGACCTCGGAACGAAAATCCGATGGTTCCATTAGCTCCGTTAGGTGATTTCGGGGTTGGGAGCGCGTTCGGAAAGTATATTGAAAGTTCGTAGCTCAATTAGGCTTGAAATGCCGAAGTTTGAAATTTTGGCGAATCCGAACGATAGGTGAGATTTTGATCCGGGGGTCGGAATGGAATTCCGACAATTTCTGTAGCTTCGTTATGTGATTTTGGATATGTCCGCAAATTTTCAGGTCATTTGGACGTCGTTTGGTCGGGTTTTAGATCAAATGTGCAATTCGGAAAGTTTTAAGAAATTTAGGCTCGAATCCGTTGTAAATAGATAATTTTTGTGTTTATGGACGTGTTTGGATGATTGGAACAAGTTTGAATAAGGTTATAGGAAGTGTTGGTGTTTTTGGTTGAGGTCCCGGGGCCTCGGGTGAGTTTCGGGGTGGTTTCGGATCATTTCTAGGCCATTTTTCACTGCTGGTTTTTGGCTACAACAGTGCTCTACGCGATCGCGGGATATTGGTCGCGATCGCGGTGAGTAAAATCTGAGAAAAGAACTAATGAATCGCGATCGCGAAGAAGAAATTTCTGTCGCGCAGGCCCTACTTTGGAAGATCATATCTTTTTATCTAAAAGGTATTTTGAGGTGGTTCAAAAACGAAAGTTGTAGATCATCGTGTCTAGTTTCCAGAAAAATAAAGAAATCCACATTTGGAAATTGGTAGCAAAAGTTATGTACGTTAGACTCTATGCTGTCTGAGAAGGATATCTAAAACACATAAATAGATTTGGAAGCTTGTATCTCGAAATGTATAAGGATTCAGGAAATGATCAACAAATGAAAGTTTTAGCCCTATGTGTCTAGTTTCCAGAACATCAAACCATTTATCATTTGGAGTTGTGTGTACAAAGTTATGACCATTTTACCGAAGCCTATCCGGAGGAACTGGAAGTTGTTCACCGCGATCGCGAGGCATTTCCCGCGATCGCGAAGGGTAATTTTTGGGCCAGAATTTGTTCTCCGCGATCGCGAAGCATTTCCCGCGATCGCAGATGAACAAAATACCTGGACAGAAAGTTTTAAAACATTTCATCCGCGAACCAAACCCATTTTTCCACCATTTTTGGTCATTCTTGAGAGCTTTTGGACGAGAATTGAAGGGGTTTTGACAAGAAGTGATTAGAGGTAAGTCCTATGAACTAAATACATGATTTTATTGAAGAATCATCCTTGAAATTTATGAAAACATAGCAAAATTGTAAGAAATTAGGGCTTGGAGCAAAAACTTTAAATTTGGAATTTGAAGGGCCATTTGTGGTCCGATTTGGGAGATTTTTATATGGTTAGACTCGTGAGAGTACAAGGGTTCTGAAAACATAAAAATATTTCAATTCCGAGCCGATGGATTCAGGGGTATTTTGGTCATTTCACCCACTTTCGTGCTGTAGCTGTAATTTATCATTGTAATTAGTTATTTGCGATGTTATTTATACTGTGTAATTGGTTTGACTAAATTCGGGCCACTCGGAGTCGGATATTCGCGGCAAGAGGGTTGTCTCTTAGCGGTTTTGTACCGGAATCGAGGTAAGTGGCTTGTCTAACCTCGTGTGGGGGAATCTTTACCCTTAGGATATTATGTGATAGTTTAAATGCCTTGTATGCGAGGTGACGGGCGTGTACATGTGCTGGTTGTTGTAACTCACTTTACTTGAATTGTTCAATTCGTGATATTCCTGTTCTTAATTTATGAAATTGTGACATTTACCTGGTATTCGTTAGGGAAGCATGATTAGGTAGGATTTATCTGTCTAATTGCCTAATTGTCCTACTCGAACTTCTTGATAATTGTTGGCACTAGTCCTCGGTGAAGTTGTAGTTAAGCATATTTTGTTTTCTGTGTGCGTTTTCTTTATTTGTTGTGTTGGTGGACTGCGGGTTCAATTCCCGGAGATCCCAGGGCTGTGGGTTCGATTCCTAGAGACCCGGATTTGCTATTTGTTTGTGGACTGCGGGTTCAATTCCCGGAGATCCCAGGGTTGTGGGTTTGATTCCCAGAGACCCGGAGTGATATTGTTGTGGACTGCAGGTTCGATTCCCGGAGATCCTGAGTTATTGAGATATGAACTGCGGGTTCGATTCCCGGAGATCCTGAGATTTATTGAGATGTGGACTGTGGGTTCGATTCCCGGAGATCCTGAGATTTATTGAGATGTGGACTACGGGTTCGATTCCCGGAGATCCTGAGATTTATTGAGATGTGGACTGCGGGTTCGATTCACGGAGATCCTGAGATTTATTGAGATATGGACTGCGGGTTCGATTCCCGGAGATCCTGAGATTTACTGAGACATGGGCTGCGGGTTCGATTCCCGGAGACCCAGGGGTACTGGTAATGGGACTGTGGGTTCAATTCCCACAGGTCCTGGACTTATTAATTGAGTTTGTTACTTGTTGTTAGTTAATTGTAGACGGTTGCGGTAATCATTTTATTGTTGTTATTTCGGAATTATTATCGTTAAGCTGCTTATTATTGTTATTATCGTCATTATATTATTGTTTCTCAGTAGGGCCCCGACCTTCCTCGTCACTACTCCATCGAGGTTAAGCTTGGCACTTACTGAGTACCGCCGTGGTGTACTCATGCTACTCTTCTGCACACTTTTGTTGTGCAGATCCAGGTACATCAGAGCAGGCACATTACAGGTGATTTAGGAGCACTGTGAGGAGACTTGAGGTATGATCTGCTACGTCCGCGGATCCGGAGAGTCCCCTTCTATTCTCATTAGTGATATTAGTTATTTCCCTTGGTTCCGTTGTATAGACATTCTTGATGTATAGATCCACAGTTGTACTCTTTCTTAGTCCGTGTTGCCCGTGGGATTCCGGGTCTTGGTGGTATTTTTTTTTCATAGTGTGTTTGACGAGTGTATGTGCCAAGCGGCACGGATTACATTCCTTTTATCTCATTTCCCGCTAATTCTTATTAAATGTGCATAAGCTTGTATTTTCCGCAATGTGTTAGGCTTACCTAGTCGTGGGACTGGGTGCCGTCATGACAGGTTCACGATTGGTGAACTAGGGTCGTGACAAGTTGGTATCAGAGCTCTAGGTTCATAGGAGTCACGGGACACGGACCGGTTACTTAGAGTCTCGCTGATCGATACGGAGACGTCTGTATTTATCTACGAGAGGCTATGTAACTGTTTAGGAAACTCTTCAATTCTTTGAATTCCTTATCGTGCGTCATTTATTCAGTTGAAGCCTATGTCATATGTTCTTTTGTATCCACTCGTGTATTGAAATTGCGCACTCGGTATCAAGTATGCACCGACGGTTCGTGACGCTGCAGAGAGATCTCAAGGGAGTCAAGAATTTACTCAACAATTGTTACTGCGTGTCGTCCATATCGATAATGCAAGACAATTGAGAGATCTTCAATTGTGCACATGGGGGTGCACTAGGTTCTGGCATTCGGTTGATAGTACGGTCGCGACAAGGTTTACTTAACTGCCAAATCGTCACAGCAATGGTAGAATCACAAGGTGGATGTAGATCTAAAAATAGTTGGTGGTAATAAAGACTATATGGTTCATATGAGATATCTATTTAGCGAAGGATTCAGCCAGCAGAGATACTGGGGAAAATGAGTTTAACTGTCTTAAGAAGGACATGTACCAAACGAATGCCTTGGGCTTGTTTTATGATGAAGACGTACGAATGTTAAGGGCTAGTATCATGGATTAGCAAGATGTATCTTAAGGCTTCGTGTCAAGTGCAAGGATTTCACTATCAACGATGTAATTATGGGTCATGTGTCGTATCAGATTTGGCCTGCGATGTATTTAGGTGCTATTCCAAAGTTCTTGAAAACTTGCGGATGGGCAAGAGTTGAGGCTCGTATGGTATAATGTTGGGACTTTAGATGTTCCTGTGTCCCTAATAAACTCCGCATTTTATTATCAGCAGGGAAATATTTGACAAAGGCTACATGGTGCTTCGTAGGCGTGTGAGAATCATAGTATGTTTTAAGATGTTGTTGGTAGAGAATGCTCGGTGCATGGAGCGAGAAGATGTTTGGTTGTATTGGGATGAGGTCATACCCTATGATGTTAGAGTGCTAAAAGAGCACATGTGGTTATATTCGTTGGATCAAGTGAGTTGCAGTTGAATAATAGTAAATGACTCGAGAGAATGGTTCTAATGTGTTCGAGAGTCGTGTAATAGTGGCTTTGGGCTAAGTGGGAGAGTCCCACCGCTTAAGATTGGGTCGCATGGTTAATTACCGGTGTGAATTCTGGATACTAGCGTATTATTGTGTTATTGCAGCCACGGGAAAGGACCATGTGTGGTAATTTGAGTATATGTACTGTTGAATGCATGTTATGGTTAGCCTTACTGGCTCATGTTCAAACTTGAGGAAAGATTCATGACTTATGCCTCGTATAGGTGCAGGCTTCGCGGGAAGTGATTCCGCTGGGTGCTTTATCGAGAGGGTATTCATATGTTATAAACATTCAGTAGAGTTGGTTGCATACTGGGCCAAGTCGGGGCCGGATGGTTCTCAATAGCGGTCCTAGTGAATTCAAGAGGTAAAGTGTGGTTCCTGATAATTCTGAGTGTATAAGTACAGTTGAGGCTCAAGCTTTTGAAGCAACTTATGAAGAAAGGCACAAAATGATCTATGATGTTTTGACTTGTGGTGTAGTATTTGAGAGACATAAAATGGTCGTCGTTCTTAAGATAGCATGTCCTCATGATTTAAGGTCACTCGCGGTAAGTGCGGTTGGAATAAGTTAGGTATTGAAGGAAGATATTAACATTTCTAAGGCAATCAAGGATAACCTGGAAGGAAGTAGATTGATCAACCATAGTTGAGTTGGCATATTAGTGTCAATGATCGGTTCATGCAACGTGATCGAATTATGCATGTGATTTGTGGCGGTGCATTTGAGACTTGTCGGCCGCAGTGATTGATGTTATTCTGAAGTATTCTTCTGTTAAGGGCTTGTTATGAGTAGGTAGATCTCGGGAAGGGTTATGGTTGCTTGGACCACTACTTATGGATTGGCATATTCGATGGTTATGAGAATTCGCCGTATGTTGTTATAGTTCTCATGCAGTGAGCTTAATGGAAAGTCTTATGTGATGAAGTATTAGCCTATCGTCAGGTTCTAGAGCTATGATGGAAATTGTGCCTATCGTATATCGGCACGTAGGGTGCAGTGAGTAGTATGAAAATTTGAAGTAAGGACCAAGGTCACAATTTGGTCAATGAATGTAATATAAAGAGCTCGGATGAGCAGGGAAAAAGTGTCACTGTTTTGAGTAAGATGGGTATTAACATCAGTATCATTTGAGATCGGTGTTCTATAAGAAAGGCTTTGCATCCCGGTTAGGGACTCCTGATCGCTTTTCAGTGTTAGTGCAGCCGGTGGGCTGAATGTGCAAGTCCGTTTAATTATTCGGAAGATGGTGGGAGCTTGACCCACAAGAAGATTGTATAGGTGTGACTTGTAGTCACTTGATTGGTTAGAAATTTAAACCAAGTACGAGGATTTTGGTGATATCATCCATTTGAGAACTTATGCCTGGAGGGCACTCTGCTTAGTGGGTTATAGACCTGTGAAATATTATTGACTTAGCTTGGCACGACCGGGATAGACTTAAGGTCGGTGGATAGATTTAAATGTGGAAGTGAGCCTTGCGTCAGGCCAGTTATATTTCTTCCAGCAATGCGCCCTTTATGGAGGGATAGTCGCGGTCTTATTTCGCGGTTAGTTAATTCAAGTAAAGATATATTGCGCCGTATGAGTGTGTGACGGCTTGGTAAGTTCCTTATGTGTTAAGGTTCCGTTTAGCGGTGATGTTATATGAGCATGATGGCTCTTGAGGCTCATATCTTATGTCGCACCTCAGTTGTGCTTGAGTTCATAGCCTATAGCGCTATATGTTTTCATTGAGTCTGATATCATGCACCTCAGTGTGCTTATGATCGATATTCAGTATTTTGATGTGACGAGCTATTCAGCTCGACATATGACTCCTTATGTGAGTCTATATTGTTGGGATCGGATGGCACGCCGCCATGGTTATATTGTTGGGATCGGGTGGCACGCCGCCATGGGTATACTATTGGGATCGGGTTGCATGCCGCAACAGTGTGATGTTTATTTCAGTGTCTATAATTGCTTTTATGTGTTCTGTTTCCTATTTTCTGAGGAGGTACATGTTAGTGTGAGAGTGGAATAGTTCTCTCTAGTGTTCGCCTTCATTTTGTATCACGTACGAATTAGTAGCCTACTGGCACATTGTGTCATATTGTGGAACTTTTGATTATGTCTGATGTGGCTTATCGCCTGAGCAGTTCGTACTGGGTGAGATGAGATTATGTGATTTGGGGTCAGTGCAAACTGATTATATGAAGTATATTATAGAGGAAATGATCATCCTCTAGTTTAGGACAAGGTAATGGATCCTGTCAGGAGTATAGACCCAATGAATTGTTGATTCAGTAGTTGGTTATGGATATCGGCACACCTCTTCCGTCGTGTCAGTATTGTAAAAGTCGGAACGAGACCTATGTAGATCGTGAGGTGCAATGGGAGCATCCGATTCGTTGAATTTTTGGCTAATTTGATCATAAAATATTATCGTGGTCCTGTGGATTTAGTGTTGCAAGGTAAGAATCCAGCAAGGTTATGCAGTCATGTTTGAGGACGGCGTTTGAGGAATATTGAGTGATCTCTTGATGAAAACAAGCTTGACATAGAATTTCGGATGTTGGAATTAGGCTCTAAGACTTAATTGTTGAACAAAAGGGAATATCTTAAGATTATATCAGGCTAATGTGCCCAGCTGAGTCCTAGATCTATTGGCCCTTTTGAGATTTTGAGGCATGTTGGGGAGGTTGCTTATGAGTTGGCCTTACCTCCCGGCCTAGCCGGAGTCCATCCCGTATTTCATGCCTCTATGCCCGGAGGTACCATGGTGACCCGTCGCATGTGTTGGATTTCACTTATGTTCAGCTAGACGAGGATCTGTCTTATGTTGAGGAGCCAGTGGCCATTCTAGACAGGCAAGTCAGGAAGCTAAGGTCAAAGAACATCGCTTCAGTAAAGGTTCAGTGGCGGGGTCAGCCGGTCGAGGAGGCAACTTGGGAGACCGAGCAGGATATGCGCAGCCAGTACCCTCATCTCTTCACCACTCCAGGTATGTTTTCTATGCTCGTTCGAGGACGAACGAATCTTTTAAGTGTGGGAAGATGTAACGACCCGGCCGGTCGTTTTAGAAAAGTACGCCACAATCCCCAATTTAACTATTCCCCTAAGTTCATTTATGCTATTGTGGTTTGCCGGGAGAGTCGGTTCTGAAATTTGGAGTATTTTGGGACACTTAGTCCCTAAATGAGAGCTTTAAAGTTAGAAAATGGCCCATAGCTAGAATAGTGTTAAGACGACCTCGGAACGGAAATCCGATGGTTCCATTAGCTCCGTTAGGTGATTTCGGGGTTGGGAGCGCGTTCGGAAAGTATTTTGAAGGTTCGTAGCTCAATTAGGCTTGAAATGCCGAAGTTTGAAATTTTGGCGAATCCGAACGATAGGTGAGATTTTGATCCGGTGGTCGGAATGGAATTCGACAATTTCTGTAGCTTTGTTATGTGATTTTGGATATGTCTGCAAATTTTCAGGTCATTCGGACGTCGTTTGGTCGGGTTTTAGATCAAATGTGCAATTCGGAAAGTTTTAAGAAATTTAGGCTCGAATCCGTTGTAAATTGATAATTTTTGTGTTTATGGACGTGTTTGGATGATTGGAACAAGTTTGAATAAGGTTATAGGAAGTGTTGGTGTTTTTGGTTGAGGTCCCGGGGCCTCGGGTGAGTTTCGGGGTGGTTTCGGACCATTTCGAGGCCATTTTTCACTGCTGGTTTTTTGCTACAGCAGTGCTCTACGCGATCGCGGGATATTGGTCGCGATCGCGGTGAGTAAAATCTGAGAAAAGAACTAATGAATCGCGATCGCGTAGATGGCTTCGCTTTCGCGAAGAAGAAATTTCTGTCGCGCAGGCCCTACTTTGGAAGATAATATCTTTTTATCTAAAAGGTATTTGGAGGTGATTCAAAAATGAAAGTTGTAGATCATCGTGTCTAGTTTTCAGAAAAATAAAGAAATCCACATTTGGAAATTGGTAGCAAAAGTTATGTACGTTACACTCTATGCTGTCCGAGAAGGATATCTAAAACACATAAATAGATTTAGAAGCTTGTATCTCAAAATGTATAAGGATTCAGGAAATTATCAACAAATGAAAGTTTTAGCTCTATGTTTCTAGTTTCCAGAACATCAAACCATTCATCATTTGGAGTTGTGTGTACAAAGTTATGACCATTTTACTGAAGCCTATCCGGAGGAACGGGAAGTTGTTCACCGCGATCGCGAGGCATTTCCCGCGATCGCGAAGGGTAATTTTTGGGCCAGAATTTGTTTTCCGCGATCGCGAAGCATTTCCCGCGATCGCAGTGAACAAAATACCTGGACAGAAAGTTTTAAAACATTTCATCCGCGAACCAAACCCATTTTTCCAACATTTTTGGTCATTCTTGAGAGCTTTTGGACGAGAATTGAAGGGGTTTTGACAAGAAGTGATTAGAGGTAAGTCCTATGAACTAAATACATGATTTTATTGAAGAATCATCCTTGAAATTTATGAAAACATAGCAAAATTGTAAGAAATTAGGGCTTGGAGCAAAAACTTTAAATTTGGGATTTGAAGGGCCATTTGTGGTCCGATTTGGGAGATTTTTATATGGTTAGACTCGTGAGAGTACGAGGGTTCTGAAAACGTAAAAATATTTTAATTCCGAGCCGATGGATTCAGGGGTATTTTGGTCATTTCACCCACTTTCGCGCTGTAGCTGTAATTTATCATTGTAATTAGTTATTTGCGATGTTATTTATACTGTGTAATTGGTTTGACTAGATTCGGGCCACTCGGAGTCGGATATTCGCGGCAAGAGGGTTGCCTCTTAGCGGTTTTGTACCGGAATCGAGGTAAGTGGCTTGTCTAACCTCGTGTGGGGGAACCTTTACCCTTAGGATATTATGTGATAGTTTAAATGCCTTGTACGCGAGGTGACGGGCGTGTTCATGTGCTGGTTGTTGTATCTCACTTTACTTGAATTGTTCAATTCGTGATATTCCTGCTCTTAATTTATTAAATTGTGACATTTACCTGGTATTCGTTAGGGAAGCATGATTAGGTAGGATTTATCTGTCTAATTGCCTAATTGTCCTACTGAACTTCTTGATAATTGTTGGCACTAGTCCTCGATGAAGTTGTAGTTAAGCATATTATATTTTCCGTGTGCGTTTTCTTTATTTGTTGTGTTGGTGGACTGCGGGTTCAATTCCCGGAGATCCCAGGGCTGTGGGTTAGATTTATTGAGATGTGGACTATGGGTTCGATTCCCGAGATCCTGAGTTATTGGTAGGGACTACGGGTTTGATTCCCGAGATCCTGAGTTATTGGTGGGGATTGCGAGTTCGATTTCCGGAGATCTTGAGTTATTGAGATATTATTGAGACATGGGCTGCGGGTTCGATTCCCGGAGACCCAGGGGTGCTGTTAACTGCGGGTTCGATTCCCGGAGATCCTGAGATTTATTGAGATGTGGACTGCGGGTTCGATTCCCGGAGATCCTGAGATTTATTGAGATGTGGACTGCGGGTTCGATTCCCGGAGATCCCGAGATTTATTGAGATGTGGACTGCGGGTTCGATTCCCGGAGATCCTGAGATTTACTGAGACATGGGCTGCGGGTTCGATTCCCGGAGACCCAGGGGTACTGTTAATGGGACTGTGGGTTCAATTCCCACAGGTCCTGGACTTATTAATTGAGTTTGTTACTTGTTGTTAGTTACTTGTAGACGGTTGCAGTAATCATTTTATTGTTGTTATTTCGGAATTATTATCGTTAAGCTGCTTATTATTGTTATTATCATTATTTTATTATTCTCGGTAGGGCCCTGACCTTCCTCGTCACTACTCCATCGAGATTAGGCTTGGCACTTACCGAGTACTGTTGTGGTGTACTCATACTACTCTTCTGCACACTTTTGTTGTGCAAATCTAGGTACATCACATCAGGCACATTACAGGTGATTTAGGAGCACTTTTAGGAGACTTGAGGTATGATCCGCTACGTCCGCGGATCCGGAGAGTCCCCTTCTATTCTCATTAGTGATATTAGTTATTTCCCTTGGTTCCGTTGTATAGACATTCTTGATGTATAGATCCACAGTTGTACTCTTTCTTAGTCTGTGTTGCCCGTGGGATTCCGGGTCTTGGTGGTATTTTCTTTTTCACAGTGTGTTTGACGAGTGTATGTGCCAAGTGGCACGAATTACATTCCTTTTATCTCATTTCCCGCTAATTCTTATTAAATGTGCATAAGCTTGTATTTTCCGCAATGTGTTAGGCTTACCTAATCGTGGGGACTGGGTGCCGTCATGACAGGTTCACGATTGGTGAACTAGGGTCGTGACAGCGCTGGTCCGGATTCAGATTTGGAGGTCCGTAGGGTAAATTGAGGCATTTCGGCGAAAGTTGGAAAAATGAAAGTTTGAAAAATGAAGAAGTTTGACCCACAGTTGACTTTAGTGATATCGGGGTTGGAATGTGATTCCGAGAGCTGGAGTAACTCCGTTATGCCATTTTGGACTTGTCTGCAAAATTTGGCGTCATTCCAGATTGATTTGATAGGTTTAGACACGAGTATAGAAATTTGAAGATTTGAAAGTTCATAAGTTCAATTTATGGTTTGATTTATCGTTTCGGTGTTGTTTTATGTGATTTGAAACATCGAGCGAGTCTCTGTTAGGTAATGTGACTTGTTTGTGTGATTAGACGTGGTCTCGGAGCCTCAGGTGTATTTTGAATGGGCTACAGATCATATTTCCCCATTTCGGAACTGCTGTTTGCTGCTTCTGGTATCCTTCATTGTGATCACGAACAGATTATCGCGTTCGCGATGAATTGCTACTGACCACCTCGAAAACCTTCTTTGCGTTTGCATCTTTCCCTTCGCGTTAGCAAAGCCCTGCATTCTTCTTCTTCACGTTCGCGTCTCTCTCTTCGCGATCGCGAAGCCTCGCATTTCTCTTCTCCGTGTTCACAAGCTCATCATCGCGATTGCGATGATCAACCCGGGCAGCCTTAAAATTTCTTCTACGCGATCTCTACTCTTCTCCCCCGACCGCGATGCACAAACACCCGGGCAGACAGAATATATCCCAAAGTCGAGTGTTTCACCATTTTTATCATATTTTGACATTTCGAGATCGGTTCTTGGCGTTTTTTGAAGGGATTTTCAATTCGGTGACTTGGCTAAGTGATTCTCACTCGGTTTAGACTAATTTCCATGAATGATCTCTTAAATTTATACTTTAGTTTCCGAATTTTGGTTGGAATTGGGGGAAAGGTTCTTAGACCTAAAGATTGGGTCTGGACATCGGATTGGGATAATTTTAATATTGTTAGACTCATGAGAGTGTGACAACTGAAAATATAAATTTTATCCGATTCTGAAACGTGGCCTCGAGGGGCATTTTGCTCATTTTAAATAATTCAGTGTATTAGCTTGGAGTTAAATTGTAGAATTAGTTACTTGAAGTGTTATTCACATTATAAAATTGAATTGAATAGATTTGGGCCATTGCGAGTCGAGAACTCATTCAAGAACGTGGTTTTTAGTTTATTTTGAGCCGGTTCGAGGTAAGTATATTGCCTAACCTTGTGTGGGGGACTTCCCCTTAGGACTTGAGTCTTCTCTGTTGTTGTAATCCGATGACGCGAGGTGACGAGTGCATGCTTGGACTTATCTGTGGAAACTTGGCCTTTTAGGATTCTTATGTCCTTATATTCACTGAGTATGAAAATGTTATTGATATGATTGAATTCCCTATTACTAGTTTCACCTTTACGTGTTTTATTTGGAATTAATTGCTTTATGGTCCATTTTTATTGTTACTTTGCTCAACTAAAGATCTTTACCCCCTCTATTATCACGTTATCTTTCATAACTGCTTGTTTCTATTGGGTTGCGCATGTGGTAAGACAAGGTGGTAATATTATGATGCACGTATGGTCAAAAACAAGGCGGGGCACTTATTATGTTATTACTTGCACACGTGGCAGAATTTGGTGGGCTATATCAGGGGTTGATTTTGAGTATTTGTGATGGTCTGAGGGCATTTCTATTTGTTCAAATTTTGTGATTATGGTACGCTTACCTATATGAGCTTTATCTCATAGGAGACGTGAGGAAACATCGTACGTGCTGTCCGTTATTCTTCTTACGCTTATTAGCTGGTAGAAATTATGTTAAAGCACTTGCACTGTCATACATGTAGTTGAACACCCTATTGGATGTGAAGTCCTCCTTATTTTGTTAAGTATAGATGTACGCCCTCGTTTATTTATTATATATGTGAATGGCCCTAGTTAGCAAGTGAGTTGTCAGTATGACCGTGAGGCTGACGAGGCATAGGATGTCAAATGTTAGATTTCAGGTACTAGGACTCGTTGTAATTTATCTGTGATTCGGTAACTTGTGGAAATTATTGGATGAGACTTGATGTGAACACTATCGTAGAATCTGAGTTATTGTTTTGTTTGTCCCTTTTCTATATTGTGACTTTAGGATTTGGGATGAGTTTTTGCCCGTTCTTATGTGTGGTCATTCTTAATGTTTTCATTGTTACATATTGTTCTCTTCCCTTATTGTGATTGTATCATTGTTGGTCATTTCGCATAGTCTTTATATAAATATATATCATGTTTCGTTGTTCCTATCATTGCACTGTTTATTAGACCGGTAAGTGTCTCGAATGTTCCTCATCACTACTCCCCCGAGGTTAGTCTTGGTGACATCGTTGTGCTATGCTCATGCTAGTTTTCTGCATATTTTTGTTGTGCAGATCCAGGTATTTTTCACTCACTCTATCATCCTTGGGAGGAGGTATTTCTGTAGAGACTTCGAGGTATATCTCCTACGTCCGCAAACCGAGGAGTCCCTTTCTATCTTTATGTAATAAGTATAGCCCTTTTTAGTATTATCCCTTGTTTAGATATTTTCGGAGTTAGAGCTTCTTGTGTATCTCTTAGCTTGTGATTTGTGAGATTCCGGGTTTTGGGAATTTGTTGTTATCTTTGAGAGCTGCGATTGTTCGTGCCGACCAGCACTTTAAATACTGTTTATTTTTATTATTTCGGTTTTAGTTATTTCTTCTACAATTATTGCTTATATTCCGCATTGTTAGGCTTACTTAGTCATAAAGACTAGGTGCCGTAATGTGGTTTACGGAGGGCGAACCGAGGTCGTGACAAGTTGGTATCAGAGCTCTAGTTTCATAGGAGTCAAAAATCACAAGTCGGGTCGTGCGAGATTTTTGACATCACAATCGTAAACCTCTGTCTTCTACTCTCTTATAGATGTTGAGGACACGTACTACCTGAATGATCAGGTCCACTAAAGTCCTTTTCTATCTTTATGTAATAAGTATAGCCCTTTTTAGTATTATCCCTTGTTTAGATATTTTCGGAGTTAGAGCTTCTTGTGTATCTCTTAGCTTGTGATTTGTGAGATTCCGGGTTTTGGGAATTTGTTGTTATCTTTGAGAGCTGCGATTGTTCGTGCCGACCAGCACTTTAAACATTGTTTATTTTAATTATTTCGGTTTTAGTTATTTCTTGTACAATTATTGCTTATATTCCGCATTGTTAGGCTTACCTAGTCATAAAGACTAGGTGCCGTATTGTGGTTTACGGAGGGCGAACCGAGGTCGTGACAAGTTGGTATCAGAGCTCTAGTTTCATAGGAGTCACAAATCACAAGTCGGGTCGTGCGAGATTTTTGACATCACAATCGTAAACCTCTGTCTTCTACTCTCTTATAGATGGTGAGGACACGTACTACCCGAATGATCAGGCACCCGTGCCCTCTATTACAGTCGTTAGAGGCCGGGGCCGAGGTAGAGGGCGAGGACGCGCACGTGGTACAGCAAGATCACCTGCGCGAGTTTCCACCGTGGCACCACCAGCAGATCCAGCCAGAGTCCAGGTACCTGACATGCTAATTGCTACTACTACTCCAGCCCTTCAGGAGACTTTGACACAGTTCATGCGCATGTACACCACTTTCGCTCAGGCGGGGTTGCTTCCCCTTGGTGCAGCCACATCCCAGGCCGGGGGAGGAGCACATAGTCCCGCCGCCCACACTCATGAGTAGCGAGTGCATTTCAAGAAGGTCCCTTGTTGATACCCAATTTTTCCTTAAGTATTTCTTATAACTAAATATTTTTTAAAAATAGCATATTGGTGCATATATAAGCACATCCAAGAGTTTTGGCACCTTTTAATGATATTTAAACCCAATTTATTGCCTATTTTAATAAAATAATTATTCCCAGAATTATCATTTTGATGAATAATTCATTTTATTTTTCACATCTACAGCTAAATATAATTAAAGTAATTTTCGCATATTTTTACAAATTTGTTTGGTATTTTTTAAGCTGAATTGCATATAATTGCAATCATAAACTATCTTGCAAGTCATGACATTTTGCGCTTATAAAACCAATCCCAATATTTTTTAATAGATATTTATATAAAACTTATTTACCCAGTATTTTTAATTTATTTTTAAAATCAGTATTACTATTTTATTAAATTACAAAAGGAAAGATTGGCTACTTAACTTATGGCCCCATTTACATTTCAATCATAACCACATTGCAGCCCCAATTTGAATCCAATTTTAACAGGCCCATTTTTAAAACTAATCCAACCCACAACCCATTTTAATACCCAACCGGATCCACCATTTAATCACAACCATTGATTTAGAAGATCAACGGCCCAAACACGCTCTTTCTTTTTTTAATTTACCAAACTCCCAACCCTAATTCATTTTCTCTCAACCGCCGCCTCTGAATCCTCTCCTCTCTCAACTCTCTCAACACCATCTCAAACTCTAGCTATCGCCTCTCATCTAAGCCCTAATGTCATGGCTCCTTTGTGCTCACTTCTAAAGGTCCAACGACCAGATCTTGAAGGGTTCCGGCCAAGTCTTTGTTCAATGACAGTTCTCCGGTCGACCAAGCCTTTGTTCAATGGCTCTTCGAGTTCGATCTTAGACTTCTCTGCTCTGTTCGATGGTTTCCAAAGTGTCACGACCCTAGTTCACCAATCGTGAACATGTCATGACGGAACCCAGTCCCCACGACTAGGTAAGCCTAACACATTGCGGAATATACAAGTTTATGAACATTAAATAAGAAATAGCGGAAAATAACATAAAAAGAAATGTAATCCATGCCGCTTGGCACATACATCCATCAAACACACTGTATAAAACACCGCCAATACCCGGAATCCCACGGGTAACACAGACTAAAAGAGAATATACAACTGTGGCTCTATGTGTAAAGAGTATCTAACAACGAAATGAAAGAAAACATCTACTAATACTATCAGAATACAAGGAAGGCCTCCGGATCCGCGGACGTAGCAGATCATACCTCGAGGTCTTCCAAAGTGCTGCTGAGTCACCTAGTGTGAGCCTGTCCTGATGTACCTGGATCTGCACAACAAAAATGTGCAGAAGAGTAGCATGAGTACACCACGACGGTACTCAGTAAGTGCCAAGCCTAACCTCGATGGAGTAGTGACGAGGAAGGTCAGGGCCCTACTGAGAGAAACAATAACAAAATGATAATGACTAAAATAAGCAGTTCAAATGATAATAATCCTGAAATAACAACAATAAAGTGATTACTGCAACCGTCTACAATTAAGCTAACAACAAGTAATAAAACTCAATTAACAAGTCCAGGACCTGTGGGAATTGAACCCACAGTCCCATTAACAGTATCCTTGAGTCTCCGAGAATCGAACCCGCAACCCATGTCTCAGTAAATCTCAGGATCTCCGGGAATAGAACCCCCAGTCCCTATCTCAATAATATATCAATAACTCAGGATCTCCGGGAATCGAGCCCGCAGTCCATATCTCAATAACTCAGGATCTCTAGGAATCGAACCCGCAGTCCATATCTCAATAACTCAGGATCTCCGGGAATCGAACCCGTAGTCCATATCTCAATAACTCAGGATCTCCAGGAATCGAACCCGCAGTCCATATCTCAATACTACTCCAGGTCTCTGGGAATCGAACCCACAGCCCTGGGATCTCCGGGAATCAAACCCGCAGTCCCCAAAGACAACAAATAAGGAAATACACATAGAGAATATGACATGCTTAAATACAACTTCACCGAAACTAGTGCCAACAATTATCAAGAAGTTCAAGTAAGACAATTAGGCAACTAGACAATTAAATCCTATCAAATCATGCTTTTCTAACTAATACCGGGTAAGAGTATCGATTAAATCAGCTAAGAGCAGGAATATCACTAATCGGACAATTCAAGTAAAGTATGTGTTACAACAACCAGCGCATGTACACACCCATCACCTCGCGTACAAGGCATTTAAACTACCACATAATATCCTAGGGGTGAAAGTTCCCCCAAACGAGGTTAGACAAGCCACTTACCTCAACTCCGGTACAAAACCGCTAAGAAACAACTCTCTTTCCGCGAATGTCGGCCTCCACAGGTGTAGTATCTGATAAAAATCAATAGAATTATATCAAAATAGGCCAATTGGGCATTACCCAATCAAAACAACTCAAAATACACCAAAACCCATAAGTTGCCAAAACCCGACTTTCGGTACACTTATCGAAAAATCACGAAAGTTACATATTCAGAACCCTCGTCTCAATACGAGTCTAAGCATATAAGATTTACCAAATTCGGACTCCATTTGCCCATTCAAAATCTTGATTTCCTAAAGTTCAAGCCTAAGGCTAAAACCTCCATAAATTACCCCAAATTCCTCTATTTTCATGATATAATTGCATAATATTATCAATACTAATCATAAGATGAGTCCATAGTTGATTACCTGATGTTTTCCCTTGAATCTCCCTCAAAAATTGCCCATATCGCCTCTTAAGCCGAGACCCCAATGTGTGAAATGTTTCTGAAATTTTCTAACTTCTGATACAATTACTCTTCTGCGATTTTCTCTTCTGCGGTCTATTTTCTGCTTCTGCGGATCCGCTTCCGCGACACTTTGTCGATTATGCGAGATCCCAGGCCTGGCTCGCCCAATTCGCTTCTGCGAGCTCAGGGCTGCTTCTGCGAGCCCAGGGCTGCTTCCGCGAGCCCGCTCCTGCGGACAAACGTCCGCTCCTGCGGAACTTTTTGCCCCTACGAACAGGAGTCCGCTTCTGCGGACTCGCCTAAGCAAAGACTAGTCCGCTTCTGCGAAATTCCCCAACTCATCTCCTGACCGCTTCTGCGGTCCCCATCCTCGTACCCGCGATGCCGCTTATGCGGACCATGGACCGCCCCTGCGCTCCAGTTCGCTTCCGCGCTCCAATTTCCGCTTCAGCGGACTCACCTCTGCGGTTCCATTTCCGCAGGGGCGAAAACAACAGTGGCAGAACTCCTAAACCTGCAATTTCCATGTTTTCTTCTCGTTTAACCATCCTAAATCACCCCGAGGCCCCCGGGACCTCATACAAACACGCCAACACATCCTAATACCTTATTCGAACTTGTTCCAATCCTCAAAACACATCTAACAACATCAAAACCCATAATTCACATCGAATTCAAGCCTAAATTTCTTAAAACTTTCCGAATTACACATTCGATCTAAAACCCGACCAAATGACGTCCGAATGGCCTAAATATTTGCTGAAGTATCCAAAATCACATAACGAAGCTACATAAATTGTCGGAATTCCATTCTGACCGCGGATCAAAATCTCACCTATATTCGGATTCGCCAAAATTTCAAACTTCGGCATTTCAAGCCTAATTGAGCTACGGACCTCCTAAATACATTCCGAACGCGCTCCCAACCCCGAAATCACCTAACGAAGCTAATGGAACCATCGGATTTCCGTTCCGAGGTCGTCTTAACACTGTTCTGGCTACGGGCCATTTTCCAATTATAAAGCTTCTATTTAGGGACTAAGTGTCCGAAAACACTCCAAATTTCAGAACCGACTCTCCCGGCAAACCACAATAGCAGAAATGAACTTAGGGGAACAGTTAAATTGGGGGGTCGAGGCATTATTTTCTAAAATGACCGGCCGGGTCGTTACATCTTCCCACACTTAAAAGATTCGTTCGTCCTCGAACGAGCATAGAAAACATACCTGTAGTGGTGAAGAGATGAGGGTACTGGCCTGCGCATATCCTGCTCGGTCTCCAAAGTGGCCTCCTCGACCGGCTGACCCCGCCACTGAACCTTTACTAAAGCGATGTTCTTTGACCTTAGCTTCCTGACTTGCCTGTCTAGAATGGCCACTGGCTCCTCAACATAATACAGATCCCCGTCTAGCTGAACGGAAGTGAAATCCAACACATGCAACGGGTCACCATGGTATCTCCGGAGCATAGAGAGACGAAATACGGGATGGACTTCGGCTAGGCTGGGAGGTAAGGCTAACTCATAAGCAACCTCCCCAACACGCCTCAAAATCTCAAAAGGGCCAATAAATCTAGGACTCAGCTTTCCTTTCTTCCCAAACCTCATAACGCCCTTCATGGGCGAGACTCGAAGCAGAACCCGCTCACCAACCATAAAAGCCACATCGCGAACCTTCTTGTCCGCATAACTCTTCTGTCTAGACTGGGCTGCACGAAGTTTGTCCTGAATCACCTTGACCTTGTCCATAGCATCCCGAACCATATCGGTACCTAGCAACCTGGCCTCGCCCGGCTCAAACCAACCCACGGGAGACCTGCACCTCCTACCATATAGGGTCTCGTACAGTTCCATCTGAATATTGGACTGGTAGCTGTTGTTATAAGAATACTCCGCCAGTGGCAAGAAGTGATCCCATGAACCTCCAAACTCAATAACGCATGCCCGGAGCATATCCTCCAATATCTGAATAGTGCGCTCGGACTGACCATCAGTCTGGGGGTGAAATGCCGTGCTCAGCTCAACCCGAGAACCTAACTCCTGCTGTACGGCTCTCCAGAACCGTGAAGTGAACTGAGTGCCTCTATCTGAAATGATGGAAACTGGAATACCATGCAGCCAAACTATCTCCCTAATATATATCTCTGCCAGTCACTCCGATGAATAAGTAGTGCTCACCGGTATGAAATGGGCGGACTTGGTCAGCCGATCCACAATAACCCAAATGGAATCAAACTTCCTAACAGTCCGTGGAAGTCCGGATACAAAGTCCATGGTAATGCGCTCCCATTTCCACTCGGAAATCTCAATCTGCTGCATCAATCCACCCGGACGCTGATGCTCGTACTTCACCTGCTGGCAGTTGAGGCATCTAGAAACATAATCAACTATATCCCTCTTCATCCGCATCCACCAGTAATGCTGTCTCAAATCCTGATACATCTTCGCGGCACCCGGATGGATGGAATACCGCGAGCTATGGACCTCTGCTAGAATTAGCTCTCGAAGATCATCTACATTGGGCACACAGATACGCCCCTGCATCCTCATAACTCCATCATCACCAATGGTAACATCTCGAGCATCACCACGCCGAACTCTATCCCGAAGGACAAGCAAATGAGGGTCGTCAAACTGACGCTCCCTGATGCGGTCAAATAGAGAAGACCGAGAAATCACACAAGCCAAAACCCGGCTGGGCTTCGAAAGATCCAATCTAACAAACTGTCTGGCTAAAGCCTGAACATCCATCGCCATAGGCCTCTCTGAAGCTGGTAGATACGCCAAACTCCCTAAACTCTCTCCCCGATGACTCAATGCTTCAGCAACCACATTAGCCTTGCCCGGATGATAGAGAATAGTAATATCATAGTCCTTCAGTAGCTCCAACCATCTCCTCTGACGCATATTCAGGTCCTTCTGCTTAAGCAAGTGCTGCAAGCTCCGGTGATCGGTGTAGATCTCACAAGGAACCCCATACAAGTAATGACGCCAAATCTTCAAGGCGTGAACAATGGAAGCTAGCTCCAAATCATGAACAGGATAATTCTTCTCATGCACCTTCAGCTGTCTGGACGCGTAGGCAATCACCCTACCGTCCTGCATCAATACCGCACCGAGTCCAACTCGTGAGGCATCATAATATACAGTATAGGACCCCGAACCTATAGGCAACATCAATATAGGGGCCGAAGTCAAAGCTGTCTTGAGCTTCTGAAAGCTCGCCTCACACTCATCTATCCACTGAAAAGGGGCACCCTTTTGGGTCAATCTGGTCATAGGTGCTGCAATCGAAGAGAACCCCTCTACAAAACGACGATAATAGCCCGCCAAACCAAGGAAACTGTGAATCTCAGTAGCGGAGGAGGGTCTAGGCCAACTCTGCACGGTCTCCACCTTCCTCGGATCTACTCGAATACCATCACTCGACACCACGTGGCCCAAAAATGCCACTGAACTCAACCAGAATTCACATTTAGAGAACTTGGCATATAGCTGCTTCTCCCTCAGAATCGGAAACACTATCCTCAAATGTTGCTCATGCTCGTCCCGACTCCGGGAATATACTAGAATATCATTAATGAAAACAATCACGAACGAGTCCAGATAAGGCCTGAACACACTGTGCATCAAATGCATAAATGCTGCCGGGGCATTAGTCAACCCAAAAGACATCACGAGGAACTCATAGTGACCATACCGGGTCCTGAAGGCAGTCTTCGGGATATCTGGCTCCCGAATCTTCAGCTGATGATACCCAGAGCGCAAATCAATCTTAGAAAACACATGTGCGCCCTGTAGCTGGTCAAACAAATCATCAATGCGAGGCAAAGGATACCGGTTCTTCACTGTAACCTTGTTCAGCTGACGATAGTCAATACACATATGCATAGAACCGTCTTTTTTCTTCACAAATAACACAGGAGCACCCCAAGGCGAAACACTGGGTCGAATGAAACCCTTGCCCAATGACTCCTGTAACTGATCCTTCAACTCCTTCAACTCAGGAGGAGCCATACGGTACGGTGTAATAGAAATGGGCTGAGTGCCCTGCAACAAATCAATAGCAAAATCAATGTCTCTGTCGGGCGGCATGCCCGGGAGATCGACTGGAAATACATCAGCAAAGTCACGTACCACAGGAACGGAATAGAGGGAGTGTCAATACTGACATCCCACACATAGGCTAGATAAGAAGCACACCCCTTCTCAACCATACGCTGAGCTCTGAGAAAGGAAATAACACGCCTAGGGGTGTGATATAGAGTACCACTCCACTCAATACGTGGAATGCCTGGCATAGCCAGCGTCACGGTCTTGGCGTGACAATCAAGAATAGCATAATGGGGCGACAACTAGTCCATGAACAGAATAATATCAAACTCGACCATCCCGAGCAACAATAGATCCGCTCCAGTCTCCAAACCATAAATGGTAACCAAACACGACCGATACACACGGTCCACAGCCAAAGAATCACCCACCGGAGTAGAAACATAAATGGGTGCACTCAAAGAATCCCGAGGCACACCCAGATTAGAAGCAAAGTAAGAAGACACATACAAAAAAGTAGAACCGGGGTCGAATAGAATCGATGCCTCCCTGTGAATAACCAGAATAATACCTGTGATAACAGAATCAGATGCAACAGCCGCAACATGATCAGGAATAGCATAGAATCGGGCCTGTCCCCCCCTCTCGAGGGCGGCCTCTGGCACCCTGACCCCCGCCCCTAGCTGGCTAGGCAGGTAGAGTGGCAGCTGGAGCTGGAATGATAGCTTGCTGGCCCTGAGAACCATGCTGAGGCTGTGAAGACTGATAAGGGGCTCCTCTCCTGCGCCTGGGGCACTCCCTAACCAGATGGCGAGTATCCTCGCACTCAAAATAAGCTCTGGGAGGACGCGGTGGCTATGACTAACCGGCCTCACCCCCACTAGTCTGGCCCCTGAAGGACCCCGCGCAGGAGGTGCACTGGAAACTGGGGGAGCATAATAGGGTTCCTGAGGTGCTGAAAGAGCTAGAGTGCTACCGGCTGCTAGCAAAGCTGAGTGAACTGGTCGACCGAAATAACCCCTGCCAAAACGACCGGCTGCTGAAGTGCGGGCACCAAAGAAATGGCCCGACTCACGAGACCTCTTGGCCTGTCTCTTTCCCCGCTCTCTAGGGAGCATACTCTCGATCCTCCCGGCAATGCTCACGACCTGCTGATAAGATATATCTGTCTCCAACTCTCTGGCCATGCTGGATCGGATCGGTAGAATCAGGCCCTCAATAAATCTCCGCACCCTCTCCCGGACCGTGGCTACCAAGGCTGGTGCATGTCTGGCGAGACGGGTGAAACTAATAGCATACTCTGATACTGACATGGAGCCCTGTCGCAATCGCTCAAACTCCAAGCGCCAAGAATCCCTAAGGCTCTCAGGAACAAACTCTCTCAAAAACAGATCTGAAAACTGCGTCCAAGTCAATGAAGCAGACTCCTCTGGACTATCCAACTCATACGTGCGCCACCAATCATAAGCGGCCCCACGAAACTGAAAAGCAGTGAAGGAAACCCCGCCGGTCTCCACAATCCCCATAGTACGAAGAATACGATGACACTCCTCTAGAAAACCCAATGCATCATCTGAAGCAAACCCACTGAACACTGGAGGGTCATATTTCTTGAACCTCTCCAATCTACGCTGCTCGTCCTCAGAGGCAGCTAGCTCACCTCCGGGCTGTGCTGGGGCGGCAGGAGGCATAAGCATAATCTCTGGAACCTGTCCTACTGGCACACACTGCTCAGGTGTAACGATTGAGGAAGTCTGGGCCCTTCCCCCGGCCTGGGATGTTGCTGCAGCAAGAGGAAGCAGTCCTGCCAGAGCTAAAGTGGTATACATACTCATGAACTGGGCCAGGGTCTCCTGGAGTGCTGGAGTAGTGGTAGTTGTAGTCGGTGTACCAGGTGCATGCACTCCAACATGGTCTACCTGTGGCACCTCAGCGGCAGCGCGTGCGGGTGCTTCGGCTGCACCTCGGGCGCGTCCTCGTCCTCTACCTCGACCCCGGCCCTTGACGGCGGCAACAGAGGGCACGGGTACCTGATCGTCGCGAGTAGCGCGTGTCCTCACCATCTGTGAGAGAATAGAAAGCAATAGTTTAGATTTGGTGCCAAAAATGTCACGCGACAAGGAATCCAAAAGAAATGAAGAGTTTCCTAAACAGTTACATAGCCTCTTATAGATAAATACAGACGTCTCCGTATCGATCGGCGAGACTCTAAGTAACCGGTTTGTGTCCCGTGACTCCTATGAAACTAGAGCTCTGATACCAACTTGTCACGACCCTAGTTCACCAATCGTGAACATGTCATGACGGCACCCAGTCCCCACGACTAGGTAAGCTTAACATGTTGCGGAATATACAAGTTTATGAGCATTAAATAAGAAATAGCGGAAAATAACATAAAAAGAAATTTAATCCGTGCCGCTTGGCACATACATCCGTCAAACACACTATATAAAACACCGTCAAGACCCGGAATCCCACGGGTAACACAGACTAAAAGAGAATATACAACTGTGGCTCTATGTGTAAAGAGTATCTAACAACGAAATGAAAGAAAACATCTACTAATACTATCAGAATAGAAGGAAGCCCTCTGGATCCGCGGACGTAGCAGATCATACCTCGAGGTCTTCCAAAGTGCTACTGAGTCACCTAGTGTGAGCCTGTCCTGATGTACCTGGATCTGCACAATAAAAGTGTGCAAAAGAGTAGCATGAGTACACCACGGCGGTACTCAGTAAGTGCCAAGCCTAACCTCGATGGAGTAGAGACGAGGAAGGTCAGGGCCTTACTGAGAAAACAATAATATAATGATGATAACAATAATAAGCGGTTTAAATGATAATAATTCCGAAATAACAACAATAAAATGATTACCGCAACCGTCTACAATTAAGCTAACAACAAGTAACCAACTCAATAAAACAAGTCCAGGACCTGTGGGAATTGAACCCACAGTCCCATTAACAGTATCCCTGAGTCTCCGGGAATCGAACCCGCAGCCCATGTCTCAGTTAATCTCAGGATCTCCGGGAATCGAACCCATAGTCCCTATCTCAATAATGCATCAATAACTCAGGATCTCCGGGAATCGAACCCGCAGTCCATATCTCAATAACTTAGGATCTCCGGAATCGAACCCGCAGTCCATATCTCAATAACATCAGGATCTCCGGGAATCAAACCCGCAGTCCATATCTCAGTAACTCCGGATCTCTGGGAATCGATCCCGCAGTCCATATCTCAATACCACTCCGGGTCTCTGGGAATCGAACCCACAGCCCTGGGATCTTCGGGAATGGAACCCGGAGTCCCCAAAGACAACAAATAAGGAAATACACAGAGAGAATATGACATGCTTAACTACAACTTTACCGAAACTAGTACCAATAATAGCAAGAAGTTCAAGTAATACAATTAGGCAACTGGACAGTTAAATCCTATCAAATCATGCTTTTCTAACTAATACCGGGTAAGAGTATCGATTAAATCAGCTAAGAGCAGGAATATCACTAATCGGACAATTCAAGTAAAGTATGTATTACAACAACCAGCGCATGTACACACCCATCACCTCGCGTACAAGGCATTTAAACTACCACATAATATCCTAGGGGTGAAAGTTCCCCCACACGAGGTTAGACAAGCCACTTAACTCAACTCCGGTACAAAACCGCTAAGAAACAACTCTCTTGCCGCGAATGTCGGCCTCCACAGGTGTAGTATCTGATAAAAATCAATAGAATCATATCAAAATAGGCCAATTGGGCATTACCCAATCAAAACAACTCAAAATACACCAAAACCCATAAGTTGCCAAAACCCGAATTTCGGTACGCTTATCGAAAAATTACGAAAATTACATATTCGGAACCCTCGTCTCAATTCGAGTCTAAGCATATAAGATTTACCAAATTCGGACTTCATTTGCCCATTCAAAACCTTGATTTTCTAAAGTTCAAGCCTAGGGCTAAAACCTCCATAAATTACCCCACATTCCTCCATTTTCATGATATAATTGCATAATATTATCAATACTAATCATAAGATGAGTCCATAGTTTATTACCTGATGTTTTCCCTTGAATCTCCCTCAAAAATTGCCCAAATCGCCTCTTAAGCCGAGACCCCAATGTGTGAAATGTTTCTAAAATTTTCTAACTTCTGATACAATTAATCTTCTGCGATTTTCGCTTCTGCGGTCTATTTTCCGCTTCTGTGGATCCGCTTCCGCGACACTTTGTTGCTTTTACGAGATCCCAGGCCTGGCTGGCCCAATCCGCTTCTGCGAGCCCAGGGCCGCTTCTACGAGGCCGCTCCTACGGACAAACGTCCGCTCCTGCGGAACTTTTCGCCCCTACGAACAGGAGTCCGCTTCTGCGGACTCGCCTAAGCGAAGACTAGTCCACTTCTGCGGAATTCCCCAACTCATCTCCTGACCGCTTCTACGGTCCCCATCCTCGCACCCGCGATGCCGCTTACCCGGACAAAGGACCGCCCCTACGCTCCAATTCGCTTCCATGCTTCGATTTCCGCTTCAAGGGACTCGCCTCTGCGGTTCCATTTCCGCAGGGGCTAAAACAACAGAGGCAGAACTCCTAAACCTGCAATTTCCATGTTTTCTTCTCGTTTAACCATCTAAAATCACCCCGAGGCCCCCGGGACCTCATCCAAACATGCCAACACATCCTAATACCTTATTCGAACTTGTTCCAATCCTCAAAACACGTCTAACAACATCGAAACCCATAATTCACATCGAATTCAAGCCTAAATTTCTTAAAACTTTCCGAATTACACATTCGATCTAAAACCCGACCAAACGACGTCCGAATGACCTGAAAATTTGCGGACGTATCCAAAATCACATAACAAAGCTACAGAAATTGTCGGAATTCCATTCCAACCCCCGGATCAAAATCTCACCTATCGTTCGGATTCGCCAAAATTTCAAACTTCGGCATTTCAAGCCTAATTGAGCTACGAACCTCCAAAATACATTCTGAACGCGCTCCCGACCCCGAAATCACCTAACGAAGCTAATGGAACCATCGAACTACGGACCATTTTCTAACTTTAAAGCTCCCATTTAGGGACTAAGTGTCCCAAAACACTCCAAATTTCAGAACCGACTCTCCCGGCAAACCACAATAGCAGAAATGAAATTAAGGGAATAGTTAAATTGGGGTTCGGGGTGTTATTTTCTAAAATGACCGGCCGGGTCGTTACACAAAGCCTATCTCATCTCTTGGGTTTCTTACGAAAACCCTAATCTCTAAGGTTCCTTCGATTTATTTTAGATCTGTTCTGGATCTATATGTGTATGAACCTTCTATGCATTTTTCTCAAAGATTCTTTATTGTTTGCTTTCAGAAACTCTTATTTCCTCAACTAGGGTTTCATGTTATTTTATCTCGAACATCTCTTCTCTGAATCTTGACATGTTTTTACTGTTATTGTTTGCATTATCTTCTATCTGAATTCGCATGCTGAAAACCCTAATTTTTTTGGGGATATGGTTTGAGTTTCCTAGTCTGTTTGCTAATGGTTGCTTGATTCACCTTATTTTTATCTGAGTTAGCATGTTAGAAACCCTAATTCTGGGATCTTGTTCGAGTTTCTAAGTGTTATTCATCTAATTTAGCATGAGTGAAACCCCTAATTTTGGGGTTTATCCGGGATTCTAAACCTGTTTATTTGTCTGACTGCTCATCTCCTCTAAACTCATCTGATTTTTGAAAACCCTACTTTCTTTGGTGACTATTCAATTTCTTTGAAGTTGTTTGCGCAACTTGTTTGTTGAAATTGCAGTGTGCTTCCATTCTTTTAACTATTTTTGGTTCTGAGTTCTTTGCATGCTTCAGATCTTTTTCTCTATTGTTAAACACTAAAACTTGACTATCATGCTTCAAATATCCTCCTTTTAGTTACTACTATATGCTATTATTTTTTCATAACTTGGTTTCACGTGGCTATTACTTGTGCATTCATATATATATATATATATATATATATATATATATATATATATATACACGAAGCTCCTTCTATAGCTTGTGATTAAATTTCAAAACTTTTTCTTGGTGAAATTTTGATTTTTACTCGCCCGTTAAGGGGTAATTGATTCTTTTCCTTTGATTGACCTCCTTGAATCTTTCACGAAGCTCCTTCTATAGCTTGTGATTAAATTTCAAAACTTTTTCTTGGTGAAATTTTGATTTTTACTCGCCCGTTAAGGGGTAATTGATTCTTTTCCTTTTATTGACCTCCTTGAATCTTTCCAAAAAAATTTTTTCATCATGTACTTAGACTTAATTTCCCATTGTATTACCTTACTGCTTCTTTTATGGCAACAACCAATCTATTTATAAGGCCCTCTTTCTTTATTTAAAACCTGTTAGTATCCGTTTGAATAAAAATCCCCTAATTGAAGGGGAATCTTATACTAATTTGGTTCTGATTTTTACCCATGCCATATTTGTATTAGACTTGTACTTGTTACCTTATTTCTCTACACGTTTTCAAAATTATAAATACTCTTCTCCCTTCTATTTGAACAAACACAAACACAGAAAGTAATCTGAGTTAAAAATCACTCTCACTTAAAAACTCGCTCTCTCCTTCTGATACTTGTGCTGTTGTGGAATTTGTTTACTCTACTTTCTTATGCACTTTTCTGCTTTTCTACTGGTATGTTCCAGTTAATTTGCATGTCTCAACAACAATGTGGTTTACTTCTGCCTACTTCTGTCCAACTCTTTTAGTTGACATTTGTTTCTAGCAAGCTGTAATATATTACCCCTTTCCCCTTATAATTCAACGTTTAAATTATGTATGCATCATATCAGTTGCTTGTCATGTATTTGATACTTTGTGAATCCCAGACCCTTATACTCCATTTGCATTCTTTAAGTTATAGTTAAAAAGACATCGCAATGCCTGAAATCATTGTCCGTGGCTATGAACTGGATCCTTTAGGGTCCTAAGCTTGTCAATTTCCCTATTGTGTGTATGCTAAGTGATAGCCTTGGCTAGGAAGTACTCCTGATTAGTGTTCAGGCCATGGCTTGACCTCTAATAAGTTTGTACTCCCTAAATGCTTGATCATAGGTTGGTCAGGGGTGTGCCACTCTCATCGTGGCTGGGCATGACCACCAACCTGCCTGGGTAGTCCTCCTACCCTTTTCTATTGCACTTACGCTCAACTACTATAATTTAAGTTCTAAACTTCTTGTGTGAGCCTTTCCTTGGGACCCTGGAGCTCCCCCTGAACGTGGACACAGAAGAGATGGCCCTTCCGCACTGCACAACTCAATTTCTATGAATATCTTGGGTGTACGCACTGCCTGGGGTTCCTGAAATCTCTTGGATCTCTGAAACACCTTAAGTAAGAGAAAGATTGGAAATTTGGATCTGGGAAGTGGTTCAATCACATATTATTAGGCCTCAAGTCTGGATTAGGCTTCTCGTATGTAGCTGCGGATTTCTGATGTATTTTTATTATTTCAGTTGTTTTGGGTTGTAATAATTTGTATAAACTCTGGGGAACTTAGTAAAGAATGGGGATGGGATTTACTTTCTGCACCAAGGGTAGAGATCCTACCTATAGATTCAAACCTTTTTATTTCTACAAACGCACTTAGAAATCATGCCTATAGGTTTTAACTCTCATCTGTGCATATCCACGTAGAAATCATGCCTATAGGTTTCAACTCCCATCTCTGCATACCACACATAGAAATCATGCCTATAGGTTTTAATTCTCATATTTGCATATCCACCAAGAAATCATGCTAATAGGTGTTTAATTTATGCAAAAATCACATTTAGAAATCATGCTCATAGGTTTAATCTTTAAATCCTACAAACACTCATAGATATCCTGCCTATAGGTTAACTTCTAATGGTTCCGCAATTTTATAAAAAATATGGTCTACCAAACTACTACATTCTGCAAACGACATCAGGCAAGCTATCTGTAGGTAAATAATAATAAAATTGCATGTATAAGCTATGTTCCTAGGATGTTATTAATGTCTAAATAGTGTCCAAATCATTATTCATATAGAAAGCATGCATATTGGAAGTTTTGAACCTAAATAAAGATAATATTAGTTGTAACTTGTAATTTCCCGTTGAAAAATCAGTAAGCCATGTTAAGTTTGTGAATATGTTTCTAAAGTCAGTATATGTCACACCTAGTTCTAAGTAACACATAAGTCAATTAGATCAGCATTCAACAACTGCATTCAAGTATGCCTAATGTAGACTTTTCGTCTAAAATATGCATTGAACCAGTCCGCTTTTCGCTTTATTTAAATAAGACCAAAATCAGTAAGTGAAAGACATGCTAAACTTTGTGATTTTTGATGGTTTACGGGGGCATATTTGAGCCTTGTTTGCTTGTCTGCTCCTTTTCTATTTGCAACTATTTGTTTTGATTGACGCCTTAGCATATTATCCTTTGAAACTTCTAAAAGCCCCTTTCCCTTTAGGATTAGTAGTCTATTTGCTTCCAGGACTGATAGGATCGGGACAGGTAATAACATACAATAAGTAAATAATACCATTCTACGCTTTAACACCTTAACGGGGTGGGAAGAGTAGACATGGAGATTATGATTACACGATAACACTATGCGTACAATTGGGTAACAGTGTTGTGCGAATGATCCATGTAATCTAGGACCCCTCCTCCCTCTTTATTAGTTTAACAATTTTCAGAATTTTAAAAGTTGTTGCACTTTCCACTTCTGTCTCTTACACGACTTTTGAGTTGCTTGCACCAATTTCTTAACCCCTTCCCTTTACTTGCGTTTCTCTTTTATAACAAAGCAGTTTCTTTCCTGAATTTCATCACTTTTTTTTTCTTTCTATGGTGCTTATTTGCAATACTTGTTTGTTCATTCACGTTTGCATTCAAATTCATAATTGTAGCATGGTTGGGAACCACACTAGTGGATCTTGAGGGGTGCCTAACACCTTTCCCTCGAGATAATTTTAAGACTTTACCCAAACTATGGTCTTCATCTTTAATTCTTCTAAAAGTGTCCTAATGCACTATAATCATTAGGCGGCGACTCTCCAAAATCCAAAACCCAATTCCCAAACAGGGAAAAAGTTGTCTTCCCAAATGTCGTGAACCCGATTCCGCAAGAAAAAAAGGGGCGTCGATAGCCCTAAGATTATTCTTGCGCAACCTATAGTTTGAGAGCAGCCCAAGGGAAGGGCAACAACTTCTGAGGAGGAGCTACTGAGGCTTGAGATGTTGAAGACGTACAAGCCTCATGTATTCAGTGGTCTAGCATCGGAGGATGCTCTGGGATTTCTAAATGAGTGTTACTACATTCTCTATACCATGGGTATATCAGAATCGAGTGGGGTTTCTTTCACCACCTTCCAGCTTTGAGGAGCCGCCTATCAGTACTGGCATGCTTATGATTTAGATCGTCTGCACGAAGCTACTTCACTGACTTGGATCCAATTTTCAGATATGTTCCTGAGAGAGTTGTCCCTCAGAGCCTCAGGGACATATGGCACACTGAGTTTGAGCATTTGTACCAGGGTACTATGACCATCTCGGAGTATGCTTTCCATTACACTAGCTTGGATAGACATGCCCCAACCTTGGTTTCTACTATTCACGAAAAGGTTCGTCAGTTTATTGAGGGACTTATTCCCAGCATCAGGTCTAGTATGGATCATAAGTTGGAGAGATATTCCTTATCAGCAGGTGGTGAGCATTGCTAGGAGGATAGAGGGTATGCATGCTAGGGAGATTAAAGATATGTGGGGTCATGAGAGAGAGAGCAGACGAGATCAGGAGAGAAAGTTTGAGGAGGCGATGATACATAATCGATCGAGGAGATATACTGGCCCTTATTTTTTAGGCAGGGTGTGTCATGGTAGAGGTTTTGTGGGTCAGCCAGTTTAGTTCGCGTTTCAGTATTTGCATGGTGACTCAGGTTTTCATGGGTCTCGGAGTACCCGTAACGCACAGTTGCCATTGCCTTATCAATAGAGAGGGTGCTTTGAGTGTGGAGATACTAGCCATAAGGTGAAAGATTGTCCCAGACTTCATATCGATGTGTCATAGCGAGGTGTTTAGGTGAGTAGAGGGCGCCCAAGAGGGGGAGGCCCGACTCGTTAATGTGTTTCATATAGTAGGCTTGAGGCAGGCATGCCAGCTAAACATCATTCAGGTATGAATTTAGTTTGTTATATAAGGGCACTATTTGTTGTTCATTATAGTTCTGTTTATCGGGGTGAAGTCCCTTATTCGCTGCTCCATTTATTGGTGTATTTCATGATTTTCACTCTGTTTATATGATTATCATGTTGGGAGGTTATATGAGTGATAGACGTGTCTATCGTCTATTTCTAGCCGTTGTTGGGAGTTATGAGACTAGTAGTAAAATTCCTGCTGTCTATTTCGGTAGGTTTGATATGATTTTTGAGTATTCTTGGTTGTGAGCTGTGATTTCTTGGCTTAATGTGTACCCTACTTGTGATTTAGATTTAAGGGCGGGACCCTCGTGATTTCATGTGAATTGATGTGTTGATACCAGGCTATGTACCGCGGCGAGAGTTATATCAGTACACGATCCTTGTGATTCTTTATACGCGCTTTAATTCTTTCTCATTAGATTGTTTTGTAGATTAGCGTTGATAGAAAATTTGTGCTTGTTTGACTTGTTTGATAGTTCCCTTATGTGTTTCCCTTCCCATATTCAGTCATTTTCATTCTGTGCTTCTTGAGGTTTAGCTTGTGGGGTGTGTGCCCGTTGGTATTAGCTGAGATTTGGTCATTGGGGTGTTTAGTTATATGGTTTTCGTGGTTATTGTATCATCATCGTGTTGTGGAGGTTGAAATAGTTCTTATTTAATATGAGGCTTATGGTTGTTGCGCATTTGATCTCAGGCAAGTATTGTCAGAAAAATGTTATTATGGGCCTATGTGTGATATGTCATGTTGTGTGATTGTACCCTGTGGGTGTTGGCACGATTTGAAGTAGCTGGTTGAGATTGAACCAGGTATGGATTTAGAATCGCATCTTTTGGAAATGGATGGAAGGTGAGAATTCAGGTTTTAAGGCTTATTGGTATTGCTAGAAAGGCTAAATATCAGTTGAGATGGTGTCATCATGCTTAAGTGGTTGGGGTAACGTGGGATCACCCACGGGTGTATGTTGGAAGTGTGCACTCAATAACTTGAGAACTTCGAGGCAAATCTTAGCATGTTCGAGGACGAACGTTGGTTTTAAGAGAGGGAGGATGTTACGACCCGATCGGTCGTTTAAAGGAATTAAGCTCCTTTCAGTGGCATAAAGGTTGGAACAACTTCAGAATATGAGTATCGACTTGCGTGCATGGTGGAATTCAGCTAAAGGATTGTTTAGAATCAAATTGGAAGAAGGAATCTAGTTTTGGAAATTTGAACAGTAAAATTTTGACCGAAATTGGACTTTTGGGTAAACGACCCCAGAATGGGTCGTGGATGATCTCAACAAGTTCATATGATGTTTTGGACTTAGGGGTGCATCCGAATTTAGGTTTGGAGTTCCGTAGGGTAAATTGAGGCATTTCGGTGAAAGTTAGAAAAATGGAAGTTTGGAAAATGAAGAAGTTTGAACCATAGTTGACTTTTTTGATATTAGGGTCGGAATGTGATTCTGAGAGTCGGAACAGCTCCGTTATGCCATTTTGGACGTGTCAGTAAAATTTGGCGTCATTCCGGATTGATTTGATAGGTTTTGTCATGAGTTTAGAAATTTGAAGATTTGAATGTTCATAAGTTCAATTTATGGTTTGATTCGTCGTTTTGGTATTGTTTTGTGTGATTTGAAACCTCGAGCGAGTCTGCGTTAGGTTATGTGACTTGTTTGTGTGATTAGACGTGGTCTCGAAGCCTTGGGTGTGTTTCAGATGGGCTACGCATCATTTTTCCCCATTTTGGAACTGTTGTTTGTTGCTTCTGGTATCCTTCATCGCGATCACGAATAGCTTATCGCGTTCGCAATGAATTGCTGCTAACCACCTCGAAATCCTTCTTCGCGTTCGCATCTTTCCCTTCACATTCGCGAAGCCCTGCATTCGTGAAGCCTCACATTTCCCTTCTCCGTGTTCGCGAGCTCATCATCGCGATCACGATGACCAACCGGGGCAGCCTTAAAATTTCTTCTGCGCGATCGCGACTCTTCTCCCGCGATCGTGATGCACAAATACCTGGGCAGATAGAATATATCCCAAATTTGAGGGTTTTGCCATTTTATTCATATTTTGACTTCTAGAGCTCTGTTCTTGGCAATTTTTGAAGGAATTTACACCTGGGTGACTTTGGTAAGTGATTCTCACTCGGTTTAGACTAATTTCCATGAATCGTCTCTTAAATTCATCTTTAATTTCGGAATTTCGGTAGGAGTTGGTGGAAAAGTTCTTAAACTTAGAGATTGGGTTTTGACATCGGATTGGGATAATTTTGATATGGTTAGACTCATGAGAGTGTGATTATTATGAAAATATAAATTTTATCCGATCCCAAGACGTGGGCTCGAGGGGAATTTTGGTCATTTTATATGATTCTCTGTATTAGCTTAGAGTTTAATTATAGAATTAGTTACTTGTAGTGTTATTCATATTATGAAATTGAATTGAATAGATTTGGGCTATTGGGAGTCCATAACTCATGGCAAGAACATGGATTCTTGTTGATTTTGAGCCAGTTCGAGGTAAGTATCTTGTCTAACCTTGTGTGCGGGACTTCCCTTTAGGATTTAAGTCTTCTCTATTGATTGTAATCCGAGTACGCAAGATGACGAGTGCATGCTTGGACTTATTTGTGGAACTTGGCCTTTTAGGATTCTTAGGTACTTATATGCACTGAGTATGAAGTTTTTCTTGACATGATTGAATTTCTATTACTTGTTTCACCTCTACGTGTTTTACTTGGAATTATTGCTTTATAGTTCATTCTTATTGCCTAATTATCTCTTACTTTGTTTAACTGAAGATCTTTACCCCCTCTATTATCACATTATCTTTCATAACTGCTATTTTTTATTGGAAATCATCATTGTCTCTCATGTAATTATTTGGTCTTAAATTGAAATTGTTGTATATCCTTCGTAACTTGCCCAACCTTAAAAGAAGTGTAGATATTCTATGTTTATTGATATTTCTTTATTTGAAATTTACTGGACTCTTGTTAACTCCCTTGTTGTTGAACTATGTGTTATGGGATCGTTGCTTCATGTTATTTTCTCCCTTATTGAGTTGTTCTTATTATGCTTTGTATTCTCTATTGTGGTTATTCCTTGTGAGCTAGTTTTACCGTCCTCTGGTGAACGAAGGTTCTTGAGTTGATTCACTTGTCGTGCTTTTGTATATATATATTGTCATTGTTGCCGTTGTACTTAGGGTGTTATTGCACCTGGTTTCTGCCGTGCGATTGTTGATATTATAATGCATGAGGTTTTCTGCCATACGATTAATTTTGTGGGGTGGCACAAGGTTTCTTCCGTGCTATTGCTACTATTAATATACTACACATGCGGCATAAAGGCGGGATATGTATATATTCTTATATGTTGCGCATGTGGTGAGACAAGGTGGTAATATTATGATGCACGTGTGGTCAAAAACAAGGCGGGGCACTTATTATGGTATTACTTTCACACGTGGCAGAATTAGGTGGGCTATATCAGGGGTTGATTTTGAGTATTGTGATGGTCTGAGGGCATTCTATTAGTTCAACTTTTGTGATTATGGTACGCTTACCTGTATGAGCTTTATCTCATAGGAGACGTGAGGAAACATCGTACGTGCTGTCCGTTCTTCTTCTTACGCTTATTAGCTGGTAGAAATTATGTTAAAGCACTTGCACTGTCATACATGTAGTTGAACACCCTATTGGATGTGAAGTCCTCCTTATTTTGTTAAGTATAGATGTACGCCCTCGTTTATTTATTATATATGTGAGAGTGGCCCTAGTTAGCAAGTGAGTTGTCAGCGTGACCGTGAGGCTGATGGGTCACACGATGTCAAATGTTAGATTTCAGGTACTAGGTCTTCGTGAGTTGGAATTTGACCGAGATTCGGTAACTCGTGGAAATTGTTGGATGAGACCTGATGTTAACACTATTGTAGGATTTGAGTTATTGTTTTATTTTTCTCTTTTCTGTATTGTGACTTTAGGATTTGGGATGAGTTTTTGCCCGTTCTTATGTGTCATCATTCTTAGTATTTTCGTTGTTACTTGTTGTTCTCTTCCCTTATGTGATTGTAGCATTGTTGGTCATTTTGTACAGTCTTTATATAAATATATATCATGTTCCATTGTTCCAATCATTGCACTGCTTATTAGACCGGTACGTGTCTCGAATGTTCCTCGCCATTACTCCACCGAGATTAGTCTTTATACTTACTGGGCATTATTGTGGTGTGCTCATGCTAGTCTTCTGCATATTTTTGTTGTGCATATCCAAATATTTTTCACTCAGTCTATCATCTTTGATGATTTTTCGATGACTCATCGGATTCCGACCATTATTCTATAAGCAGCAATGAGAGAAAGAAGAAGAAAACGAGAATGATCGTTGAAGAAGAAATTGCTAGCATCCGTAACGCATTTGAAGTTAAAGTCCCAAAACTGAATCTGGCTAGCACCCGCTGGTAACGAATCAGAAGAAATTTCTAGCACCGACTAAAGAAGAAATTGCCAAGAAAGTCCCAAAAAATTCCTTGCCATGGAAAGGAAGAAGAAGAAGAAACATACTGGTAGAAGAAAACAATCAAAATCGGAAAAGAAGAAGAAGAAGAAGAAACATACTGGAGTTGGTCATGGAGATTTTGTTGCCTTCATTAGGTTCAAGCCAGAGAGACGATGTATTTTATAAGAGAGAGGGCAATATATTTTATGGCTTAACGGTAAGAAGTGACCATAAATAAGTATTTAGCTATAAAAATCAAAAAGTTATAAAATATAATTTTAAAAATAATATTTATTTAAAATGAATAAGGTATCCATCTTTGCTATAGGAGGTAACTAGTTATAAATATACAAGGTAACAACAAAAATTTGCGCTCGTGATCATAAAATCAAGAACAATATTAAAATGATATCTCATTACAAATCTCTAAATTAAAACACATAAATAAAATAAAATTTATCTTATCGAATTACATGAATATTGATTAGTTGAAAAAAAGAAGTAAGTTGCTTCCCCAAATGCTAGTGTCTCATAGCTTCACTCTCGAATAAATATCCATCTTCATGTACCTGCGAAAAGGATAAAAAATTATAAATTTAATGCATAGTTTTCTATCACATGAATTAGAAAAAGTATATTGTAAACATATAATTACAAATTAAATATAATTGAAATTATAGAACGAGAAATAAGTATTGAGACACTTCTCCAATTATTCTTTAACCATTACCATAAAAAAGACTGGGCGATAAATTTTTGAGAAGTTAATTTTTGAAAAATTAAATAAGAGTAGTCAAAATTTCTCCATATGCTTACAATTTAAAAAATAAAATAACACCGTAATAAATACATACCTAATTTGTATTACCCTAAATACATATTAAAAGAAAGTAAAATAGGTATTATACCTTGTATTAAAACGCCCATCATCACAAATTTGATTTTCTATGCAGTTAAATTAACAAATAGTTTTGGAGAAGAGACACATGGGAGAGAGGTGATAAATTGATGGTGAAATTGCAGATTTTACTAGGAAAGCGGTTTGATTCGGAGGATGAACTGATACTTAACGTATATAAGGAGGAAAAATGGAGGGAGTGGAGGGGGGGGGGGGGGACTAAAGATAGGCAGCAGTAGCCAATTAAGAGAGGGATTTGGGAGGGAAAGGAGGAAAACTTGCCGCTATTTTTTTGTGAAACTGAAGAAAAAATAGAAACAAAATATTTTTCCAAAAAATTAAGTATTTTATTTTATGATGAAAGAAATTAAGTATTTTGTCAATGATAAAATAGTTTTACTGTACTTACTGCAAAAATATTATTGCCAAAATTATTAACACATTGAATTTATTGTATTACCAAAAATACCACATGAGTAAATTTTTTGTTAACAGGTAGCAATTATTATTAAAAGTACTTATACCAATAATTAAACCAAATTGCTGCCATTTATTCAAACCTACAAAAAATTATTCTCTGACGTTGTATAAAATATTTAACATCGTCAACTCATACTTTTATTATTGTTGAAACAGAGACGGATCCAATGTTTTAAAATTATAAGAACATCAATTACTTTAACATAAAATTAGTGCTTATTATTATGTCAAGTGATGCGGAAAGTATTTTATGACTTGCTATTAAATATGTACAACTATTGGATAAGATTTGGCTTAAATATGTTTAACTAAAAATCTGAAGAATTATTTCCTTAAAAGTTTTAAACTAGAAAATATGAACCGAAGAATGAGATGAGAAATTAAAAAGTTTAAAACAATAACCCAATAGTTAAATAATATTAAATCATCTAAACCGATATCAATAATCCAATATCACTTTTTCTAGAGGATGATCAATTTATTTCTAGTTGCAAAACTTCTAGATGTAAATGAAAAAAAAAAAAAAGGATCACACATTTTGCAAAAAGAGAAATTAAAACTTTTTCTCCTAAAAATACCTAAACACAAATAGAAAAGGAAATATCTTCTCTTGAAGGAATAAAATTATCTTTAAGATCACAAATCAGGAAATCGAAACTGATAGCATAGAAATTATCAAACTACTACACGATGAAGGTACTAACTTTCAAAATGTCATTCTTGAATGAAGGTGGTTAATGCACTGGCTGAAGCTCCCTGTACTGAGGCACAACTTTAAGGAAGGAAATGAAGTAGCTCATCGACCGGCTAAGGAAGCTTTGAGAAAAGATTTCAGTGACAGTGCTTTTACCTTGCTCATCCACCTCTTTTTGTGCAAGAAGAAATCCAAAAGGATAAGCAAGACTCTTTGTAATAGTTTAAGAAATATGTCTACTAATGTTTGTAATTTCCTAGCAACTTTGGGCAATATTAATGCCCTCAACTCTATGTGAAACTCGTGTAACTCTTTTGTTAAGTAATATAATTATCGTGCTATTATGTTAAAAAATATTGTCTTTAAGATACAAATGCATTCATAACAATTCTTTAAATCGGTATAATTACAACTTTGAGAACATAAAATTTAGTTTTGAAATAGCAAAAAGTCGATCAATATTTTAATTTAATTTTTTAAATTTTTATAATAGTATAGATATATTATTCAAACCAAGATGGAATTAACAAGAAAATATACCACGAACTTTTTGAAATTATTGCAATAAACATATCTATAAAAATAATTCCTCAAACAAATTTGCAATGAGTAGGTTAGCTGTAGATTGCGAATTTTTTTATAACAATACTGCGGCTAATGCTACTAAATAAGTACCGATAATCCATTTTTTAGTGGAAAACCCTAGTAGATAAATTTTTGCTACAAAATATGTATTTTGTCACTAAAGTACTAAAGTACGTGACTTGTGCATTTAAGTATGATTGTAACTTTTGTCCTAAAAAGTCATATGACGACCCGATCCGTCGTCTCATGAGTTACCGCACAACACACCAACTATTGAGTTAGAGGGCTCGAATGTGATTTTCGGGGATTCAATTAGCTTCAAGGGATAATTTGTGATTTAGAAGTGCTATCGGAATTGATTTTGGAGGTCCGGTGTGGAATTAGGCTTGAATTGGCGAAGATAATATTTTGGCGAATTCCGGTTGATGGGTAAGATTTTGCTCCGAGAATCGGAATGGAATTCCGAGAGTTGTTGTAGCTTCGTTATGTGATTTATGATGTGTGTGAAAAATATCTGGCCATTCGGACTTCATTTGGTTGGGTTTTTGATCGAATACGTGTTTAGTAAGTTTTTGGAAAACTTAGGAAAACTTAGGCTTAAATCTGATGTAATTTGGTGGTTTTGGTATTGTTTGAGGTATTTTGATGATTGGAACAATCTTGGATGATGATTCAGGGTGTGTTGGTGCTTTTGGTTGAGGTCCCGGGGGCCTCGGGGTGATTTCGGATGGCTAATGGGAAGTTTGGAACTTGGAAAATATTGAAAAAATTTCAGATCAGGTGTTGCAAGTTTTATACCGTCGCGATCGCGTAGGTGTAATGAACCAGCCGATCGTTTTTGGAATTTACACCCCGATCCCCTATTAACTGCTTTCCCTAAGTTCATTTCTGCTATTTTGATTTGCCGGGACGTTTGGTATTAGGATTCAGAGTGTTTTGGGACAATTAGTCCCTAAATGAGAGCTTAAGAGTTGGAAAATGGTACGTATTCAAAAAAGTGTGAAGACGACCTCGGAATGGAAATTCGATGGTTTCGTTAGCTCCGTTAGGTAATTTCGGCGTTGAGACCGTGTTCGAAATGTATTTTGGAGGTCCATACTACTGAAAAATTATCCTACGGTAACGGTTGTAAAACCAATCCCATAGACTGCTTACCTGTTGCCATATGGATATGGGAACGGTTTACAGACCGTTCCATCAGCCCTCGTGGCAATGGGTCTACGGGAACGGTTCGTGCAACAGTTTGCATCTCCGTGGTTATAGATGCATCTATTGCAACGGTTTTTTTCTCTGTTGGAACGGTTATATTTTCCAAATGAAATGGCTCTTAACCGTTACCATATTATCTAATGCAACACTTTTGTAAGCTATTGTTACGGGTTTATATAGATATACCAACAGTTCCTTTATCCTTATTGCAACGGTTTTGGTTTATGTGGGAACATTTAATATTTCATTATGGAACGGTTTATATGACCTATCGCAATGGTTTTGGTTTTCTTTGGGAATGGTTCAGTTGATACAAAAATATAGCCCCTGTAATAAATAAATATTTATGTATATATAAAATAAATTATAACAACACTAAAAATTTTATAATCATAAAGTTAAACTTTAATAATACAAATTATCCATCAAGCAAATAGTATTCATATAAAGCAAATGTTCTACCCCAAATGCATAAGTTTAATACATTTCAAGAGAGTAATTAGTTTCAAAAAGGTTGATAACAAATTATTCCTATAGAACATTCATCTATAGCCATTCAAAATTCAATCTCAAGTAAGGTCTAGTTCTTTACTTTCATCATCTTCTCCGATTTCTTGATTTACTCCACCTACAAAAGAGGACAAATAAAGTCATTAATCTTCAAGATAAACTAAGCCATAGCTTGAAAGAAAAATAAGTACATCACACTTTGGACAGAATTCAAGGCCACAGCTAAAATGTCCTTAACATCGTTTTCTTTTTTGAGATGGAGGCTGAAATCAATAGTCATACACACCTATATCCTTCCACACTCACTGGAACTCAAGAAAAATGAGAGACAACAAGGACAAGTCACAACTAAGGGCAGATGCAAGCAAGATTCGCTCAACATAAAAATTGACCGAGTATAGGAGTTTGTTGGGCAATTGTGATACTATCATAGATTTTGAGCATCATGCTCAACTTCTAATTACCTTAACAACTATCAAGAACCCAGCAATGATGGACAATACACACGACACATAGAATGCACAGGTACTTAGGATCGAGGTAGCAGTTACCAGATGGAAATTTGGATACATTTTGATGTAACAGGCCAAACACTTCATCAGTTACATCAATTAGGACATACATGAAACACAATCATGGAGAAATAAGCTAAATCCTGTAATTTTTATACAATGGAATGTTAGACCACCCATAAGAAATGGTTAGAATGTCGACACCATCTGCAATAGCTTGGTCCATAGCAGCAATCAAATCAGAAGAAAAAGTTCCTTCTTCGAAGCTAAACTTATACATAGCTATCCTAGCTCGTGGCGCAATACCTCGTGCTGTTCCAGGATCATATCCAAAATATGAAGCTCTTTTAGCAAAAGTACCAGCAGCTATGATAACATCATGGTAATGAATTGATGATAGAAGAAGAAAAGAGCAGACGGGCAGAAGAGATTCAAGAAGCCATTAAGAATCTGCTAGATAGTCCATTTGCATCACCAAAAGCTGTTGGAGAATTCATCACAACATTCTCAAATGATGCTACTGTTGGAGAAGGTGACAAAGGTGCTGGATTAAATGCATCATCATCACCTGCTAACAATAATATGATCCCTTCTTCCTCCTTGTTTCCTACTACTAGTCCACTAGACATCACTCCTTTCAAATCATGTTACTTCCAAGTGCCTAGGTGCATTTCACTACTTCAATTTGTTTGTCCAATCTTTTTTTTTATTTCTATTATGTATCATGTCTTTTGGCTTTCTTGAGCCGAGGGTCTCCTGGAAACAGCCTCGCCGCCCCTCGGGCTAGGGGTAAGGTCTGCGTACATATTACCCTCCCCAGACCTCACTTGTGGGATTATACTCGAATATTATTGTATAGAAGATCTTAAACAAAATAAGCAAAAAAGTTCCAACACACAGGCGTTGCATATATACCTTTTAAATTCAAGTGAAGTTGATTGTTATAATATTTGGTACGTACTGACCTTGATTGTTACTACCAGCAGATAGCTTGTTGTGCAGCGGAAGCGTCTACAGGTGAACGTGCACTGAACCTTAACATGTCAGGATCAAGTCACAAATCTGGGTTCAGACACTGAAGCCGTGCGATGACGTTCATTGTAATATTTTGTTCCATAGTATCCTTTTGTTCGTTCAACTTTTCATGCATTCTTTGTTGCATCCTCTCTTCCATTTTCTCTATTTTTTGTTGCATCCTCTCATCAGAAGATCCAAGATTCCCATTTTTCCATTTTAAGATAGTCTTGGTAACCCCTTGTCCATACAATCTCATGCGACCTGGATGTTCAGGTCCCATGACTGATGCAAAAGCATCAATTGAATGATTGTCACCTTCACTTTCCTCAGTAGATTGAATTCTTTCCATTTCAGGCTACAAACCAAATGCGAGAAAAAAGAATTTTAAGTAACTAAAGTTGAATCAATAATTAAGAACAAATAAATAAGCATGACAAACTTTAAACTAGAAATTTCGTACAATTTTACTTGTCGTATTGTCATATGAGCTTTTATATACGCGGCCAAGTTTTCTTTTTCTTGTTGCCACAAACATGTCCTTACTTTATACAATATCTAAAGTATTAGAGATTTCCTTCTTTTTTCCTAGTTACATGAAACAAGTATAAGAATCTTTCCATATAAAGTTAGAAAGTCCATAATTTAAAAAAAAAAAAAAGATAAAACATCAAACCTCGCGAATTAGAGCAAAAGGTGTTCTGCCAACTGTGTGTTGACACTTCAACTTATTTTGATTCACTGTATTGGTTTCAGACATTTTCTGCAAATAAACGAGTCAACCAAATAACAACCAACAATAATTAGTCTTGCACATTAGATACTGAAACATGTGAAAAGATATGACAACTGTGATGCTATATTACTATGTGACAAATACTAATATTTGTAGAATAACAGATACTAAAAGAGAATGCATACTGCAGCATCATCTTAAAAAGCAGCTAGCTTACACATTATATAGAATATCACAATGCAGAAAAGATCTGGATTACTTCAATGTCTGCTTCTATATTTTCAAAAGATGGTGGAAACTTTGAGCATGTGAAGGGCCTGTAGATACCATGCATGCGTGAAAATTTGTTCATATGTGAAGGGTGGACAGATTATAGATACGAAATTTACTGGAAACCCTCACTCAATAATACCAGCATGAGCTGTAGAGATACAAGGTTCCTTGTCTTTTGGATGTCCACTAGCCAGCTGTTCAAGGTTACAGTTTGTGAAGACTTGTGAGGAAGGAGTACACAAGTAGATGGATAGCAGAAAAGACTGGACCTTAACTGATTAATCGGATACTTGATCTCACGAGATCAGGTTTTGCCATATGTTTCAAGTTACATGAGACCCATCATATAACAGTGTTGGTGTCACCAAGTTTTAGCAATACAACTGTTTTTACTAGTAGAAGGCTCAAATGAACATGGGAAGAAGAATAGAGCAGCTCAACAGATGTGTATGAAGAATACTAAGTCTTAATCATCTGAAAAGATCTGGATTTGATGTCTTACATCCAACAAGATTCATGATCACAAGCAAGTTTACCTTGTGTGTATATTCTGATCACAAGTAAGTTTACCTTGCGAGGATCAGAGTTCTAATAGTTAAGAAGATCCTTAAAGTGAGATTTCGGAACATCTAATGGCCTATTCTTCGTTCGAAGCTCATCATTCTCATAGGCTGTGAAGTGGGTTTCCTTCAATTGACTCTTATACTTTCTCTAAGCACTACAAACTGATTCAAAAACCCAATTTTTTGCCTCGTCGGGAATGTCATATTTTTCCTACAAATTTAGTGCAATTGGGTTAGTGTAAGAAATAAGAAATATCATCCATCTTTATCGCACATTGGTAACTTCATACCTTGATATATTTCCACATATCATCTTTTGTGTCCAGTTTCCTCCAATTAAATACATTAAGAGGACAAAAAGTCACACTCCTTGCCAATGTGCCGAGGAAGCTACGCAGCTCTTTTACAACCTCTTTAGTAGGACCAATGGGTTGATTCAACTCATTTAGAGTGATTATTTTATGCTCCTTTCTAACATGAACTCTTGGCATTTGAGTACGACGTCTTTTTCTTTTTGGCGAGGAGGGCCTGCAATAGTACAAAACAAAGATAATCATTAATCACTATTTTTAGTTATGTTTATGATTAAATTTTTTATATATTTGCCTTGTTCCTCAATTTGTTCAACTGCTTCATGAGTGGTAGAATCATCAGATCGCTCATGTACTCCCTATGATGCAGGAGTGATGGAATCCATATTCGCTTGTTGCACTTGTTCGTGTAGTCCTTGTGTTGCTGAAGAGGTGCAATTATCTGGCACTTGTTGTACTTGTTCTTGCAATTGAGATCCACTTTTGGATTGTCGTTCTTCATTTACATTTGACCGTAGAGCTTTCAAGGTTATTTTTGTTGTCAACAACGAAACCTTTTGGTTTCGCAAAGATAAAGGTAATCCACCTTCTGATTGTTGTTCTTCATTTGCATTTGACCTTGTATCTTGGAAGGTTCTTTTTATTGTCAATGACGATACCCTTTGATTTCGCAAAGAAGCAAGTGATCTTGCTGGAATGCAGTTGGATATTTTCTTATTTCTGCTTGAGCACCCTTTTTGATTCATGACTATTCAAATATTTTTCAAATTCTGAAAAGCAAACACAATATAGTTTAGCCTTTAAACAACAAAGAAACATCTAAGTCATTCAAGAAAAGAAACATCAAGTCAATGACTATAATTGGGCTAATTATTAACGTAATGTTGTTGATGCCCATACAAGCAGTTAAGAAGTACTATTAAGAAATACAAGCCCTCAGAAATAACAGCATCTCAACCAGCATATCTTTTAATTTCTCCTAAATCAGCATATCTTTTACTTTCATAAAATAATCTCAATGGACATATTGCTTCAACCATCTGCAATTCTAAAACAGTGTGGGTTCTAAATGTGGGAAGTAATAATTTACTAGAATACTTGGGTGAGATGGATAATATTGTGCTTTTGTATTTAAGCAATAATAATCTTAGTGGGACAATTCAATCTAAGTCTGCTGCAATAACATCATCATCATCAGAGCCCAATAATTCCTCCATTGTGAAGCACTCGTCGCTGCTTATAACTAAATATGGCTCTGCATGTATTTTTTCGTAACGAAGACCCAAATCTGTTATCATGTTTGTATCCTTGTTGAAAGATTCTGGTACCTAAGCAAAGGGAAATGCCTCTTTTATCAACTCTAACAAATCGGAGAAAGCCACATTGCTGAACCCATGCAAGAATTTAAGCAAGTACAATCGAATAGTGAAACTCAATTTACTGAAATTTTCACACCCCAGATATAACTCTTGTTTTCCTTCCTCATACAATTTGAAAAACTTCTTTGCATCTTCAGATAGTCTTTCCCCAACTCCTTCTTCATCCCCTTCCTGACCCTCTCTATATGTTTAAATGTCATGAAGTAGTCCATCAATATATCGTAACGCATGGTAGAACCTCCATCATCATTGCTTGGATGAGGTGTATTTCTCGAGAAAAATCCTTCCCCGTGGAAAGTCCATTTGGTATAACCATCAACAAATCCATGAACAACCAAATGATCCTCCACCATATTTCTATAATACCAATAGCGATTCATGCACTTTTTGCAAAGGCATAGTATTTCATTTCCTTGGGCGGCTTGCTCAAATGCCTTATCAAGAAAATCATTTACTCCACGGATATACTCATCCGTCCATCTCAGGAGATTCATCCAACTTTTATCACCATTATCCATAGATATCCTATACGATAAAATAGAGGAATTATTACTAATAAAGAATTAGCTAACAACAACAACGATTGTGTTCGTATAACTTATAACCCTTACTTGAGTTTTGGGGAGGGTGGTGTGTACTACACGTTTTCCTTTCAGTTGTAGTACACAGAGGCAAGTACGACATAGTTTTTCTCCTAGCTTTTCCTAGTAGTGTAAATTTGGAACTGTTCAACTCTCACAGTAAGGACTTCTCCTTTTTGTAAGGTAGACTTTTTCCAATACAGATAAAAGGAAAGGTGGAACACCTCGGAAAGTCGACCCAGTTAGGAACATCTAAACCATTTGGATATTACTTTCCCACTAACCTTCTCAACCCAAGATTTATTTATCTGGAAAGGCCATTTGCAACATTTTCGGGTTCATTGTGTACAAACTCTTGGTTATTACCTGAATGCATTAGAATTATCCAAATATTGCGTTATTATCTGTAAATCCTACTTCATTAAATTTGAAATTTTGCATTTGTTTTTTAATTCTCTTTCAGAAGTATTACGTTGGAGCATTTTAATACTCCAAAATTGCTTTTCAATTATGTTAATCTACATTTTCTTAGTCTGAAGCTCACTTGTCTCTCAGTTTACGCCTTTCCGGGTTTATATATGTGAACAACTGAATTATCATTGTTCAGAGGTTATACTCACATTTGTGGACATTATGGGAGATTGGCATATTTTCCATGCCTGAAATCCATTAACCATTAGATGTTTTAATACTAGAACATGTCACTGGAAGAATTCAAACTTCAGGGAAGGGAATGACTAAACTCAAATCACTCAACAACAACAACTACTACGACTTAGTCCCAAACAAAGCTAACTTCAAAACCTAACTGATTATCAAATATCAATGGCTTTGCAACTTTTACTAATTAAAGGAAGAATGAGATGAACAAAAAATATGCCCGACGAAAATTTGAATTTCACTTTGTCAAATGTCAACCAGAATGGCAAAGACTGATTAACAAATAGCTGAAGCAAAAACGATCCAAAAAAAGAATAAAAATCCCAGATAACCACATCTGACCAAAATAAATCATAGGTCCAAACAATAAGACCAGACAGACAAATTTGTGTTGTCATAAATGATTGATAGAACCAGGCTTTGTTGCTTCCAGTGAACAAAATATTTGTAGAACTGATTAAAACATCCAACATAAGATTCTGAAGTGAAATAATTCTAATATACATAAGAGAATCTGAAAATGTATGTTGGGTAAACTAAGCCAACATCCGCAAAAAAAAAAACTTAAACGTGCAAAGTCACAGCAAACTGATCTGTTGATAGATGAACCTCTTGTACTTAAACAATTTGCAACTAGCAAAAGATTGGCAAAAGAAAACGTCAGAGAGCAAGAGGTCATAATAGCAAGTGTTTCGAGAAGCCTCATAAAGCAAAAGACATTACTAAATAGTTTATCTTCCCCTTATCATTGCAAAACTATAACAAGACAGTCTCTCCAACCTACAAAGTGGTCGACCATTGAATACCACCAATTAATAATTTGATCACAAATTCTCTAATGAACTCTCCCATTAAACCATCAATGCTGTATTCTGATTAGACTTATTTTTATGTTCAGGAGATGAGAGAATTGAAATAGTCCAACAAAAAGATTGACAGCAAGTCGAAGCACCCAAACAATCACGAGTAAAATTAAAATCAATTAATCCACCAATAAGGAACTTACAATGATATCTATTCCACAGCTACCTAGCGGCAAATTTTTCTGCAGTGAGGAATGAAATAGGCAAATTAGGGCTCAACTATTGAGAAATTGCAAAATCAGTAAAGAAGAGCATGCGAAATAAATCAGAAATTTATGAGAATCGAGCAAAAATCTTGAATTAGGTTAGTGGAACTTGACATGTTAGCCGAGCTTAATCAAGAAAAAACTAAAACTTATTGGATGGTTCGAAATGTTTGAAGGAGCTGGTTGTTTATGGTGTGAATTAGGGCTCAACTATTGAAAATTATTTGTCGAGATTAGGTGCGTTTAACGGAGGTTGGAAGAGGGACTGTCACCTGTGTAGGCGTCACCGGCGGTGGCGAGGTTTGGCAGAGAGCTTTTGTACGGGGCGCGCGTTAGCTTTGAGAGAGGTATAATTTACTTTCTACTTTTAGTTAATTATAACTAGTACTATTACATAAAAATTACAGATAAAAAAAGTAAAATATAAATAATTTGGGGGTTTGGCGGGTTTCACAAAAATATTGGGGGGAAATAATTAGGAGGGATTAATAACCATTCCCAATGATTTTTCTTCCATATCCGTTGCAATAGATTCATCTATAGGATTGGTTACAAGAAACGTTGCAAAAAAAAATAACTATGGGAATGGTTTTTACACAAGGGCAACGTTTTTATGACTGAAGTGTGCCAAATGTTCCTATGAAATATTGGAGCGGTTAAAACCATTGCCATATGGGCTCTATAGCAACGGTTGATGAACTGTTGCAAATAAATCCGTTCCCATAGGTCCATTTTCTCGTAGTGGTAGCTCATTTAGACTTGAAATGCCGATGTTTGAATTTTTGAAGTTCTAGTCAGATAGTGAGTTTTTGATCTGGGGGTCGGATTGGAATTTCATAAGTTGTTGTAGCTCCGTCATGTTATTTGGGATGTGTGTACAAAATATGTGACGACCCAAAGGGTCATCACTTATTTTATTAATCATTTCGAGCTTCTAAGGCCTTGAAAACCTCATTCCATGTTGCCTCGATTCACGTGCATGATCCGAGCTTGTAGCCGGAAAGATTTTTGTGATAGAAAATATGAATTTTATGAGAAATTTGGATAAAAATGATATTAATATTGATATGGTTGACTTAGGTCAACATTTTTGGTAAACGGATCCGGACCCGAGATTGGATGGTCCCGAGAGGTCCGTAGGAAAATATGGGACTTGGACATGCGTCCGGAGTCGAATTCTGAGGCCTAGAGCCCAAGTTATGAATTTTTCTATAAAATTGTTTTTGATGTAATTGTTAAAGAAAATGAATTAATTGACCTTGGTATCGGGTTCGTATTTTGGTTCCGACGCCCGGTACAAGTCTTAAATATTATATATGTGATTTCCGTAAAGTTTGGTGACATTCGGATGTCGTTTGAGATGTTTTGGACCTTGAGTTCCAAGTTTGAAGGTTTTGAAAACCAAAAGTATGAAATTCATGAATTTGAGGCTTGATTTGATGAAAACGATGTGATATTGGCGATGTGATCGCACGAACAAGTTCATAATGTGTTTTTGAGGTTGTGTACATGTTTGGTTTGGAGCCCGGGGGCTCGGGTAAAGATTTGATAGGCCGTAGGATCAATTTCTGAGTTTATGCACTGCTGGTTTTTCACCCAGCTGTTGGCTTCGCATTTGCGAAGAATTTCTCGCAAATGCGAAGAAGGCAGTTCAAGGCTGGGTTCGCAAATGCGAACCCATTATCGCAAATGAGATGCTTGCCAGAACCAATCAAGTTCGCAAATGCGAACAAAGTGTCGCAAATGCGACACTAGCACACTGGACCATAGTTCGCAATTGCGAACTTAACCTCGAAAATGCGAGGCCTTCAGTAATTGCCTGTCTTCGCAATTGCGAAGAATGTGTCGCAATTGCGAAGAAGCCCAGAAGCCTGCTGGTTCGCAAATGCGAACCTTATTTCGCAAATGCGAAATCCCCAGTAACCGCCTAAACTTCGCAAATGCGAATAAATATTCGCAAATGCGAACTTCCCAGCCTTAGCTTATTTTTCAAACTCCAGAAATTGGTCGTGGTTCGCAATTGCGAACCCATGTTCGCAAATGCGAACACAGAGACCTGTAAAACACGATTTTCAGTTCATTTCTTCACTTTTTACAAACCAAAAACACCCATTTGCGATTCTTCACGGATTCCTTCTTCTTCAAAACAATTGTAAGTCACTTTTTACTTAATTCTTTCAATTCCTAACATCATTAAACATGTTTTTCAATAGAAATCAAAGGTTTTCATGGTAGAATTTCTTGTTTTTGTTAGAATATAGGGTTTTTCATAAATTGGGAAATTGGACCTCGAATCGAGGTCCGATTTTGAAACAAATCATATATATGAACTCGTGGGGGGATGGGTAACCGGATTTTGGTCCGAACCCCGAGTTCCGACCACGTGGGTCCGGGGTCGAAATTCACTATTCCGGGCAGAATATTGTAAAAGTTGTAATTAGCCTTATGAATTAGTTTGTTGAGTAGTATTGATGATATTAAATCAATTGTGTATAGATACGATTGGATTGGAGCCAAATTTAAAAGGAAAAGGCATTGCCACGGATTGAATTGTTCATAAACATTCGAGGTAAGTGTTTGTTCTATCCTAGCTTGAGGGAATAGGATTATGTGCTATGTGATCGAGTGCGGTGTATGGGCTATGGTGACGAGCATCCATACATTGGCGTCTAGCATGACCGTGAGTCGTTGTTGATATTTGTTGTGAGATATTTTGAAGATAAATTGTGGAACCCTTGCCGGGTTGTAGAATGATTATTGTGTCCCTTGCCGGGATGGTTCATGATTTGTTGTTTTCTTTCTCTGCCCTTAACTGTGATTGTTATTTGGGTGAGGAAGAGTGATAATGCACGAAGGGTGATGTCGTGCCATGTTTTATTATTTATGCACGAAGGTTAATGCCGTGCTATGTTTTATTGATTATGCACGAAGGATCATGCCGTGCCTTGTTATTGAACCATGTACGAAGGATCATGCCGTACTATGGATGTGTGGATGAGAGTAAAAGCACGAAGGGTGATGCCGTGCACTTTATTTGCTTATTTGGTGAGGATGAGAGTAAAAGCACGAAGGGTGATGCCGTGCACTTTATTTACTTATTTGGTGAGGATGAGAGTAAAAGCACGATGGGTGATGCCGTGTAACTATTTGCCATTCCTTGACTTGATATTACTTGTTTTTCCATTATATTTTATTTGGGTGATGCCGTGCAACTATTTGCTATTCCTTGACTTGATATTACTTGTTTTTCCATTATATTTTATTTGGGTGATGCCGTGCAACTATTTGCTATTCCTTGACTTGATATTACTTGTGTTTCCATTATACTTTGTTTTCTTGTGAACTTATTAACCGTTGTTAATTGTTGAGTTCTTTTGAGATATTCCTTATTGTGTTATTACTTGGTTAATTCTTGTTAATTGTGGTAATATATATATTAAAGAATTGGGATCGTGTGGCGCGTCGACCACTTTTATGATAAGAAATGGGATCGTGTGGCACGCCGACCACAAAATGATTTGAAATCTTGGCATTGGCCATAGTTGCCAGTAGCCTATTGATATATTTGGGAGCGGGTGGTACGCCTACCACGAGATAAGAAAAGAAAAGTAAAGAATTGAGACACGAAAGTAAGACTTAATTATGTTGATTAGATTAATCTGGATATTATGAGTTATTGTCTGTTATTGCAGAGCAGAGTATTTCCTTATAAATGTTTATGTACATATATATATATATTGCAACTGCACAGGTTTATGTGGGTGTCTGGTCCTAGGCTTGTCACTAATTCGCCGGGATAGGCCAGGCACTTACCAGCACATGGGGTCGGTCGTGCTGATACTACACTTCTGTGCGTTTTTGCACAGGTCCAGGTTACGATCAGGAGCAGCAGCAGTAATTCGATTGTGTGGGAGTTGATCACATTTGAGACCGAGGTAGCTTGCGGACGTCCGCAGGCCCGGCGTCTCTCTCTTTATTTATGTTACTAGCTGTAGTCTCTTTGTTCCGAGACAAACAGAATTATGTTATATTTCTTTCAAACTCTTATGTGTAGTATTCGGTAGTAGTTCGTGAGTTGGTGACTCCACGTCTTGGGTAGAGGATTTCAGTATGATTTTCATCTTGTAATTAGTTATTTCTATTTCGATAAAGTATTCCGCATTTATTTAATTAAAATTGTGTTAAAAACAGGATAGTATGAATACAGTGGCTTGCCTAGCTACCACGAGTAAGCGCCATCACGATCCCGATGTTAGGGGAAAATCCGGGTCGTGACAAGTTGGTATCAGAGCTCTAGGTTACATAGGTCTCACCACTAACGAACAAGCTTAGTAGAGTTTGAGAGGTAGGTACGGAGACGTCTGTACTTGTCCTCCAGAGTCTATTGAGTTAGGAAAGAGTCTCTCATTTGTTCTTTCTTATCGTGCAAATTTGTTCTTAAAAGTGTTAAGTTAAATTTCCACTCTTGTCTTCCCACGAATGGCGTAGTCACGTACTGCTTATCCAGCCGAACAATGGCACAGGCCGGTGATAGATCAACTATGCCTTCAAAAGTTTTACGGAGGACAGATAGGTTTCACCAAAGTCTTCGCTACCACCTTCAGCGGTGCATCTTTTGAGAACCCACGAGATTGTGCTTGACGGTTCTTATGAGGAATTACAGAACGTGGGAATAGTCGAATGCGAGGAGTTCATTTTACTGTGCTACAGAAGGCACACAGAAATAGTGGGAAGATAATGTATTTACCACACCGGTTATGGTCCCAACGGAAGGTGCAATTATATCAGGAGATCACCTAATAAATCGTGTTGGGTTTCAACGGACCTTGACGTCCGGTCGATGTGTTGGAGTTGTGAAGGACAAATATGGTGAGTTATTGGATTGTATATATATGGTATAGAAAGGTCCTCTAAATAATTTATACATATTTAAGGTTGGTTCCTTTCATGGGGTAAGAAATCGCCCCAGGAGAATAACGAAGAGTTTGTGAGTAAACGGGGTAGCTCAGCAATGTTAAGCCAACATAGCAAAAGAGGAAATTGGCCATCAATGTTTGTGACAAGATTACCAAGAGGGCAAGCCGGCCAATGCAACGCTATCTACTAAACTCTATTTTTAGATTATGTTATGAAGACGTCACCCCAAGATTCTCTGCAATATGTAGTATATGCGATCTGAACGGTTGTACCAGGTCACAATGACCGTGTCCGAATATATATTGTCATGAACAACAAGTTAACTGAGCCTTAAAGGAATTGCTGTGAATGTGGAATTTTTGGAGAAATATAATTTTAGGAAAGCACTCAGGCTACATGCTCCATTGCAGTTAATATTTATCCTACATGGCCAGCCAGATGTATAGGTCAGGATGTTAGAGGTGGAGGTGAAAATCCTAGAGGTGGAGACCCAACCATTGATATACTTTTTATGATATGAGGGAGGTCACTACACCAGATGTGGTCATTATACGTATAATTCAGATTGTTATAGACAAAATAATTTTCCCTTAATTTGATTTGGTTTTTGAAAGAAAATTTAGGCGAGTCCGTTTAACATGCTCCATTCATGAGCGAGCATCGTAATCATACTACTTAGGGAAATACTCCCGTTGAGATATTACATGAAGATAGACATCCCTATTATTAGGTGTTAGTCACTAAATATCCATGAGACTAAGAGTGACTTTATATTACTTATTACAGTATGTTTTGATATAATTCTCGGAATAACTAATTTTAATCGTTAATTGTGTGCCCTATCAGTATGAGGGTTCATTTTATGTCGTGATTATCTTTGACGGACAATTATTGAAAGGAAGAAAGAAAGGAAATGAAAAATTTCGGATTATATGATGTGCAAGCACTGTGATTCAGAGTTGAGGATGAGATCCTCCAATTTTTGGCATAATGTGAAATATTTCTAAGCCGAGCTTCAAGCTTGCGGTGGATATCATATGAGGACTGGGTCCTTGTAGTAAGAGTTTATGTGTGTAAAATTCTTCTTTTATGAATTAATACTTTCGTATCGCATTCGTAAATAAGAGTCATGTCCGTTAGGACTATTTGACAATTCTTGTATAGTTTCTATTCATATTTAGCCATTTCTATTTTGAAACCGTTGAGTTTAGCCTTTGAGACGAGCACCAGGTAAGGATAAATATGACGCATTAATTCGGGAAAATAATCACGAGGTCACCATACCTCATTCTGAGTAAAGTGGGATTTGTAGAATAAAGTATTTGATAACAAGGTTAATTGACAATGTTGTAATTTAAGAATAACTCTGATGGCCAGACTTCAGAGTCATGGATATGTGCATACGCATGAGTGTGTTCGTGCCTTATTTAGACTTGTTCGTTGTAGTCTTTATTGTTTCCATATTGACATACTCCTGCAGTCATGAGGAGCATGCACAACATCTCAGAGTGACTTTGCAGACTCCGAAAGATAGCCAACTATATGCAAAAATTTCGAAGTGTGAATTTTGGCTAAGTTCAGTTGCATTCCTGGGTCATATTGTGACGGCAGCAGGTATTCAGGTTGATCCGAAGAAGATTGAGGCAATCAAGGACTGACCTAGACCGACATCAGCCACAGAGATTTGGAGTTTCTTGGGATTAGCGGGTTATTATCGGCGATTCGTGGAGGGGTTTTCATCTATTGCAACCCCACTGACCAGATTGACACAGAAAGGTGTTCAATTTGAATGGTCAGATGAATGTGAGGTGAGTTTTCAAAAGCTCAAGACAGCCATGACCACGGCACCGGTATTGATTTTACCCACAGGTATGGGACCTTATACTGATTATTGTGATGCTTCCCGTATTGGGCTTGGTGCAGTGTTAATGCAGGATGGCAAGGTTATTGCCTATGCTTCGAGGCAGTTGAAGATGCATGAAAAGAATTACCCAGTGCATGATCTAGAATTTGCGGCGATTATACACGCATTGAAGATCTGGAGGCATTATTTGTATGGTGTAGTATGTGAAGTATACACCGATCATAAGAGTCTTCAGTATTTGTTTAAACAAAAGAGTTGAATTTGAGGCAGAGAAGGTGGCTGGTATTGCGGAAAGATTATGATGTCACCTTTTTATATCATCGGGGAAAAAGCAAACGTGGTGGCTGACGCTTTGAGTAGGAAGTCGGCCAGTATGGGCAGTCTTGTTTATATTCCAGTCAATCAGAGGCCAATTGCTTTGGATGTTCAGTCCTTGGCCAATCGATTTGTGAGGTTGGATATTTCTGAGCCTAGTCGAGCACTAGCTTGTGCGATCGCTCGCTCTTCATTATTGGAGCGTATCCGCGATCAACAATATAATGATTCCTATTTATGTGACCTTAGAGACACGGTTCAGCGAGGAGGTGCTAATCAGGTCACCTTAGATGCTGATGGGATCAATTCCTGCCTTTGGCAGAGTTTGCTTATAATAATAGTTATCAATCGAGCATCCAGATGGCTTCTTATGAAGCGTTTTATGGTAGGCGGTGTCTTTCTCCGGTTGGATGGTTTGAACCGGGAGAAACTCGGTTATTCGGTACAGATTTATTCCAGGAGGCCTTAGATAAGGTCAAGATTATTCAAGATAGGCTTCGCACAGCTCAATCTAGACAAAAGAGCTATGCAGATCGCAAGGTTCGAGACATAACTTTCATGATCGGGGAGCGAGTATTGCTCCGAGTGTCACCTATGAAGGGCGTGATGAGGTTCGGGAAGAAGGGCAAGCTCAGCCCTAGGTATATTGGTCCATTTGAGATTCTAGACAGAGTGGGAGGAGTGGCTTACAGATTAGCTTTGCCGCCTAGCTTATCAGCCGTGCATCCAGTTTTTCACGTATCTATGCTTCCGAGATACCACGGTGATCCCACACATGTGTTAGACTTCAGTACTGTCCAATTGGACAATGATCTATCTTACGAGGAGGAGCCGGTGGCCATTCTAGACCGGCAGGTTCGACGGTTGAGGTCGAAGAGTTATCCTTCTGTGCGTGTTCAGTGGAGAGGTCAGCCTCCCTGAGGCATCGACCTGGGAGTCCGAGTCTGATATGCGGAGCCGCTACCCACACTTGTTTCCTGACTCGGGTACTTCTTCTTTTGTCCGTTCGAGGACGAACGGTTGTTTTAGAGGTGGAGATTGTGACGACCCAAAGGGTCATCACTTATTTTATTAATCATTTCGAGCTTCCGAGGCCTTGAAAACCTCATTCCATGTTGCCTCGATTCACGTGCACGATCCGAGCTTGTAGCCGGAAAGATTTTTGTGATAGAAAATATGAATTTTATGAGAAATTTGGATAAAAATGATATTAATATTGATATGGTTGACTTCGGTCAACATTTTTGGTAAACGGATCCGGACCCGAGATTGGATGGTCCCGAGAGGTCCGTAGGAAAATATGGGACTTGGACATGCGTCCGGAGTCGAATTCGGAGGCCTAGAGCCCAAGTTATGAATTTTTCTATAAAATTGTTTTTGATGTAATTGTTAAAGGAAATGAATTAATTGACCTTGGTATCGGGTTCGTATTTTGGTTCCGATGCCCGGTACAAGTCTTAAATATTATATATGTGATTTCTGTAAAGTTTGGTGACATTCGGATGTCGTTTGAGATGTTTTGGACCTTGAGTTCCAAGTTTGAAGGTTTTGAAAACCAAAAGTATGAAATTCATGAATTTGAGGCTTGATTTGATGAAAACGATGTGATATTAGCGATGTGATCGTACGAACAAGTTCATAATGTGTTTTTGAGGTTGTGTACATGTTTGGTTTGGAGCCCGGGGGGCTCGGGTAAAGATTTGATAGGCCGTAGGATCAATTTCTGAGTTTATGCACTGCTGGTTTTTCACCCAGCTGTTGGCTTCGCATTTGCGAAGAATTTCTCGCAAATGCGAAGAAGGCATTTCAAGGCTGGGTTCGCAAATGCGAACCCATTATCGCAAATGCGATGCTTGCCAGAACCAACCAAGTTCGCAAATGCGAACAAAGTGTCGCAAATGCGACACTGGCACACCTGGACCATAGTTCGCAATTGCGAACTTAACCTCGCAAATGCGAGGCCTTCAGTAATTGCCTGTCTTCACAATTGCGAAGAATGTGTCGCAATTGCGAAGAAGCCCAGAAGCCTGCTGGTTCGCAAATGCGAACCTTATTTCGCAAATGCAAAATCCGCAGTAACCGCCTAGACTTCGCAAATGCGAATAAATGTTCGCAAATGCGAACTTCCCAGCCTTAGCTTATTTTTCAAACTCCAGAAATTGGTCGGGGTTCGCAATTGCGAACCCATGTTCGCAAATGCGAACACAGAGACCTGTAAAACACGATTTTCAGCTCATTTCTTCACTTTTTACAAACCAAAAACACCCATTTGCGATTCTTCACGGATTCCTTCTTCTTCAAAATAATTGTAAGTCACTTTTACTTAATTCATTCAATTCCTAACATCATTAAACATGTTTTTCAATAGAAATCAAAGGTTTTCATGGTAGAATTTCTTGTTTTTGTTAGAATATAGGGTTTTTCATAAATTGGGAAATTGGACCTCGAATTGAGGTCCAATTTTAAAACAAATCATATACATGAACTCATGGGGGGATGGGTAACCGGATTTTGGTCCGAACCCCGAGTTCCGACCGTGTGGGCCCGGGGTCGAAATTCACTATTCCGGGCAGAATGTTGTAAAAGTTGTAATTAGCCTTATGAATTAGTTTGTTGAGTAGTATTGATGATATTAAATCAATTGTGTATAGATACGATTGGATTGGAGCCAAATTTGAAAGGAAAAGGTATTGCCACGGATTGAATTGTTCATAAACATTCGAGGTAAGTGTTTGTTCTATCCTAGCTTGAGGGAATAGGATTATGTGCTATGTGATCGAGTGCGGTGTATGGGCTGTGGTGACGAGCATCCATACACTGGCGTCTAGCATGACCGTGAGTCGTTGTTGATATTTGTTGTGAGATATTTTGAAGATAAATTGTGGAACCCTTGCCGGGTTGTAGAATGATTATTGTGTCCCTTGCCGGGACGGTTCATGATTTGTTGTTTTCTTTCTCTGCCCTTAACTGTGATTGTTATTCGGGTTAGGAAGAGTGATAATGCACGAAGGGTGATGCCGTGCCATGTTTTATTATTTATCCACGAAGGTTAATGTCGTGCCATGTTTTATTGATTATGCACGAAGGGTCATGCCGTGCCTTGTTATTGAACCATGTACGAAGGATCATGCCGTACTATGGATGTGAGGATGAGAGTAAAAGCACGAAGGGTGATGCCGTGCACTTTATTTGCTTATTTGGTGAGGATGAGAGTAAAAGCACGATGGGTGATGCCGTGCACTTTATTTACTTATTTGGTGAGGATGAGAGTAAAAGCACGAAGGGTGATGCCGTGTAACTATTTGCCACTCCTTGACTTGATATTACTTGTTTTTCCATTATATTTTATTTGGGTGATGCCGTGCAACTATTTGCTATTCCTTGACTTGATATTACTTGTTTTTCCATTATATTTTATTTGGGTGATGCCTTGCAACTTTTTGCTATTCCTTGACTTGATATTACTTGTGTTTCCATTATACTTTGTTTTCCTTGTGAACTTATTAACCGTTGTTAATTGTTGAGTTCTTTTGAGATATTCCTTATTGTGTTATTACTTGGTTAATTCTTGTTAATTATGGTAATATATATATTAAAGAATTGGGATCGTGTGGCGCGCCGACCATTTTTATGATAAGAAATGGGATCGTGTAGCACGCCGACCACAAAGTGATTTAAATCTTGGCATTGGCCATAGTTGCCGGTAGCCTATTGATATATTTGGGAGCGGGTGGTACGCCTACCACGAGATAAGAAAAGAAAAGTAAAGAATTGAGACACGAAAGTAAGACTTAATTATGTTGATTAGATTAATCTGGATATTATGAGTTATTGGCTGTTATTGCAGAGCAGAGTATTTCCTTATAAATGTTTATGTACATATTCCCTCCCTTTTTATTTGTTTAGTTCAGTATTTCTGTTATTTGTGGTACATATGTAAATAGAACTGTACAAGTTTATGTGAGTGTCTGGTCCTAGGCTTGTCACTACTTCGCCGGGATAGGCCGGGCACTTACCGGCACATGGGGTCGGTTTTGCTAATACTACACTTCTGTGCATTTTTGCACAGGTCTAGGTTACGATCAGGAGCAACAGCAGTAATTCGATTGTGTGGGAGTTGATCACATTTGAGACCGAGGTAGCTTGCGGACGTCCGCAGGCCCGGCGTCTCTCTCTTTATTTATGTTACTAGCTGTAGTCTCTTTGTTCCGAGACAAACAGAATTATGTTATATTTCTTTCAAACTCTTATGTGTAGTATTCGGTAGTAGTTCGTGAGTTGGTGACTCCACGTCTTGGGTAGAGGATTTCAGTATGATTTTCATCTTGTAATTAGTTATTTCTATTTCAATAAAGTATTCCGCATTTATTTAATTAAAATTGTGTTAAAAACGGGATAGTATGAATACAGTGGCTTGCCTAGCTACCACGAGTAGGCGCCATCACGATCCCGATGTTGGGGGAAAATCCGGGTCGTGACAAAATATCAGGTCTTTCGGACGAGGTTTGGGTAGGTTTCGGATAGAAAGCGTATTTTGGATGAACTTGAAGTTCTTAGGCTTGAATCTATGATTTAATTGGGTTTCGGTATTGTTTTAGATGTTTAAAGGATTTTTACAAGTTTTTATAACGATATAGGATGTATTGGTATTTTTGGTTGAGGCCCCGGGGGCCTCGGGATGAATTCAGATGGCTAAACGGAGAATTTTTGGACTTATGAAGGTTTTAGTCTTGCTGCTTTTGCTATTTTTTCTTCTGTGGTTTTGGAACTGCATAAGCGGCCAGAAAGTCGCATAAGCGGAAGTGGGCGTTTGGCTAGGAACCGCAAAAGCGGAGATTGTTCCGCTGAAGCGGACTCACTTATGCGTTGGGAAGATCGCATAAGCGGTTGGTCGGGCTTTGAAGGAGACCGCAAAAGCGGTCTAGTTTCTGCTAAGGCGGAACCGCAGAGGCGGTTCTTATGACCACAGAAGCAGAATTTGTGATTTAAATGAGGAGTCGCAGAAGCGGCTCGTGGACCGCATGTGCAAGACCGTAGAAGCGGTCCCTTGTCCGCAGAAGTGGAAAGCACTGTTCTGATAAGGCTTTATCCGAGGTTTAATTTCAAAAGTTAGAAAATTAATTGAGAGCTCGGGAAAAGGCGATTTTGAGTGGGTTTTGAAGAGAAGATCATTGGGTAATATTGCTTTGATCCTTTCAAGTTATATTTCATCATTACCTAGTTAAATCAACCATTAGAATTCAAATTCAAGGTCTAAAATTGGGAAAAATGGGTGAAACTTCTTAAACTTAATTATGTGATTTTGAGTGGGCATTTGACCTCCGATTTGGGAGATTTTTATATGGTTAGACTCTTGAGAATACGAGAGTTCTGAAAATGTGAAAGTTATTCGATTCCGAGTCGTTGGCCTAAGGGGAAGTTTGGTTATTTTACCTATTTCCGTGCCCTAGCTTTAATTTCAATAGTGGAATTAGTTGTTTGCAATATTATTTACGATGTGTAATTGAATTGAATAGATTTGGGCCATTTGGAGTCGGATACTCGTGGAAAACGCACCGTTCCTTAGTTGATTTTGCACCGGTTCGAGGTAAGTGGCTTGTCTAACTTTGTGTGGGGGACCTTTACCCTTAGGATTTTTCTTGATATTTGAGAGCCTTGTACGTGAGGTGAAAGGCTCGTAATCAAGCCGATTGATGAAAAATCCGGCTTTTGCTTAAGTTGTTAATATTTAGTTTCCTTTCTTACTTGCCTTATCTTACTTGAAGTTTATTACTTGTGCTAGTCTAGGAAAGCATGTTAAACTAACTTAACTGCCTAACTTCTTAGGTTGCTTAATTGTACTACGTGAAGCATGCTAGGTTAGTTCTATCTGCTGCTCTATTTTTCGTACTTCTTGCCCTTGGTTTGTTTCTGGTTGTGATTGCGCATTTACATTGGGACTATGGATGTGAGATTCTGGTAGCTCCCCCCTTTGTTTGTTTACTTTGGGACTACGACTTCGCTTCCGAGGAGACCCCCCTGCACTTTTATTTTTGGATTACGTGATGGTATCCCGGGGGATCCCCTTGTACCTTTATTTTGGGACTATGGGATGGTATCCCGGGAGATCCCCTGCATACGGCTGATTGCACTACGGTACGGTATCCCAGAGATCCTTTATATTGATATGAGAATTGTACTATGGGACAGTATCCCGGGAGATCCATTAGACAGTTGAGGGAAGGGATATATGACGGTATCCTGGGAGACCCTCATTGGCATCTTTGCAATTTAGATGTGTGTACTCTGTGTTTCTGTTCTGTCTTTGTGGTATTATTATTTCATTGATCTACCTTATTACATTGCTGTGTTCATTAGTTTCGTCATATTTCTACATTGTTAATATTTTTGCTACTGTATTATTTTGTCTCAGTAGGGCCCTGGCCTTTCCTCGTCACTACCCAATCGAGGTTAGGCTTGCCACTTACTGAGTACCATTGTGGTATACTCACGCCTCTTCTGCGCAAGGTTTTCATGTGCAGATCCAGGTACCTCTATGCAGGGAGCATTTTGGAGAATTGAGGTATATCTATCGCGTCCGCAGACCGATGAGTCTCCCTCTCACTCTACCCCTTTAGTTAGTTAGATGTTATTCTGTTCTTCCTTGTTATAGACCTTTCGGATGATTAGAGTGGTGTTATGTATTACTCTTAGCCTGTGTTTCCCGTGCGTTTCGGGTCTTTGGGATAGTTTCAAGATTTAAAGTGTTAAAGTGTTTGTGCTAGGAGGCAACTGTATACATTATTCACGTTATTTAGCTTTTGATTATAAACTTCATAAATGTTGTTACTTCCGCAATTTGTGTTAGGCTTACCTAGTCGTGAAGACTAGGTGCTGTCATGACGTGTTCACTATTTGTGAACTAGGGTCATGACAAGTTGGTATCAGAGATCTAGGTTCATAGAAGTTATGGGACATATGTCGGTTTATTAGAGTCTCGCTGATCGATACGTAGATGTTTTTGTTTATCTACGAGAGGGTATGTAACTATTTAGGAAAAATCTTCATTTCTTCTAAATTCCTTGTCGTGTGATATTTTGAAACCAATTCTAAACTTCTTCTTCTATTCTCTCACAGATGGTGAGGACACGTGCTACACGAGAGGACCAGGCACTCGCACCCCTACTGCCACCGTCAAAGGCCGGGGCAGATGTAGAGGTCGAGGACGCGCCCGAGGTGTAGGCACATCACCTGCGCGCTCTGCCGCTGAGGTACCACCAGTAGATCCAGTTGGAGCATAGGCATATGGTACGCCTACTACATCTACTACTACTCTAGTGCTCCAGGAGACCCTGGCTCAGTTCATAATCATGTACACTACCTTGGCTCAGGCGGGGTTGATTCCCTTCGCTGCAGCCACATCTCAGGCTGGGGGAGGGGCCCAGACTCCTGCAGCCCGTACTCTTGAGTAGAGAGTAGCGATGGAGCAGGTCCGGGAGGTTATTCCTATACCGCCTGCGACACCAGTACATCCTGGGGATGGGTTAGCTGTCTTAGAGGACGAGCAGTGTAGGCTAGAGAGGTTCAAGAAATATGATCCCCGTGTGTTTAGTGGCCTAGCATTAGATGACGCCTTGGGATTCTTGGAGGAGTGTCATCGTATTCTTTGCACTATGGGCATAGTGGAGTCTAGTGGGATTTTTTTCATTGCCTTTCAGCTTCGGGGAGCCGCCTATGATTGATGGCGTACTTATGAGTTGGATAGTCTAGTCGAGTTTGCCTCACTGACTTGGACCCAATTCTCATACATGTTTGTGAGGGATTTTGTTCCCAGAGCCTTGGGGATTCATGGCGTGCGGAGTTTGAATGTTTGCGCCAGGGTGTTATGACAGTCTCAGAGTATGCCATCTGTTATACCAAGTTGGATAGACATGCATCGGCATTGGTCGCCACAGTTCGGGAGAGAGTTTGGAGGTTTATCGATGGTCTTATTCTGCCCATCCAGTCCAGCATGGTTCGATAGTTAGAGATGGGTATTTCTTACCAGCAGGTAGTGAGAATTGCTAGGAGGATTGAGGGTATGCTCGTCAGAGAGTGAGGGGAGAGGGAGGCCAAGAGGTCTCGAGAGTAGGGTCACTACTCTGGTGCCCGTACTTCATAAGTTGGTCGTTATTGTAGGGGTTATTCTGGTCGCCCTGTTCATATAGCCTTACCAGCAGCCGGTAGTACTCCAGCTCCGCCAGCACTTCCAGCGTGTGGCACTTCCATAGGTCAGTCCAGCGGACCTAGCTCCAGTCAGTCACAGCTACCAAGTCCTCCCAAAGCTTGTTTCGAGTGTGGCGACACACGTAACATGGTTAGGGACTGCCCCAGACTTGGTAAGGGTGTATCTTCACAGACTGCTCAGCCACAGCGTGCCTCTCAGAGCTCTCAGACTATAGTTCCAGCTCCCACTACTACCCCACTAGCCCAGCCAACCAGGGGCGGAGGTTAGGGAGATAAAGGTCACCCTCGTGAGAGTGGTCGGGCCAGATATTATTGCATTCCTACTTGTACTGAGGCGGTTGCCTCTGATTCTATCATCTTAGGTATTATTCCGGTTTATCACAAAGAGGCATCGCTTCTATTCGATCCATGCTCTACTTATTCATATGTGTCCTCTTATTTTACTTCGCATTTGGGTGTGCCTCGGGATTCTTTGAGTGCCCCCATTTAGGATTCTACTCTTGTGATAGATTCTCTTGTTGTGGACAACGTGTACCGGTCGTGTTTGGTTACTATTCGTGGTTTTGAGACCAGGGATGATCTATTATTACCCGGTATGGTTGACTTTGATATTATTCTGGGCATGGACTGGTTGTCGCCCTATCATGCTATTCTTGATTGTCACGCTAAGACCGTGACGCTAGCTATGCCAGGTGTTCCACGTATTAAGTGGAGTGGTACTTTAGATCATACTCCCAGTAGTGTTATCTCTTTCCTTTAAGCGCAATGTATGGTTTAGAAGGGTTATGCCGCGTATTAAGCTTATGTGAGAGATGTCAGTGTTGACACCCCTTCTTTTGATTCAGTCCCAGTGGTACGGGATTTCACCGATATGTTTCTAGCTGATCTTCCGGGCATGTCGCTCGACAGAGATATTAATTTTGGCATTGATCTGTTGCCGGGAACTCAGCCTATTTCTATTCCTCTTTATCGCATGGCTCTTCTTAAGTTGAAGGATTTGAAGGATCGGTTGCAGGAATTGTTGGGTAAGGGTTTTATTCGACCCAGTGTTTCACCATGGGGTGTTTTTGTCCTGTTAAGAAGAAGGATGGTTTTATGCGTATGTGCATTGATTATCACCAATTGAACAAAGTTACAGTGAAGAACCGATATCCTTTACCACGTATTGATGATCTGTTTGATCAGCTTCAGGGTGCACAGGTGTTTTCCAAGATTGATTTGCACTCAGGTTACCATAAGTTGAAGATTCGGGAGCCAGACATACTGAAGATTGCCTTCAGGACTTGGTATGGTCATTACGAGTTCCTTGTTATGTCTTTTCGGCTGACTAATGCCCCGAAAGCTTTTGTTCATTTGATGCACATTGTATTCAGGCCATATTTTGACTCATTCATGATTATTTTTGTCGATGATATTCTGGTATATTCTCGGAGTTGGGAGGAGCATGGGCAGTACCTGAGGATAGTGCTTCAGACTTTGAGGGAGAAGAGATTATATGAAAAGTTCTCCAAATATGTGTTCTGGCTGAGTTCTGTTGCATTCCTAGGATATCTGGTGTCGAGTGAGGGCATTCGAGTGGATTTGAAGAAGGTGGAGGCAGTGCAGAGTTGGCACAAGCCCTCCTCGGCTACTGAGATTTGCAGTTTCCTTTGCTTTGCGAGTTATTATCGTCACTTTGTGGAAGGGTTTTCATCGATTGCGGCCCCTATGACTAGATTGACTCAGAGGGGTTCCCCAATTCACTGGATAGTTGAGTGTAAGGCGAGCTTTCAAAAGCTCAAGACAGCTTTGACTTCAGCCCCAATCTTGATGCTGGCTACTGGTTTGGGGTCTTATACAGTTTATTGTGATGCCTCAGGGGTTGGACTTGGAGCGGTGTTGATGCAGGATGGTAGGGTGATTGCCTACGCGTCCAGATAGTTGAAGGTGCATGAAAAGAACTACCCTGTCCACAATCTTGAGTTAGCTGCTATTGTTCACGCCTTGAAGATCTGGCGTCATTATTTGTATGGGGTGCCTTGGGAGATTTATACTGATCATCAGAGTTTGCAGCACTTGCTTAAGCAGAAGGACCTGAATATGCATCATATGAGATGGTTAGAGTTGTTAAAGGATTATGATATTACTATTCTTTATCACCGGGCAAGGCCAATGTGGTTGCCGATGCCTCGAGTTGCTAGGCGAAGAGTTTGGGGAGTTTGGCATATCTACCAGCTTCAGAGAGACTTATGGCGATGGATGTTCAGGCCTTGGCCAAGCAGTTCATTAGATTGAATCTTTCAAAGACCAGTCGGGTTCTAGCCTGTGTGGTTTCTCGGTCTTCCCTATTTGATCGCATCAGGGAGCGGCAGTTTGATGACCCTCATTTGCTTGTCCTTCAGGATAGAGTTCGGCGTGGTGATGCCAGCGATGTTACTATCGGGGATGATGGAGTATTAAGGATGTAGGGCTGGATTTGTGTGCCCAATGTCGATGATCTTCGAGAGTTGATTCTATTAGAGGCCCATAGCTCGCGGTATTTCATCCATCCAGGTTCCCTCAAAGATGTATCAGGACTTGAGGCAGCACTACTAGTGGAGGCGGATGAAGAATGATATAGTTGACTATGTGTCTAGATGCCTCAATTGCCAGCAGGTGAAGTATGAACACCAACGTCTGGGTGGGATGCTACAACAGATTGAGATCCCAGAGTGGATGTGGGAGCGTATCATCATGGACTTCGTATCTAGACTCCCACGAACCATGAAAAAGTTTGATTCTATTTGGATCAGTATGGATCGGCTGACCAAGTCCGTTCATTTAATACCTGTGTGTACCACTTATTTTTCAGAGCGATTGGCGGAGATTCATATCAGGGAGATCATCCGATTGCATGGTATTCCAGTTTCTATCATCTCAGACATAGGTACTCAGCTTACATCACGGTTCTGGAGAGCCATACAGCAGGAGTAAGGCACTCGAGTGGAGTTGAGCACACCATTTCACTTCCATACGGACGGACAGTCCGAGTGCACTATTCAGATTCTGGAGGATATGCTCCGTGCATGTGTGATTGAGTTTGGAGGGTCATGGGATCATTTCCTGCCACTGGCGGAGTTTGCTTATAGCAACAGTTATGAGTCCACCATTCAGATGGCACTGTATGAGGCCTTATATGGTAGAAGATGTAGATCTCCGGTGGGTTGGTTTGAGCCGGGTGAGGCCAGGCTATTGGGAAAAGAGATGGTTCAGGAGGCAATGTAGAAGGTTATGGTGATCCAGGATAGACTCAGTGCAGCCCAGTATAGACAGAAGAGTTAAGTAGACAAGAAGGTTCGTGATGTGGCATATATGGTTGGCGAGCGGGTTCTGCTTCGGGTCTCACCTATGAAGGGCGTCATGAGGTTTGGAAAGAAAGGGAAGCTGAGTCTGAGATTTATTGGGCCTTTTGAGGTCTTGAGGTAAGTTGGGGAGGTTGCTTATAATCTTGCCTTGCCTCCGAGCCTAGCCGAAGTTCATCCGGTATTTCATGTCTCGATGCTCCGGAGATATCACGGTGACCCATCGCACGTGTTGGATTTCAGTTCATTCCAGTTGGACAAGGATCTATCCTATGTTGAGGAGCCAATGGCCATTCTGGATAGGCAGATCAGGAAGTTGAGGTCAAAGAACATCACTTCAGTGAAGGTCCAGTGGAGGGGTCAGCTGGCTGAGGAGGCGACTTGGGAGACCTAGCAGGATATGCGCAAGCCAGTACCCTCATCTCTTTGCTACTCCAAGTATGTTCTTTATGCTCGTTCGAATACGAAAAAATGTTTAAGTGTAGGAGGATGTAACGATCCGGCTGGTCATTTTTGTAATTTATGCCCCGATCCCCTATTAACTGCTTTGCCTAAGTTCATTTCTGCTATTTTGGTTTGCCGGGATGTTCGTATTAGGATTCGGAGTGTTTTGGAACATTTAGTCCCTAAATGAGAGCTTAAGAATTGGAAAATGGTCTGTATTCGGAACAATGTGAAGACAACCTCGGAATGGAAATCTGATGGTTCTATTAGCTCCGTTAGGTGATTTCGGGGTTGAGAGCGTGTTCGGAATGTAATTTGGAGGTCCGTAGCTCATTTAGGCTTGAAATATCGAAGTTTGAATTTTTGGGCTTTATAGCAATGGTTAATGAACCGTTGCAAATAAATCCATTCCCATAGGCCCATTTGCTGGTAGTGGTAGCTCATTTAGGCTTGAAATGACAAAGTTTGAATTATTGAAGTTCCGGTCCGATAGTGAGTTTTTTATGCGGGGGTCGGATTGGAATTAGGTAAGTTGCTGTGGCTTTGTCATGTCATTTGGGATGTGTGTACAAAATTTCACGTCATTCGGGCGGGGTTTGGGTAGGTTTCAGATCGAAAGCGTATTATGGATGAACTTGAAGTTCTTAGGCTTGAATCTTTGATTTTATCGGGTTCCGATGTTGTTTTAGATGTTTTAAGAATTGGTACAAGCCTGAATAACGTTATAGGATGTATTGGTACTTTTGGTTGAGGTCCTGGGGGCTTCGGGATGAGTTCAGATGGCTAAACAGAGAATTTTTGGACTTATGAAGATTTTAGTTTGCTGCTTCTGGTATTTTCGCTTCTGCGATTTTGGAGCCGCATAAGCGGAAGTGGGCGTTTGGCCAGGAACCGCAGAAGCGGAAATTGTTCCGCTGAAGCGGACTCATTTCTGCGATGGCAAGATCGCACAAGCGGTTGGTCGGGCTTTGAAGGAGACCGCAGAAGCGGTCTAGTTTTTGCAAAGGGGGAACCGCAGAGGTGCTTCTTGTGACCGCAGAAGCGGAACTTGTGATTTAAGTTAGGAGTCACGGAAGCGGCTCGTGGACCGCATGTGCGGGACCGCAGAATCAATTCTTTGTCCGTAGAAGTGGAAAGCACTGTTCTGATAAGGGTTTATCCAAGGCTTAATTTCAAAAGTTGGAAATCAATTGAGAGCTTGGGAGAAGGCGATTTTGAGTGGGTTTTGAAGAGAAGATCATTGTTAATGTTGCTTTGATCCTTTCTAGTTATATTTCATCATTACCTAGTTAAATCAACCATTAGAATTCAAATTCAAGGTCTAAAATTGGGAAAAATGAGTGAAACTTCTTAGACTTAATTATGTGATTTTGAGTGGGCATTTGACCTCCAATTTGGGAGATTTTTATATGGTTAGACTCGTGAGAGTACGAGAGTTCTGAAAATGCAAAAGTTATTCGATTCTGAGCCGTTGGCCTGAGGGGCATTTTGGTAATTTTACCATTTTTGCGCGCTAGATATAATTTTAATAGTGGAATCAGTTGTTTGCAATAATATTTACGATGTGTAATTGAATTGAATAGATTTGGGCCATTTGGAGTCGGATACTCGTGGCAAAGGCATTGTTCCTTTGTTGATTTTGCACTGGTTCGAGGTAAGTGGCTTGTCTAACTTTGTGTGGGGGACCTTTCCCCCTAGGATTGTTCTTGATATTTTGAGTGCCTTGTACGTGAGGTGACGGGCGCGTACTCAAGGCGATTGATGAAAAATCTGGCTTTTCCTTAAGTTGTTAATATTTAGTTTCCTTTCTTACTTGCCTTATCTTACTTGAAGTTTATTACTAGTTCTAGGCTAGGAAAGCATGTTTAACTGACTTAACTGCCTAATTGCTTAGTTTGCTTAATTGTACTACGTGAACCATGCTAGGCTAGTTCTATCTGTTGCTTTGTTTTTTGTACTTCTTTCCCTTGGTTTGTTTCTGGTCGTGATTGCGTATTTACATTGGGACTACGGATGTGGGATTCCAGTAGCTTCCCCCCTTTGTTTTTTTATTTTGTGACTAAGGGTTCGATTCCCAAAAGATCCCCCTACATTTTTATTTTGGGACTACAGGACGGTATCCCGGGAGATCCATTGGACAATTGATGAAAAGGCTACAGGACGGTATCCTGGAAGACCCTCGTTGGCATCTTTGCAATTTAGCTGTGTTTACTCTGTGTTTTTTTCTATCTTTGTGGTATTATTATTTTATTGATCTACCTTATTACACTGCTGTGTTCATTAGTTTCATCAGATTTCTACATTATTAATATTTTTGCTACTGTATTATTTTGACTCAGTAGGGCCCTGACCTTTCCTCGTCGCTACCCAACCGAGGTTAGGCTTGCATGTACTGAGTACCGCTGTGGTGTACTCACGCCTCTTCTACGCATGTTTTTCATGTGCAGATCTAAGTACCTCTATGCAGGGGCATTATCAGTAGCTGTAGGGAGCATTTTAGAGACTTGAGGTATATCTGCCGCGTCCGCAGACTGGAGAGTCTCCCTCTCACTCTACCCATTTAATTAGTTAAATGTTATTTCGTTCTTCCTTTTTATAGACTTTCCGGACGATTAGAGCAGTGTTATGTATTACTCTTAGCTAGTGTTGCCCGTGGGTTACCGGGTCTTTGGGGTAGTTTCAGGATTTAAAATGTTAAAGTGTATGTGCCATGCGGCAATTATATACATTATTCACGTTGTTTAGCTTTTGATTATAAACTTAGTAAATGTTGTTACTTCCGCAATTTGTGTTAAGCTTACCTACTTGTGAAGACTAGGTACCGTCATGACGTGTTCACGATTGGTGAACTAGGGTCGTGACAGTAGGTGTGTCGCATCCGCGAAGAAGGGAATTGGGAGGCAGGTGAATTACTCTTTGTGTTCACGATGTGTGTGTTCGCGTTCACGGGGGGTAGCTGAGTGTGCATCACGTTCGCGAGGCAGTAGCCGCGAACGCGTATAAAGAATTGAGGTTTAGGATTTTTTGGTCTTCGTGTTCACATAATGTGTGTCGCGTTCGCGTATATATATGAGGAAAAAATCTTCGCATTCGTGCAGTGTGAGACATGTTCGCGAATCTCATTTTGGCAGATGGAAAATTTGACCATCGCAAATGCGGGATAGACCTCGCGTTCGCGAAGAAATAGGGGTCAGACCTGAACAGAAAGTTTATAAATATTTCATTCGGAGATTTTAACCATTTTCCCCAATAGTTGATCATTTTGAGAGCTTCTTGGTAAAGATTAAAGAGGTATTCAACGGGAATCGATTGGAGGTAAGATTTTTGAACTTAAAACTTGTTTTTATTGTGAAATCTACCTAGAAATTCATGGAATTAAGCCTAAAAAATGATGAACTACGGCTTGAGATTTTGAGATTTTAATTTGGGATTTTGAGGGAGCATTTGAGCTCGGATTTTGGCAAATTTGATATAAATGGACTCATGGCGAGACGAGGAATCTGGCGATGAAATTTTTTTAATTTTTCGAGAAGTTGGTCCGAGGCTCGGGTTTTACTAGTCTCAAGATTTTTGCTAATTTTTCGATTGTTTTCAATTGGATATTGTCCTATTGGCATATTGTGATGTATTCACTGTAATTTTGGTTAGATTCGACGCGAGTGGATGCCGATTTGATGGGCAAAGGCGTCACGAGCTAGAGATTCCACCGGTTCGAGGTGAGTATTGATTGTAAATGATATCATGAGGGTTTGAAGCCCCGAATTTGCACCTATAGTGCTCTATTGAGAAGACCTACACGCCGGATAGAGAGCGTGGGGTATAACACCATTGGGGATTGTGACTTGGTCCGTCTTGGTTGTTGATTTTACCGTGTAATTGACTGAAACTACTTGTTATCATCATAATTTGGGCTGATTTCCATCTTTGGGCTTCATGCCAACTATGTGAATCCTTCAGGGATTGATATCATATTTTCGCATCACTTTGCATATTATTTGATCTCGGTCCAAGTTTTTAATACTGTTTTACAAATTGAGCTACTTTTACTAAGATTTGAAAATTAAATAATATTTTATTGATGTTTTGAGCTGAGAACTACCATATTGTAGTGCCCAAATGGCTTATATGCATTTTATGGACTGAGCATGGATCGGGCTGCGTGCCGCAATACTGTTACATGTGTATTTCTAGACTTTTGATGGCTCGGGCTGCATGCCGCAGCGGTCTTATATTGATTTTGCGGTCGAGGGACTGGTTGATGCCACGAGATGGCTTGATATTGTGCTTGGGCTGTAGGAGCCCTTCCGGAGTCTATACACACCCAGTGAGCGTCGTGGATGTTAAATGGAGAAGACTATACACTGTAGTGGGTACCGTAGTGTACCTTCATATACATTGCATTGCACCCATGCATTTGTTCCTATTTGTATTATCTGTCATGACATTCTACCACTCGCACTTCATTGGCATCCATACTACTTCTTGTACTGTTTACCACACACCCTGGTATTATTTGTTAATAGAGTGTTGTGCCCGAGGGGCTGACTGTTGTGCTGACTTGTACTATCTGTTTCGCATTCATTTGCTCAACTGTTGGAAAAAGATATTTTTTCAAAAAAGGTTTTAAACTAAGTCCGGATATTTCTAAAGGTTTTCAGGGTTTCACTATTTTCTCAATGGGTTACACTGTTCTGTATAGCATGGTAGCTTGCTTTACGTGGTTTATTGCTGCTCAGTTATTATTTACCTTTATTACTCATTGAGTTGGAGTACTCACTTTACTCCATGCACCTCGTGTGCAGATGCAGGTATTGGTTTACCCGGTAGTGGGTTTGAGCTGGATGAGGATTTACTAATTTAGCTGAGCAAGGGGACCGCCAGTGCTTGCGACACCGGATTTCTTCCTTTTATTCCAGATTTTAATCTATGTATTACATGCTTGTAATTGTACCAAAATCCTTCTAGATGCTCATGACTTGTGACACCCAGTAGGGTTGTGTTGGGTTGTAAATATCGTTACTCAATGTCATTAAGTCGTGTTTTTCTATTCATTTATGTTAAATTATTTTGAAAGAGATAAATTGGTTTAGTTGGCTGACCGTCGTGATAAGTTGGTATCGGAGCCTAGGTTATTTGGTTTCACGAGTCATGAGCAAGTTTAGTAGAGTCTCGTGGATCGATACGGAGATGTCTATATTTATCCTCAAGAGGCTGCAGAACCTTTAGGAAAATTTCACATTCTTGAATTCTTATCGTGAGTCCTTGATTCAACTTGAAAAGAAACTCTTGAAATTCCTTCCACACGTCTGTGTGTGCACGTGAGCTCTCAGTATTATATATGCCTCGATGGCTTGTGATTCCCCGATCAAGGGGCGAGATGTGATCTTCTTAGTATGTTGGGGTAGTTTGGAGGACTTGAGGTTGGTTCTTTGCCTATGGCTTGAGCACCGAGGTGCTGATTTTGTAAGCAAGTGTTTTGAACTTATATTTTTGGTATTGTTCCTATTAGCCGGAATGGTGGTTGGGTATTCATGTGATGAGTATGTTAGTACTGCGAGATGTAGTTATCTGACTTGGTAGTGACGAAGAAGTTTGCTAGATAATAGATGAACTGTTAAGTGTTCGTTTCCTATTGTGATTTGATGTGTAGCCCGAGTTTGGGCACATGAAGAATATTTTTGTGTCTCCTAGTTGGGGAGTGTAGTGCATTACACGTGGTGGTATGAGTTCAGACTCAGGAAAACTAATGACTGTGTAATGTATATGATGGTGGAAGGTATACTGAAGTACTAAATTGAGGCAAAATAGGTGGGTTATCTCCTGCGGAGTGTTCTTAAGTGGTATGATCCTTGTGTGTATGTTAGAAGATCTCATGTGTAATTGAAAGGTACGTGTTGAAATTCAACAATTCGGGTCGCTTAGACTCAACTAATGTAGAGATGGATGCGAGAAATGTAGAGGATTACGGTACTAGATGATCTATGTTTTCACAAACTTGTAAATGATTTGAGTTTAATAATATCACTATGATACCGTGGCCTCATTAGAGGCATTATGGGTTATTGAGTGTGTTCTGATATATGGCTTCAAGCCAATTTGGGTAGATTGTTGTTGATTAGCTGATCGCACGATCATGTGCTATGTTGGTTCTATTTCGAGGTATGCTGGCGGATCAGTCCTGGTTGCAGAAATTGAGCCGAGGATGGCACGAGTAAAGCAAAATTTTGACAAAGGTTATATGGTGCTTCGTAAATGTGAGAAAATAATAGGATGTCTTGAGCTTTTGTTGATAATGAATGCTCAGTTTATAGAGAAAGAAAATGTTTGTTTGTATTGGAATAAGATCATATCTTGCGATGTTAGAGTGCTAATAAGGCGCAAGTGGTTCCGTTCGTTAAGTCAGGTAATTTGCAGTTTGAATAAGGGTGAATAAATCTCGAGAATGGTTTTATAATGTTCAAGATTCTACATGAAACAATCAGGAGTCTCAAGGTTGTGTATGTGGTCAGAGACTGTATTTTCATCGAAAAGGTCAAGACTTGTGGTATTTTATGTTAATTATGGGATTCTATGTATCAGTATATGGAAAGTAATGGTGACGAATTCAGTTTCGCAGGAAGTTATTCAAAGTAAAGTATTCTAGAGTGTGATATTTTTGGGAACATTTGAGAGAATATTCAGTGGCTTATGGGTCATAGACAGTGTGGTCTTGTGCTTGGGTCTCATGTAGTAAGCCTAGGTTGAGGAACTATGGTGCTACAGCAAGAGTGAATATCAAGTTGATAATGAATCAGAAGGGAAATTAAATAGATAGAATAGCTTGATAGTAGACCGAAATGGTATCGTAAGGATATGATTAATTCCTTATATGTGTTCGAGGTAATGAGCCGTTACAGGTATTGTGTAGTAAAGCTTTTGAGTCCTAATAGCTTGCTCAGCTTGGTTTGGATAGAAGGATTCAGTCCTGGTAGTTTAGCTTATGCAAATGGAATTGGGAGAGAGTCCTTGTTAGGTTTTACCATGGTTGGAGATGTATATATCTTTCTATGGGCATGTGAAGTATGGGATGTATAATGATTTTTTCCTCCAAATGGGATAAGTGGAAGTTCTGGGCTAGATGAATTACTATTCAGTTCTGAAAAGAAGCTCATAATTCTTAGGTAACGGGTAGCCTCGGGTAATTAAGGAAATGGTACTGCTAATTGGAAGTGATTTTACGAGAGTAAATGTCTCAAAAAAGGGGTAGTGTGATTAGACTGATGATACTACATTAGTATTGCAGTGCTTTTTGTTAGATCGATTGCTGATATCTGAGTTTGTTTGATGGCATAGGAGAATTTTAGAATATATTTCATGGAATGATTGGGTACTTGGGGTGTAATATGTATTCATACGGCAGAATTTGGGATCAGGTATAGCGATTCATGAGCTATATGGAGTTGGAGACTGGGAGTCCTTACTTACAAACTATGTAGTGGTTGTGCATCCTGTGTATTGGTACCGTTAGAGGCTATTGGGATTTGGAGGCCTGAGTGGATCTTTGTTTGCTTGGTATATAAGATTTTGGATATGATATTGGGGTGTAGACTGGTTGTCTAAGTGTTGGGTTATTCTAGACTCTTGTGTTATGGGCTATGTTGGAAAATGCCACAGGTTGCGTGGCGGGGCACATCGAGTTATGTTGTAACAGAGTGGTTTGTATTCCAAAGGCCAGCAGACGGCTGGGAAGGATTGCTTTTCTTTATTGGGCCTTCGTGGTGGATGTCAGTGCAGAGGTTTCTACCATTGATTCAGTTTCGGTATTGAGGGATTTTTTTTCGGAGGCGTTTTTTGTGGCCGGGCATGTCACCGAGCGAGGTTGTGGATTTTGGTATTTTTTTGTACCAGGCACCGTATCGTATGGCTCTGGCAGGAGTTATAGTAGTGGAAGGAGCAGTTTCAGGCTTTTTGTTATTGAGTTCGTTGGCAGGCCGATGTGGCTACGTATTTAGCTTGAGTTAGCTTGGTTAGTCCCGAGTAGTATTGTTGAGGGATAGGTTGATTCGATCGTTAGTGAACTTGCTAGTGATCTGAGGAGATATATGAGTTGCTTTTTCTATGCCGTGAGATATTATGATTTGTCGGGTATGGGCACATGTGGTGCGGTTCTATTAAGGATTCATAGAGAAAGTTGAGTGGAAGAGAAATTGAGTGTTTCTTGGTAAATGGAGTATTGGTTATGACCTATCGGGTTGCATGTCGTATATTATTTGTTTCACTGTGGGCGTAATGAATTGCTTTGGTTTTAGACATCAAATTATATGTGACTGTCGGTTTTGAGCATAACGACTTGAGGTGTTTCATGTCTAACAATGTTTGGATAGGATCGTGCATTGTGGCGAGGCCACGTAGGGGTATGACCCTTCGGGGTAGATTCAGGTATTCTATTTCTATGATGTGAGACGGGTTCTCAGCCTTGTGTTGTGATGGTACTGATGAACTTGAGTTACAACTCTTTTGTTTGAGTCATTTGTCACGATTTGAGTATGTTCAGACCGTTTCTTATTGGTGCGTGTATTATGCAAGTTGTGGCTTAGGCCTGTATTGAGGCATCGTATCACCAGAGTAGTGTGTTGGATTTGAGGGGATCGTGGGAGTCATTAAAGAATACAAACAGATTTGATTTTATCTAGTTAGAAGGATAATATCGAGGTTCGACCCGGAAATATGTTATGGTAATAGTCAAAGAAAAGTGGCTTCATGAATAATTGATATAAGAAATGGTTACAATTTATCGCATGTTTCATTTATCGTTGGCGGTATACGAAAGTGTTGGAATAATATTTTAGCTAATAAAATGTTACCTACCGGTATTTCTTGTGTTGTGGGCAACTATTACGGATAGAAGTTATCGTTTCGAGTATTTGGGTTATGTGGTATATCATGTGATTGCACCTTAGGTTGCAGGTATGGGTTATTACAGCTAGTTCGGGCTTATTCTAAGTATAGAGGTGAGGTTCTGATCTTGTTGTATGATTACGAAAAGTGCAATGTGGTTCTATGCTTTATGGTCTATATAGATTGTGAGATTTCAGCTATGTTGTGTTATCAGACCTATGCGAGATATGGTGACGTGGGATCACCCCGGGTATATGCTTGGTATGGTCATTCAGCTATTGGTCTCCTTCTAGTACAACTCTGTGTACGCTCGCGGACGAGCGTTTGTTTAAGTTGGGGAGGATGTGATGACCCGACCCGTCATCTCATGAATTACCGCTCCGTTTCCCCTATTTTACGCTTCTTCATGCTTCATTATTAGTAGTTGGTGTGTTGTAGTGGATTTGGATTGGTTTTGGTAGAAAATGAGACACTTAGGGTGTGTTTGGTACGAAGGAAAATATTTTCTGGAAAATGTTTTTCAATTTCCCATGGTTGGTTGGCTTAAATGTTTTGGAAAATATTTTCCTTATCAATTCATTTTCCTCCAATTGGAGGAAAATGTTTTCCTTATCAAAAGAAGGGAAAACATTTTCCAAAGCTCCTTCTCAACCATTATCACCCTCACCAACACACCCCACCCCCACTCCAAAAAGAGTTTTTTTTTTTTTTTAAATTCAGTTTTTCTATCCACCCTACTACCCCTCCACCACAACCCACCGATAAAAAAATATTCTTTTACTTTAAATTTTTTTTTTTAGAATTTCAAATTTCTGTTTTTTTATTTTTTTGCACCACGCAGCCCCCATTCCTAACCCTACCCCCTTTCCCCGAAAAAAAATGTATTTTTTTACCTTAAATTTTTTTTTTTTTTTGCAATTTCAAATTTCTGTTTTTATATTTTTCTACACCACCCATCTCCCACCCTACCCCCTACCCCCTCCCCCAAAAATTATTTTTTTACCTCAATTTTTTTTTTGCAATTATCTCTTCTTTTTATTTTTCTGCACCACCAAGCCCCCCACTCCCCCCCACCAAAAAAAGTATTTTTTACCTCAAATTTTTTTTTGAAATTTCAAATTTCAATTTTTTTTTCGTTTTACTGCCCCTAGCCCCGCTCCCACCCTCTGCCCTCCCCTAAAATTAAAATATATTTTTTAGTTTTTAATTTTATTATTTATCGATTTAAAGACTCAAAATTTTACAAGTTCTAAAATTATGAGTTTGGAGGTTTATGTGTTTGGAAGTTTACGGGTCTAAAAATTATAAAGTTTGCGGGTTCAAAAATATGCGGTTTTTGCGTTAAAAAGTAAAGCATCACCACTAGTTCCTTTAAATAGTGTCAATTTTTAGAAACTTATGGAAGGGGTGGGGGTGGGAGGGGAGGGGTGAGGAGAGTTGCATAAAAAATATTTTTCTAAAAAAAACTATTTTCTACTCTCTAACCAAACAATAGAAAATATTTTCCGGAAAATGTTTTCCACTTACCAACCAAACAAGAGAAAATAAGTGATAAAACAACTCATTTTCCATGAAAACATTTTCTAGGAAAACATTTTCCATGGAAATCATTTTCCTTTTACCAAACACACCCTTAGTCTCTTTTAAGAAAACTTAAGTTGGAAAATTCAACCGAATATTGACTATTGAGTTAGAGGGCTCGGATGTGATTTTCGGGGATTCGGTTAGTTTCGGGGAATAATTTGTGACTTAGGAGTGCGATCAGAGTTGATTTTGGAGGTCTGGTATAGACTTAGGCTTGAATTGGCGAAGTTAGTATTTTGGCGAATTCCGGTTGATGAGTGAGATCTTGATCCGAGAGTCGGAATGGAATTCCGAGAGTTGTTGTAGCTGCGTTATGCGATTTTTGATGTGTGTGCAAAATTTCAGGTCATTCGGACGTCGTTTGGTTGAGTTTTTGATCGAATGCGTGTTTCAGAAGTTTTTGGAAAACTTAGGCTTGAATCTGATGTAATTTGGTGATTTTGGTGTTGTTTGAGGTGTTTTTATGATTGGAACAAGCGTGGATGATGATTCAGGGTGTGTTGGTGATTTTGGTTGAGGTCCCGGGGGCCTCGGGGTGATTCCGGATGGCTAACGGGAAGTTTAGAACTTGGAAAATATTGCAAAAATTTCAGATCAGGTGTTGCAAGTTTTATACTTTCGCGATCGTGTCGGTGTGTTGCGTTCGTGAAGAAGGGAATTGGGAGGCAGGTGAATTACTCTTCACGTTCACGATGTATGGGTTTGCGTTCGCCGAAGGGTAGCTGAGTGTGCATCGCGTTCGCGATGCAGTAGCCACGAACGCATGTAAGGAATTGAGGTTCAGGTTTCTTTGGTCTTCGTGTTCGCATCATGTGTGTCGCATTCGCATATATATATATATATATATATATGAGGAATAAAGCTTCGCATTCGCGCGGTATGAGACGCGTTCGCGCAGTGTGAGACGCGTTCGCGCAGTGTGAGATGTGTTCGCGAAGGGCATTTTGGTAGATGGAAAATTTGAGCATAGCGAACGCGGGATAGCCCTCACGTTCGCGAAGAAGGAAGGGTCAGACTTGGACATAAAGTTTATAAACATTTTATCCACAATTTTTAGCCATTTCTCCCACATGGTTAATCATTTTGAGAGCTTCTTGGTGAAGATTAGAGAGGGATTCAAGGGAAATCGATTGGAGGTAAGATTTTTGAACTTAAAACTCGTTTTTATTGTGAAATCCACCTAGAAATTCATGGAATTAAGCCTAAAAATTGATGAACTAGGGCGTGGGATTTTGAGATTTTAATTTAGGATTTGAGGGAGCATTTGAGCTCAGATTTTGGAAAACTTGATATGTATTGACTCGTGACGAGACGAGGAATCCGGTGATGAGAATTTTGTAATTTTTCGAGAAGTGGGCCCGGGGCTCGGGTTTTGCTAGTTTCGAGATTTTTGCTAATTTTTGATTGTTTTCAATTGGGTATTGTCCCATTGGCATATTGTGATGTATTCACTCTGATTTTTGTTAAATTCGACGCGCGTGGAGGCCGATTTGAGGGGCAAAGGCATCACTAGCTAGAGATTTCACCGGTTCGAGATGAGTAATGATTGTAAATGATATCCTGAGGGTTTGAAATCCCTGATTTGCACCCATAGTGCTATATTGATGTGACTTGCACGCCGGATAGAGAGTGTGGGGTAGAGCACCATTAGAAATTATTACTTGGTCCGTCCTGGTTGTTGATTTTACCGCGTGATTGACTGAAACTATTTGTTATCACCATAATTTGGGCCGTTTGCCATGTTTGGGCTTCGTGCCAACTTTGTGAATTCTTCAGGGATTGATATCACTATTTTTGCATCACTTCGCATATTTTTTATCTCGGTCCAAGGTTTTAATACTATTTTGCAAACTTAGCCATTTTTCTAAGATTTAAAAATTAAATGATATTTTATTAACGTTTTGAGCTGAGAACTACCATGTTGTATTGCCCAAGTGGCTTATGTGCATTTTCTGGACTGAGCATGGATCGGGCTGCGCGACGCAGCAGTGTTACATGTGTATTCTGGACTGTGGATGGCTCGGGCTGCACGCTACAGCGGTGTTATATTGATTTTGAGGCCGAGGGCCTGGTTGATTCCACAAGATGGCTTGATATTGTGCTTGGGCTGTAGGAGCCCCTCGGGAGTCTGTACACACCCCTAGTGAGAGCCGTTGACGTTAAATGGATCAGACTGCACGCCGCTGTGGGTACCGGAGTGTACCGTCAAATACATTGCATTGCACTCATGCATTTGTTCCTATTTGTACTACCTGTCATGACATTCCAGCACTCGCATTTCATTGGCATTCATACTACTTCTTGCACTATTTACCTAATACCCTGGTATTATTTGTTAATAGGGTGATGTGCCTGTAGGGCTGACTGTTGTGCTGACTTTCACTATCTGTTTCGCATTCATTTGCTTAACTGTTGGAAAAAGATATTTTCAAAGAGGTTTTAAACTGAATCTAGATATTTCTAAAGGTTTTCATAGTTTCAGTGTTTTCTCAAAGGGTTACACTGTTTTGTATAGCATGGTGGCTTGTTTTGCGTGGTTTCTTGCTGCTCAGTTATTATTTACCTTTATTACTGACCGAGTTGGAGTACTCACTTTACTCCCTGCACCTCGCATAAAGATGCATGTATTGGTTTACCCGGTAGTGGGTTTGAGCTGCATGAGGATTTACTAAGTTAGTTGAGCAAGGTGACCGCCAGCGTTCGCGACATCGAATTTCTTCCTTTTATTCCAGATTTTAATCTATGTATTATAGGCTCGTAATTGTACCAAAATCCTTCTAGATGCTCGTGACTTGGGACATCTCGATCGAGCTGTGTTGAGTTGTAAATACCGTTACTCAATGTCATTAAGTCGTGTTTTGCTATTCATTTATGTTAAACTATTTTGAAAGAGACAAATTGGGTTAGTTGGTTGGCCTTGTCTTCACGAGAGCCGCCATCACGACTAGTGCGGGTTTGGCTCGTGACAAGTCAATAATTAGTGATGAACTTTCTATGGTACCTAATAATCTCATACGTAAAATAATGACGATATGATGATTGTCATTAATTGTTTATGCAATTAGGGACGAAAATGATTGGTATCCAAATTATAACTAATTCTAAAACGAATAATTATTTGTCACCAATTGTCTATAACATTAGTGATAAGACTATTCTGTCATCAGTAACATTAATTTTGTGGCTAATGCTACTCAATAATTGCTGCTAATTTATTTTTTTGGTGGGAAATCTTAGTAAACAAAAATTTGCTACGAAATTTACATTTTGTCACTAAAAGTATGTGCCTCGTGAATTTAAGTACGAAATATAATTTTTGTCACAGAAAATAGATAATTAGTGATAAATTTTCTGTTGTAACTAATAATTTCATGGTTAAAAATCGTATTTGTTGTAGTAAAATTTATTAACTTTTTTATCAACATAATAATGATTTTACAATTATATTAGATTTTTTACAACACTAATATCTTAGTCTAGATAAAATAATATAACAATTTAATCACAAAAAAAAAATCAAAAACAACATACAATACATTCAAAATAACTAATATGCCTTTTTATATGAGTTTCAACAAAAACTAAGTTGAAATACCTCTATTTAAGGTTTTTGGAAAGTTGAAGATTTGGCATTTGAAGCCGAAACGAGCAACCCACAATGAAATATTGCCTTAGCTAGGATGTGGGACCGAGAATCTTTACTTTTGGTGGGATGGGTGGGGTCTACACAATATTTTTTGGTTGTTAATTTGAGGGGAGGGTAGGGGACCATATTTCTTTTTTTTTTAAATTGAAGAAGAAAGAGCTAGGTAGAGAACGTGGAAAGGGAAGGTATATAATACTTTTCTATACAAAACGTGTTGTATAATCACGTTTTATATAACTTGCGGTAACAAAATGTATTTTATGTACCAGTCTTTTTTAGCTCCCTATAAATAGCGCAGATCCTTGATGAAGCCCCATAACCACTGAGAAGTGGTCTGAGTCGCCACCACTGTCCTAACTGTCTTAGCTCCATCGTACATGTCCTTGATCACTCTGATGTAGGCTTCCGACACGCTCTTCGCCTCCAGGCACCTCCATAGCACCTTCCTTGGGACCTTGTCGTACGTCTTCTCCAAGTCGATAAACACCATGTGCAGGTCCTTCTTCTTATCCCTGAACTTTTTCACTAATCTCCTGACAAGGTGGATAGATTTTGTAGTGGAGCGACCCTACATGAAACCAAACTGGTTCACGAAGATGTCATATCCCTCACCCTCGCCTCAACCACCTGCTCCCAAATATTCATGTTGTGGATTAGTAATTTGATACCCCTATAGTTGTTACAATACTGGACATCCCCTTTGTTATTATACACGGGCACCACTTTACTCCACCTCCACTCCTCTAACATCATCTTAGTCCTGAAGATCACATTGAACAACCTGGACAGCCACTCCATTCCTATCCTACCCATGCATTTCCATAACTCCACCAGGATTTCGTCTAGCTCGGTCGCTCGACCCCTACTCATCCTATGCAAAGCCCCCACGACCTCCTCCACCCTAATGCGCCTACAGTACCCAAGGTCTCTATGATGCTCAGAATTCTCCCCTAGCTCTATGTCTCGATCACCCTCATCGTTAAGCAGGTCTCAAAAGTATGCTTTCCACCTCTGCTTGACTTGGGACTCCCCCATCAGAACTCTACCATCCTCGTTTTTATGCACCTAACTTGGTCTAGATCGCGTGCCTTCCTCTCCCTCAATTTAGCCTTCCTGAATAACTTCCTATCCCCGCCTTTTTCCCCCCAATTCCTCGTTCATGTGAGCAAACACCGCATTTTTAGCTTTCGCGACCGCCATCTTCGCTTCCTTCCTCGCCACCTTATAGCTCTCCCTATTCACTCTCATATCATCCTCGATCGTTCTCCCTACCAACTTAGAAAATGCCGCCTTCTTCGCCTCTACTTTTCCTTGAACTACAACGTTCCACCACCAGTGACCTTGATGTTTGCCTGAATAGCCCTTGGATACCCCGAGCACATCTCGCGCTGCCTGCCTAACCAAGTTTTCCGTCTCTGACCACATTGCGTCTGCTTCCCTAGAACTTCTCCAAGCTCCACCATCAACTAACCTCCTCTCCAACTCCTGGGCTTTCTCCTTAGTCAAAGCTCCCTATCTAATTCACGACCGGTCCGGGAACCCATCCTCTTCCTCTTCATCCAGAGACTGACATCCATCACCAGGAGTCTATGGAGAGTCGAGAGGGACTCTTCAAGAATAACCTTACAATCCTTGCACTACCCTCTATCGCTCCTTCTTATGAGGAGGTAATCAATCTGAGTCCTTGCTGCCGAACTTTTAAAAGTAACCAAATGATCCTCCCTCTTCTAAAATGACGAGTTCCCAATCAAAAGCTCAAAAGCCTTGGCAAAATCAAGCAGCAAAGTGCCTCATCCGTTCCTAACCCAAAGTCCATAACCACCATGCACCTCACCATAGCCACCGGCATCGGCCCCATATGACAATTAAAATCCCCTCCAATAACTAACTTCTTAGATTGAGGAATACTACTCACCAACTTGTCCAAGCCCTCCCAAAAGCACCTCTTAACCTCCTCATCTAATCCTGTTTGCGGCATGTAAGCGTTGATAGTATTGAGGACGTAACCACCAATAACCAATTTAATAGACAATAACCTATCATTCACTCGCCTAACCTCAATCACGGACTTCCTAAGATCCCTATCCACCAAGATACCCACTCCATTCTTACCCCTCACGACCACAGAGTACCACAACTTAAACCTGTCTGCATTTCTTGCCTTCAACCCTTTCCACCTAGTCTCTTGCACACAAGCTATGATCCCTTCTCTTCTGAAGAATCTTTCCCAACTCAATAGATGTACCTATCAGGGTGCCTATGTTCCACGACCGGATCCTCATTCTCTGAACGTCCGCAATCCCCTTCCGACCCTTGCCTCCCACCCCACCCCCAAAACTGCTCCCTGCCCTCTGCTCACCCCGACCCCCACCCATCGAGGACATGACCTTACACTACCGTCCCCCGCCACGGCCACTATCCCTCCAATTAACTGTATAGTAATGCACACACAAAGTTTATTAGAATACGATAATGGGCCGTAGCTAGATAGCGATAGAGTAAACCACACACAGGATGCTAGCTAGAATACATAAAAGGTTTACAGAGTAAACAAGAGATCGGGAGGTACCAACTCCCGGTGAAAAAAAAACTAGAAGTAGGCTTTGATGCGTATGAGGTCAACTACTGCCAACTCTTGTATTTTCTGATCGGTGTCGCTTCACTCTTCACTTCCAAATGCCGCATGCTCGCCTCGTCCGCCGCAATTAGTACTTGAAAATCATCAACAAAAAACAACCCCACAAAAATACGAGGGAGGGCTTCCTGACTCGGGAAAGGAGAGGGGGACCGCCTGATTGGGAAAGAGAAGGGGGGCCACCTGACTCGAGAAAAAGAAGGGGGCTGCCTGAAAGGATAGTAGAGTGGGACGAGGGAACGAGAGAGAGGGGAGAAGAGAGAGAGAGCTAGGGTGGCGGGGGCAGAGGTCTGGGGTGGGGAAAGGGAGAGGGATGAGAATAGAGAGAAAGAAGGAGAAGAGCCGAGGAGGTAGGGACGTCGTCGGGGCAGTCGCTGGATTTAGAGAGTGGGAAGGGGAGAACAGAAGAAAGGGGATATGAGAGGGAGCTGGGGTGGCGGGGCAGAGGGCTGGGTACGGGAGAGAGGGGAGAAGAGGGTGAGCGGGTACGTCGTTGGCAGGAATGGAGTCGTCGGAGGTGGAGGGTCACCAGAGAAGGGAGGGGGCAAGTCAATGGGGGTGGGTGGGTGTGGGGAGCTGACCGTTGAAGATGGAGCAGAGAGAAGATGGACAAGAGAGAAGTCGAATGATACTACTATATAAAAAAATAGTAATAGAGTATATATAAAATAGAATAATTTGCTTTGGTGATGGATGCTCTAACACTCCATATTTAAGAAGATGCGCCATGGTGTATGCTATTTGCTAATGACATAGTCTTGATAGGCGAGATAAGGATCAGTGTTAATGAGAGGTTAGAGGTCTGGAGACAGACTCTCGAGTCTAAGGGTTTTAAACTTAGCAGGTCTAAGATAGAATACCTGGAGTGTAAGTTTAGCGCCTAGTCGAGCGAAGAAGAAGTAGGTAGGGTGGTGAAGCTTGGATCTGATGTCATCGCCAAGAGGAACAATTTCAGATATCTTGGATCGGTGATTCAGGGGGACGGAGAGATCGACAGGGATGTCATTCACCGTATAGGGGCAGGATGGTCGAAATGGAGGCTTGCATCAGGAGTCTTGTGTGACAAGAAAGTGCCACATAAACTTAAGGGGAAGTTTTATATAGCCGTGGTTAGACCTGCCATGTTGTATGAGGCGGAGTGTTGGCCAGTGAAGAACTCTCTTGTTCAAAGAATGAAGGTTGTGGAGATAAGGATGCTCAGGTAGATATGCGGGCTCACCAGGTTGGATAAGATTAAGAATGAAGTTATTCGGGAGAAGGTGGGGGTAGCCCTAGTGAATGAGAAGATTTGGGAAGCGAGACTCAGGTGGTTCGGACATGTGCGGAAGAGAAGCCCCGATGCCCTGGTGAGGAGTTGTGAGCGGCTGGCAGTGGTTGGCGCGAGTCGAGGCAGAGGGAGGTCCAAGAGGTATTGGGGAGAGGTGATTAGGCAGGACGTGGCTAGAATGCGGATTTCCGAGGACATTGCCCTTGATAGGAAAGTCTGGTGGTCTAGTATCAGGGTTGTATGATAGGGGCTTCTAGAAATTTTCGCACTCCTTTCTTGGGGCAGGGTCGGGGTTTGGTGGGGCTCTCCATAGATGATTTGTGTATTGTATTGTGCCCCCTTGTGGTAGTTACTGGTCGTTGTTAACGTATGCCATTATTTATGGATTATGGTTACATAAGTATTTATGTGATTTCTGCTGGAGTTACTAATACCCTCTGTTTCTGTTTCTGTTTTTGTTTTTGTTTATCTTTTCCTTTTGCATGCTATGTTATTTATGGTTTTATGTTTACATAATTATTTATGTGATTTCTTCTGGAGCTACTAATGCTCTTTTGTTTTTGTTTTTGTTTTTGTTTTTGTTTTTATTTTTTTTTTCATTTTCCTGAGTTGAGTGTCGATTGGAAACAACATCTCTGCCCTTTTGGGTAGGGGTAAAGCCTGCGTACGTATTACCCTCCCCAGACCCTACTTTGTAGGACTATACTGGGTAGTTGTTGTTGTTATTGTTGGTTTATGTAAATCGCGATTATCTACTACGTTTTACCTTAAAGGTCCAAACAGCAGGTAAGGTAAAATACGGCACCACACCGCATTTTGTATAAAAATGTAACTTTTCTTAACACTTAAAACGTATTTGGGATAAAAAACAATTACATATAGGTTCTGAACTCCGTAGAGTAATATATAAACATGGTGTTTGACTCAAGTACACATGTACGAATCTTAACTAAGAACGTTTTAAAGATGAAAGCATTGCTTACGTTTTAAAGGCATTAAAGGACATAAAAGAACAACTACAGAAAACGATAGTAAAAGGGGCTATCACATGTGCATTAGATTCTACCTAACATGCAAGAAGACTACATTCACGTCAAAATATCTAATTCCGATTTCCGACGTGGCTCCTATAAAACAGTCTAAACATAGAATTTTAGAGAGAACTTACACAGAAACCAAGAGAAAAATGAGGCTATCACATATCAGTTTTAGATTCTACTGAAAAATCTATTCCATGCATGGCTGACAAAACAATATGAACCAAGAACTGAAGATATCCATTATGTGTTGTAATCACCATCCCAACACACCGATCTCTATGTGCTACTTATTACAAGTTCAAAATAAATACTACGTAGTACTTACCTATTTTGTATATTATTGTATTTTCTCCGTCACAATTTAAATAGCGGTGACTGATTCAATATGAAGTTTAAGAAAGAAAGATAATTTTTGTATTTCTCGTCTCAAAAACAAGTTATTAATTTTTTATTAATTTTTTGTATGGCTGTAAATTATTTATTAAGAATAAAGCAAAAGTTTTAAAGTTTAATTGTTTATAAGGAAGTTTGACATTCATTCTAAGACAGGATAAAAAAAAAAAGAAAATATAACACAAAATTTGGCACACCGCGTAAGAGTAAAAAATTTTGTCACTTTTTCTGGTGTTTTCGGCTGTGTGCCATGTGAAGCACCTAGGTGTTATTTCCCTATGAAATTGATCAAGAATCTCATTGTTTGCACAGGAATTCGAGTAAATACAAATATGGTGGGGTTGTCTAGTTACTGTTATAAAATAAAAACGGTAAAGTATAGAGAGACACTGATATATTATTCGAATTTAAACTGATGTACATAATAAAATGAAAACCCTTCTATTTATAAAAGAAAGGAAGTTGCTGTGTAAGTTGCTACTATAAGCTGCTGTGTAAGCTGCTACTCCAAGCTGCTGTGTAAGCTACTATAAGCTGCTGTGTAAGCTGCTACTCCAAGCTGCTGTGTAAGCTGCTACTACAAGCTGCTGTGTAAGCTACTATAAGCTGCTGTGTAAGCTGCTACTCCAAGCTGCTGTCTAAGCTACTATAAGCTGCTACTCCAAGCTGATGTGTAAGCTACTACAAGCTGGTGTGTAAGCTGCTATTATATCCGATATGGATAATCTTCTACCGGAGGTAATGTTTATCCATAACCGGATATTGAAAGGATAAACTTATTATACCCGGTATGGATAATCTTCTACCGGGGGTAATGTTTATCCATAACCGGATACCGAAATGATAAGTTTCTTCAGGAGGCTTATTTTCAATAGAGCACTAAATAGATAAACATATTTACAGCGGAGTCACATACGGATAAGCTTCTTCAGGAAGCTTATTTACAACGGAGTATGAACATCCATAATATAATATATTTATAACACTCCCCCTTGGATGTTCATTAAAAGATAATGTGCCTCATTAAAACCTTACTAGGAAAAATCATGTGGGAAAAATCCTAGTGAAGGAAAAAAAGTACACATATTTAGTAATACGCATTGCTAGGTGCCTCATTAAAAACCTTATAAGGAAAACCTCATGGAAAAAAAAACCTTAGTAAGGGAAAAAGAGTGCATCACAAATTTTACTCCCCCTCATGGAAACCTTGTTTCAAATATTTGAGTCTCAGCATTCCAATCTTGAGTGCCATCTTCTCAAAAGTTGAAGTTGGCAAAGATTTAGTGAATAAATCTGTTGGATTATCACTTGAACGGATTTGCTGCACATCAATGTCACCATTTTTCTGAAGGTCATGTGTGTAGAGTAATTTTGGTTAAATGTGCTTCGTTCTATCTCCTTTTATAAATCCTCCCTTCAATTGGGCTATGCATGCAGCATTGTCTTCGTATAAAATTGTGGGTCTTTTTCACATTTCAAACCACATTTTTCTCGAATAAAATGAATTATTGATCTCAACCATACGCATTCCCTACTTGCTTCATGAATAGCTATTATCTCGGCGTGATTTGAAGAAGTAGCAACAATAGATTGCTTTGTGGAGCGCCATGATATGACAGTACCTCCATACGTAAATACATATCCGGTTTGAGATCGAGCTTTATGGGGATTAGATAAATAACCTGCATCAGCATAACCAACAAGATCTGCACTATCTTTGTTAGCATAAAACAAATCCATATCAAGAGTTCCCTTTAAATATCGCAATATATGCTTAATCCCGTTCCAATGTCTCCGTGTAGGAAAAGAACTATATCTTGCTAGTAAATTAATAAAAAATACTATGTCAGGCCTTGTAGCATTAGCAAGATACATTAGTGCACCAATTGCACTGAGATACGGTACTTCGGGACCAAGGAGTTTATCGTCCTCTTCTGGAGGTCGGAACACATCCTTATTCACTTCAAGTGATCGAACAACCATTGGTGTACTCAATGGGTGTGCTTTGTCCATGTAAAAGTGTTTAAGACCCTTTCTATATAGGCAGATTAATGGATAAAGATCCCTTCTGCTAAATGTTCAATTTGCAGACCAAGAAAAAGTTTTGTCTTTCCAAGATCTTTCATCTCAAATTCTTTCTTAAGATATTCAATTGCCTTTTGGAGCTCTTCTCGAGTTCCAACAAGATTTATGTCATCAACATAAACAACAAGTATAACAAATTCTGATGCCATTTCTTTTTTATAAAAATACATGGACAAACAACATCATTTATGTAACCTTCTTTCAGTAAATATTCACTAAGGCGATTATACCACATGCGCCCGGATTGTTTTAAACCGTACAAAGATCTTCGTAATCTAATTGAATACATTTCCTGAGATTTTGCTTCAGGCATTTTAAATCCTTTAGGGATTTTCATATAAATTTCATTATCAAGTGAACTGTACAGATAAGCTGTAACCACATCCATTAGATGTATTTCAAGCTTTTCATGTAGCGCTAAACTGATGAGATATCGAAATGTTATGGCATCCATAACAGGTGAATATGTTTCATTAAAATCGACTCCAGGTCGTTATGAGAATCCTTGTGAAACAAGGCGAGCTTTATATCTTTCAACTTCATTTTTATCATTCGTTTTTTGCACAAAAACCCATTTATGACCAACTGGTTTTATACCAGCAGATGTTTGGACAACTGGTCCAAATAACTCTCTTTTAGCAAGCGACTTTAATTCTAATTGAATTGCCTCTTGCCATTTTGGCCAATCAGATCTTTGTCGATATTCTTCGACAGATCGATGTTCAAGATCCTCACTATCTTTCATAATATTAAGTGCGACATTATATGCAAAAATATTATCCACCACTATTTCAGAACGATTTAAATTAATCCCATCACCGGTCGAACTTATTAAAAGTTCTTCACTTACATGAGCTTCGGGTTCGTTGATTTCTTCAGGAATCTCAGAACTAATTAGATCTTGGGTTTCTTCAGGGGATCCCTTCATGGTATCATTTTGATCATTTGCCGATTTTTTCCGAGGATTTCGATCCTTAGAACCCAAAGGCCTACCACGCTTTAGGCTTACTTTAGGTTCACTAGCTCTTATGCTAGTAGATGGTCCTACTGGAACATCAATTTGGATAGGCACATTCTCTGCAGAGATATGTGACTTAGTTATCCTTTTCAAATCAGTAAATGCGTCTGGCATTTGATTTGCTATATTCTATAAATGGATGATCTTCTGGACCTCCTGATTACATATAGGGGTACGTGGATCAAAGTGAGATAATGATAAAACTTTCCACACAATTTCTTTTTTGATTTCCTTTTTCTCTCCCCCTAATTATGGGAAATTTGTTTCATCAAACCGACAATCTGTAAATCGAGCAGTAAATAAATCTCCTGTCAATGGTTCAAGATAGCGAATAATAGAGGGTGATTCAAACCCAACATATATTCTTATCCTTCTTTGTGGTCCCATCTTACTGTGCTGTGGTGGTGCTACTGGCACATATACAGCACATCCGAAAATTCGTAAATGGGCAATATTTGGTTCATGACCAAAAACTAATCGTGACGGAGAATATTTATTATAATGTGTCAGTCTGAGATGGATAAGTGATGATGCATGCAAGATAGCATGGCCCGAAACAGTAGTGGGAAATTTCGTTTTAATAAGTAGTGGTCTTGCTATCAATTGTAGGCGTTTAACAAATAACTCTGCAAGGCCATTTTGAGTATAACATAAGCTACATGATATTCAACTTTTATCCTAACTGATAAACAATAATCATCAAAAGCTTGAGATGAGAATTCTCCAGCATTATCGAGGCGAATAGCCTTTATAGGATAATCTGGGAATTGTGCCCTTAATCGAATTATTTGGGCTAATAACTTTGAAAACGCCAGGTTGCGAGATGATAATAGGCACACATGAGACCATCTTGAAGATGCATCTATTAGGACCATAAAATATCTAAACAACCCATTTGGTGGGTGAATAGGTCCACATATATCCCCATGTATACGCTCTAAAAAGGCAGGGGATTCAATGCCAACCTTCATTGGTGATGGTCTAGTGATTAGTTTGCCTTGATAACAAGCATCACAAGAAAATTCGTCATTCGTAAGAATCTTCAGGTTCTTTAACGGATGCCCACTCAAATTTTCAGTAATTCGTCTCATCATTATTGATCCAGGATGGCCCAAACGGCCATGCCAAAGCACAAAAATATTTGAATCCGTAAACTTCTGGTTTACAATAGAGTGTGCTTCAACTGCACTAATTTTTGAATAGTATAAGCCAGAAGATAAAGTTGGTAACTTTTCTACAATGCATTTCTGGCCAGAAATATTCTTTATAATACAAAGATATTCCATGTTCATTTCATTTATTGTCTTAACATGATACCTATTTCGGCGGATATCTATAAAACTTAACAAGTTTCTTCGGGACTTGGAGGAGAATAATGCATTGTCTATAATAAATTTTGTTCCCTTAGACAAAAAGATAATGGCTCTTCCGGAGCCTTCAATCAAACATATATTACCAGAAATTGTTGAAACATTTGCTTTTTCCTTATGCAAATAAGAAAAATATTTTTGATCCCTGAATATGGCATGAGTTGTTCCACTATCAATAACACAAATATCTCCATGATTTGTCTTTGATCCAAACATAATTTGAGGATTATCCATATTCTTCAAAATGACATAAATAAAATATATTATAGTAAACATCAAAATATAACTTTTATTTATATACAACAATCACGTAACCATACTATCTATTACGAACAACAAAAATTAAAATATTTATATTTCTACAGATTCACTGTTGATTACATGACTTGTTTCTCCTTCTGGGAGTGCAAAGTAATCAGCTACATCTAAGTGCATGAAGTCAAAATTATCTTCAGAGATAAAATTTGCTTCAGCATTTTTCTCTGTCTTTTTCAAGGAGGCTTGATAAAACTCAACCAGGTGCTTTGGCGTACGACAGGTACGTGACCAGTGCCCTTTTACTCCACATCTATAGCACTTTCAGTATTTGGTGCTTGCACCGCTTCATGCTTTTGTTCCTTCCTTTCCCACTGCTGGTGGCGAGTATGGTTCTTTGGTGCATTATTATTACCATGATTGGGATTTCTTCCCCGACCACGACCATGAACACGACTGGGGCCACGACCTCTTCCACGTTTGGATTGGTAGAAGTTAGTCTCATTCACTTCAGGGAATGGACAAGAACCAGCAGGTCGACTTTTATGGTTTTTCATTAATAGCCCATTATGTTGTTCGGCTATAAAAAGATGTGAGATAAGTTCAGAATACCTTTTAAATCCCATCTCTCGATATTGCTACTGCATGAGCATATTCGAGGCATGAAAAGTGATGAAAGTTTTCTTCAACATATCATAATCAGTAATATTATCACCACATAATTTTAGTTGGGAAATAATTCTGAACATAGCAGAATTATACTCACTAATAAATTTAAAATCTTGTAGCCTTAGATGAGTCCAATCATATCGTGCTTGTGGAAGAACGACCATCTTCAGGTGGTCATATCTATCTTTCAAATTATTCCACAGTATGACTGGATCTTTAACAGTAAGATATTCCATTTGCAGGCCTCCATCAAGGTGATGGCGTAGGAATATCATTGCTTTGGCACGGTCTTGGTTTGATGCCTGATTTTTATCACTGATGGTGTCTGCCAGACCCATCGCATCAAGATGAATTTCAGCATCAAGCACCCAAGACATATAGCTTTTGCCCGATATATCGAGGGCTAGAAATTCAAGTTTAAAAAGATTTGACATTATTTAGGAAAAGAAAGTTTTTACCTCAGATACTTTCAAAATATTTGCTCGAGATGGCAGAATCTCGTGCTGATAACGTGTTATAAAATAAACACTGTAAAGTATAAAGAGAGACTGATATATTATTCGAATTCAAACTGATGTACATAATGAAATGAAAACCCTTCTATTTATAGAAGAAAGGAAGCTGCTGTGTAAGCTGCTACTACAAGCTGCTGTGTAAGCTGCTACTATATCTGATATGGATAATCTTCTACCGGGGGTAATGTTTATCCATAACCGGATACTGAAAGGATAAACTTATTATACTCGGTATGGATAATCTTCTACCGGAGGTAATGTTTATCTATAACCGAGTACCGAAATGATAAGCTTCTTCAAGAGGCTTATTTCCAATAGAGTACTAAATAGATAAACATATTTACAGCGGAGTCATATACGAATAAGCTTCTTCAGGAAGCTTATTTACAACAGCATATAAACATCCATAATATAATATATTTATAACAGTTACGATAAAGATCTGTGTTTTTGAATTTACTTTCTTTGTTCTTTACATTAAGATCCATTCGATTTAATTTGCCATGCCCGCCATTCGATCCTCTTAATTCGTTTGAATCAATTACATGCATTTCCCCCCTGAATATGTATTTGGTTTGATGGTGTAAAGTTAAACTAATCATCAGATGTGGAGGCAGATTCACAATTTAAACTCTATAGATTTGGATTCATAATTTTGTCACATTTCATCTATTTATTAGTTTAAAATTTATTATTTATGGAAATTTGATAATTTTTTAGGCAAAAATATAAGGTATTGACGGGTACAACGTAATCCTTTTTCAAGTTTAAGTTCATAACACCAAGGAATCGTTTGGTTGAAAAAACAATATTCTGGGATTAGTTATATTAAAATTACTTATGATAAGATTAGTTATTATGGTATATTTCTTATTAACTGTTTGGTATGTTGTATTAATTTTATGATTATTAATTTTACTGTATCATACGATTACTATTTCATCCTCCGACAGGTATAAATTATCCGGCTACTTTTTTAATTCTGAAATAACTAATCTCAAAAATAATAAGTAAATAAGGAATAAAGCGATACTGAAATTTTATACCAAATTTTTTTTTCTATCATACCAAACCACCTCAAAGAGTACAATTTTATTTGAAAGTATCAGAATAAATTTGCATTGACAACATATAACTCTTCATATAACAATAATATCTATATAACTCTTGGAAATAAATGGTGCAGTATATTTTATAACCAAAATTATGAGTATGTATAATTTAGAATCATACTCCCCGGTCCAAAATAAGTGTTTTTTTGAATGTCGCATATTAAAAAATCTACCTTTTAGCATTAATTAACAATTAAATTGACCATATTAACTTTTACTATCTTACATAAATACTCCTAACACATATTCCAACACCATTAACTCCAAGGACAATGTAGGGAAAAATTAATTAATTCATTCTTAAAATCTGAAAAAATCACTTATTTTGGACCACAAAAAAAATACCAAAAAAATCACTTATTTTGAACCGGAGGGAGTAGCATATTAATACTACAACAATAGAATCAGAAAGTAGGCTCTTATAGGCCCTTGTTTTTTCAGAAGAAGATAGAATTTCCAGTACTGCCGTTTCAACTGCCAATAGCAAACCAAATACATTAGTATATGAATATGGTTCAGCCACATCATCAGTAAAACCATGCAAAGAAGTACTACAAAATAGGTTCACTCTACGTGGCTCATCTGCCTCGTACAAGAAAATACACGTAACGTGTTTGCATTAGATTTCATAATAAATCTTTTTTTCTTTCTTTCTTAAATACTTGCTCAGTTTATTTGAATATAGTTGATTGAGCACAACATTTAAGCAAACAATAAAAGTATTTAAAATATATGACCTTTAATATACCTTTACAAGTTTATAAATATTAGAAGTCTTGAAATTTCTATATTAAGTATGATATAATATTTATGTAGTTATAAAAATTTATTATTAAAAATAAAATGAAAAAAATTAAGTTAAATTATTTTTAAATATTTCAAGAAAGATCAATTTCTTAAAATATACTGAAAGAAGATAAAGCAAAATAAATTGGAACGACAAAAGTATACGGTTTATTCAATCGACAGACCAAATGAAATTATACACACTAGTTTTTTTAGAATAAATTTTAACAATTTTTTTTCGATTTTTTCCCATCTGTTTTGTTTTCAATTTGCTCTTCTTACTCCTTTTTTTTTTCATGTTACAAATGGCCATTATACTATACTTATAAGGAAATAGGATCCAACTACTCCCTTCGTTCTGTATTTTATAAGATAATTTTTTTTAATCAATTCGTTTAGAAAGTTAATACTATAGTTTTTAGAATTAGTAAACATTTAATTGAACTTTTTATTTTACAACTACAACAACAAAATCTTATGGTAATCCCACACGTGGGATTTGCAAAGGGTAATGTGTACGTAAATCTTACCCTATTTTGTGAAGGTAAAGACTCTTTTCGAATAAATATTCTGCACAAGAAACAATGATAATAGAGTAACAAACCGTAATAACGATAAAATTTATATCTCAATTTCTTCTTTTGGTAAAATCACATAAATAATATATTGTAAATGCTAAAAGTAAATCCGTTAAAGTCCATAACAAATCGAAATATGTCACATAAGGCAAACTATTCATTTGTTTCGGCATTTACCATAAACAAGGCAAGTATCAATGTTTTAAATGAGCTGAAAGCTTACGTTTTAATAAAAGACTATTTTTCATACTTTTGTTTCCATTAGCGTGGAGAAAAACAACAAGTGCCATCAATTAGCAAAGAGAATTAAATATGGCACATAGAAGCTAATTAAGAAATCCACTGTCAGCTGCGGTCTCCTATTTCCCAACAAGCACTGTCCCCTAGGTGCCATTTACCTCCAGATTATTAAATTCTCATTTATCCTAACACCAAATTTTACATTAAGATGGTTTAACATTAAATTTACTCAACCATAATATCATTTTTTTTACATCAAAAAACAATATTTTTTCTTTCTGTTCTATATTATATTATTATCTTCCATTTAAATTTAGTTTTTATTTCCTTCAAACAAATATTATTTTTTTTCTTTTTTCTATATTTATTATATATAATTCACATTCGCCACTTATATAATTATTTATTGCAAAATCATTTTAAAGCATAAATCAACTATAAGTGAAATCGTTGATAAAAAATAATTAATAAATATTACATCATTGTATAATTTAATTTAAGTACCATATAAATATTCAGCTTTCGCCTATATTTTCCCATAAATGATGGATTAATACATTACGAAGTACGAAATGCACATCTTTATCCTTATTTTTTGTGTCGAGCTAAAAATTATTCAAATCGGTGATCTTCATCTACTACCATTTCTATCGTAGGAGTTGGACATTCATGTCCATCTTTTTATTCAAATATAATAATAATAAAATTAACTTATAATTTTATATAAGTTAATTTTCTCCTGAGCCGAAGGTCGATTGGAAACAACCTCTTTACCCTTTCGGTTAGGGGTAAGCCTGTGTACGTATTACCCTTCCGAGACCCCACTTTGTGGGACTATACTGGGTAGTTGTTGTTAATTTTATATATATATATATATCAAAAAAATTGGATATTATAAATATCTTAATATAAAATTAATTATATACATAACATATGATAAATTAAAAGTTCAAAAAATAAAAAGATGATTAAATATCTAAAAAAAATCCCAATTGTGTCAAACATTCCATTTTAGGAATATTTAAGTAATCTCCATGAATATGATCAAACCTTATTCCATGGTATTTACACGAGGTTCCTCTTTAAGAAAGTCCTCGAGAGGGCTTAGTTGATCCATGATTTATGTTTCATCTTTCCTTTCCTTTTCTTTTGTTTCGAGAAATCTATCGATCAATTCTGATTTTTTCTTTTTCTCTTGATTCTTTTCCGATTGAGATATATAGATCATGTTCATGGATTAACAAAAATGTGCAAAATAATAATAAATTAGATTTAGTGTAATGATTAGTGTTGCATCAAATTTGGTGCAATATATTCATGCACTATATGGTACAAGATTTGGTGTTCCATTGGACAAAAAAAAAAATTGTACACTTTATTTGGATTTGATGAAAATTTGGTGCAGCCTTGGAGATCGCTCTAGAACTCGCGTCATGCGCGAATAATTTGACAGAATATTATTCTTATAAAATTATGATCCAACATATCATATTATTATTTTAATAAATAAAATAAATTATGTTTTACTCATTTATTCTTTATTATTATCAAATTATTATCATTGTTTTCAATAATGGAATTGTATTCTTCGTCCCGTTTGTACGTAGTATGTAAGTTTATTATTTTAATAAAATACTACATAATAAGTTAAATTATATCTTTATATATTTTATTTATTTCTTGTCATTATTGTCTCTATTTTTATCTTTACTTTTATCTATTATAATATTTATAGTTGTATGATCTTATCCATATAGCATGATCATATGAATTATTATTCAAAAACTTTTTCATCTCAAAAACATATTAGTCTCATTTTATATCTCTCTAATTGAAATTATTTATTTCTATATTTTTCTTTTTATAATACTTTCCTTAAAAATGTCTCAATATTTAATTATTTTTAATTCTCATTAAAAAAGAGAAACTAATTATTAACTAACCTAATTAATTTTGTCCTAAATTTTGACACTTGTTGAATTGTTGTTGTGCTGTCACGAACCCAATTTCCTTTTGTTGGATATCGTGACGGTACCTAGTCTCTAAAATTAGGTAAGCCTAACAAATATGCTGAATAACTGAAATAATAATTTAAAACCTCGAACATCAACAACAATATAAAATAAAATCTACAACTCAACATGTACATTTCCCAAAATCGGTGTAAATACAAGTCACAAGCTCTAGATAAAGTAATGAACACTCCTATACATCACTACCTATGATGATGTAAAGAAATAAGAAAAGAACAGTATAGAAGGGGACTACAAGGCCTGCAGATGCGGGCATGTTTACCTTGAAGTTGCAAGCAACTCAACGCGCTAATACCGAGATGTACCTAGATCTGCACAATATATTTGTAGAAGTGTAGTATGAGTACATCACAATGGTACCCAGTAAGTACCAAGCCTAACCTTGGTAGAGTAGTGACGAGGTCAAGTCAAGACTCTACTGAAGATAATAAAAGAAATAAGGTAGAAGATATAATAATATAATTTTAATTACCAGAAAATGATACAATAAAGAATTTACGGAAAGATAACAATACGAAATCAAGGAGGCTAATACAACACGAATGGAAAATAAGAGTTTTACATGTCAAGGAACAACAACCAAACAACACAACAAGTAGAGAAAATCAATATGGCCCAGCGAGGTACCGCCTCGTAATTTCAAATCCTAAAAGTAACCCACACTCTTTTCTTATATCACAGTGTGAGCCTTTAGATTTAGTTTTAAAAATTATTTTTCTAAAATATCACCACGCGTTTTAGCCCACCTTATCACACCGCATGACTTTTAGTAGTTCCCCTACTAGCCAAGCGTATCAACCCAACCTTATCTCACCGCATGCGTCTCAACACCCAAATATTATACCACCGCATGTGTATCGATAATAACAACAACACGACAGAAACCCCGTGCAAATAACCAAACAATCACCTCAACAATAATACAGAAGCTAAAACATAACAACAAAAATAAATGATATTTCACAACTTACACCTTGCCTCAATATAACCCACGACATTTACAATTCAACCCCAAACTCAACAACAAGATATTTCATGGATAGCAATTTCAAGTAACGAATCCAACATTTAAATCATGAATACGGAACTAAAAAAACAAGCAATTCAACTAATAAGTAGAACAAGTCGCAAATAGAGATAAAAAGTAGACATGTGAAATTAGACTAAATATGGTCACTATAACATGCTAAGTAACTCAACTAAGGCATAAAACGGAAACCACGTAGCTAAAAACAAAGTTTCAATATTTAGCATGTGTAAGCACTCATCATCTTGCATATACGGCCTTCACAAATCACAGTTTATCACAACAACACCAAATGCTAAGGATAGTTTTCCCACACAAGGTTAGACAAGTCGCTTACCTTAAACCACGTTAAATCAATCAATTCGAAGGCATTTCCCTCAATTTTCCGACTCCGAACAGCTCGAATCTAGAAAAAATAGTTTTATACTATAAATATAACTATAAAAACTAATCTAAATAATAAAATTGTGATTTTAGCAAAGAATTAAAAAATCGCTCCAAAAAATCAACCCGAGCCTGCATCTCGGAACCTGACCAAAATTAAAAAATCAAACACCCATTCGATTTCGAGTCCAACCATACAGAAATATCTAAATCCGAACCCATTTCGCCTTTTAAACCCAAAATAATATTAAGAACTTCTACGCTTTTTCCCCAGATTATCCACCCAAAATCTCTAATTAAATGATAAAATCAATGATAGATTAGTGAAATTTAATAAAAACGAGTTAAGAACTCTTACCCCAATCACTTTGAAAATCCCACGAACATTCATCTTAAACCGAACTCTCAAAGTCCAAATTATGAAATAAGAGAGTAAACCCTCATTTTGAATTTTAGGTTCTGTTGCCTAGTGATTTGCACTTCGCGGTCGCAGAAATGCCTTCGCTATCGTGTAACACAAATTCTACCCAGATCCAATTTATTCTTCACGATTGCGTGAAACCAATGGCGAACGTGATACACATGCTGCCTCAACTTCACGATCGCATCCGAGGCCACGCGAACACGTAGCACGAACTTGTTATAGCCCAAATACCATACCCGTGGTTATGGCGCCTATCGTGGTACTAGGCAAGCTGACATATTCAAAACAATTCGATATTTTGTAAAACGATAAATCAAAGATAATTTAGGATAGAGATTTCATAAAAAGTAGGAGTTAAATTCAAAATACAATGCAGAAAGATAAAAATGAAGGAGACACAAGGGCCGCGGATGTCGCCAGCTACCTCATAAGTCTCCGATAGTCGAGCGTGCATGAACTCAACAACCTCTACAACCGGTCTCGATTGAATCTGCATACAAGGTGCAGGGAGTTACGTGAGTACTTCCTACTCAGTAAGTAAGAGAAACAAATAAGAAACTGAGAAGCAGTGGCAAGCTATGCAAATACAGTTAATTTCAGAAATTTCAGTAAAGAATAAACATGTTTTCAAATCTTGCAGTTTAAGTCAAAATAGTTCGAGCTTCCAAAAATTTGCACAATAATGAAATATATCAACTAAGTTCAACAACCAATGAAAGCAAGTACATTCTCTTAAGGCAATAGTCCCTCAACTAATCTCCACAACTCAACACTTGGCTCTCAACACTTTATAATCACACTCAATAGGTACATGCGTTCACTAGGGGTGTACAAACTCTGGAGGGACTCCTTCATTCCAAGCGCTATATACAGCAGCGTGCCACCTAATTATATATATATAAACAGCCACAAGGCTCGTTGCGGCGTGTAAATCGATCGAATATAGATAACTAGCTCGAAGGCTTGTTGCGGCGTGCAATCCGATTCATATACACTCACATCGCTCACAGCTCCGCACTTTGGACCTATCTCAGTCACCAACCTCCAGTCCCTCGGGCTTTCAGAAATTATATAAACCAGCCTAAATAGAGTTAATAACATGTATCAATAACAAACAAGAAGGGACAGAGGTATTAGAGGTGTTCATAAAAATCCAAAATACTGAACCAAATCAAAAACCAAACCAAACTGACAAAAAAACGATACTTTTTGGTTTGGTTTGGTTTGGTTTTGGTTTTGGTTTTGCATTTTAAAACTCGATCAAATTTGGTTTGGTTTGATCATGACCCAATCCCCATACCTAGTCGTGATGGCGCCTCTCATGAAGATAAGTCCAACCAACTAACCCCAATCGTTTTTTTAACACTCATTAAACATAAATAGATGAAAATTTTAACTTAAAGAACATTTATATAAAAACATAATAGCCTAACTCGGCCCGACTGGGGTGTCACAAGTCACAAGAATCTAGGGGAATCATTATTACAATTTCAAAGTCTATAATACATAGAGTAAAAATCTGGAATCAATAAGAAGGAACTCGGTACTGCGAACGTCGGCGGTCACCTTGCTTAGCTATGATAGCAATTACCTTCGATCTGTTATTAACCCGTTACCGGGCAAACAATACCTGTAACTGCACGTGAGGTGCAGGGAGTAAAGTGAGTACTTCCAACTCTGTGGTAATAAGAGTAAATAATGCTGAGAGGAAAGAAATCACGTAATAGCACTACATCATGCTATAAAGTACAGTACAACCCTTTTCAGAAATAGTAATTCCATAAAAATCCTTTATTATCTATCTCAGTTTAAAACCTCTTTTGAAAACATCTCTTTATTTCCTTATTAATGGTTAAGCAAATGAATACGATATCAAATAGTGCAAGTCCGCACACAAATCAGCCCCTCGGGCACAACACTCCTTTAGCAATTTACACTAGGGTATCTGGTCAACAAGGCAAGTAATACATGTATGCCAATAATATATGAGTGCTAAATTCCATGCCATGTAGTACAAATAGAAACCAATGCATGAATGCAATGCAATGGACATGACGGTACACTCTGGTACCCATTGCGGCGTACAGTCCGATCCATTTAATGTCGATGGTACTCACTGTGGGTGTGTACAGACTCCGGAGGGGCTCCTACATCCCAAGCGTAATATCCTGGTCAGTCATTGTTACCTGACCAGTCACCCATTGTTACCTGACCAATTTACATCATATAGTGTCATTGTTACCATTATTTTAAGTCACTTCATAAAGTGTCATTGTTATGACTGTTTCAGTATCACTTCATACAGTGTCATTGTTACCACTGTTTCAATATCACTTCATACAGTGTCATTGTTACCACCGTTTCAATATCTCTACTGTAGCACGCAACCCGGTCCATGCTTAGTACCGAATGCACATAAATCACTTGGGCATTTATAAAACAGTAATTCTTAGCCCGAAATAGTATTTAAAGTATCATTTGAATTTCAAAATCTTAGAAAAATAGCTGAGTTTGCAAAATAGTATTATAACCCTTGACCGATATCAAATAATGTGCCAAGTAATGCAAAAATAGCGATATCAATATCTCAAGGATTCAAATAATCAACATGAAGCCCAAAACATGGCAATCAGCCCAAATAATGAAAACATCTAATAAGTTTCAGTCAATTACGTAGTAAAATCAACAACAGGATGGACCAAGTCACAATCCCCAATGGTGCTCTACCCCACGCTCATACTTAGCGTGCAAGTCACCTCAATACAGCACTATGATGTGCAAAATCCGGGGTTTCAATCCCTCAGGACATCATTTACAAGTGTTACCCACCTCGAACCGGCAAAAACTCTAGCCTGCGACGCCTTTGCTCCTCAAACCGGCCTCCGCGCACGTCAAATCTATCCAATATCAGGACAAATATATCATAATATGCTAATGAGACAACACCCAATCGAAAACAATCAAAATATAACAAAAATCTTGAAACTAGCAAAACCCGAGCCCTGGGCCCGCTTCTTGAAAATTTACAAAATTGACATTTCTGGAATTCTCGTCTCACCACGAGTCCGTACATATAAAATTTATCAAAATTGGAGTTCAAATGCCCCTTCAAATTTTAATTTTTACATTCCAAAAATCAAGCCCTAGTTTCTTCAATTTTTACCAAAATTTCAGAGATTTCAAGGATGAATCTTTAATAAAATCATGTATTTAACTTATAAAACTTACTTCCAATCGATTCCCAGTCGAAATCCTCTTAATTCCTCGCCAAAAGCTCCCAAGCTTGCTAAGAAATGATGGAAAATGAACCCAAGTCGCGGATAAATAACCCTTAAAACATTCTGCGCTGCTGAACATTCCATCTTCGCGAATGCGATGATCTCCCGCATCCGTGGTGGCTAATAAAAATACACTGGGCCATTTTCTCTCCGCAAACGCGGAGGCTTGACTGGCCCCAACTATGCGAACGCAGGCTCCTGCTGCGAACGCGATGCACACAGGCCATGGGGTCCCCAGACCGTTCTACGCGAACGCGTTGCTCCCACGCGAACGTGAAGGGAAACTGCCCTGGAATCCTTCACGCGCCCAACACTCTACACGAATGCGAAGACCTAAAATCCTAGCCCTCAAATTCCTTCTACGCGTTCTCGACTCACCCATGGGAACGCGAAGAACAACCTTTTGCAATACCAACAACCAAAAACTAGCAGTCCTTAAGGTTCAAAAATGGTCCGATTGACCATCCGAAATCACCCCGAGGCCCCCGGGACCTCAACCAAAAGAACGGATATGTTCTATTACCTTATTCAAACTTGCTCGAACCATAAAAATACTATCGTTAACACCAAAAATCCTAAAGTATCATCAAATCAAGTCCTAAGTTCTTCAAGAACTTCTCAAATGGACTTTCGATAAAAAAACCCAACCAAACGATGTCTGAATAACCTGAATTTTCGTACACATATCCAAAATCACATAACGAAGCTACTGCAGCTCTTGGAATTCCATTCCGACCCTCAGATCAAAATCTCACCTATCAGTCGGGATCTGCCAAAATTCAAACTTCGCCAATTTAAGCCTAATTCTACACCAGACCTCCAAATTCAATTTCGATCGCACTTCTAAGTCACAAATCACCTTCCGAAGCTAACCGAATCATCGGAGACCATATCGAGTTGAGTTTTCCAACTTGGACCTTCTTAAAAGAGACTAAGTAACTCATTTCTTATCAAAATCAATCTGAATCAACTTTAACACACCACATGCCGATAACAAAACTTGAGGAAGCAATAAACGAGGAAAACGGAGTAGTAACCTATGAGATGACGAGTCGGGTCGTCACAGGTTTGGTTTTAATCAGAAACAAATTCGAACCAGACTGACTGTAGGAGAAGCTATTTCAAATTTAGTTTGTACACCTATATATATGTATATTTTTATATAAAGTATCAAAAATTTAATGGTAAATGTTAATAGTTTGCACTTTTAGTATAGTTCTTTACCTTTACATTCTAGTTTGATTGGTAGTTTTCTTTTATTACGTGTAAGAATCCATTACGTGTTAAAAATAATATATTTTTAATTGAGTCCTTAAATTATTTATCACTATTTGATTCAACTATAATCAATATATCTTGGTAAATAATACATTTCTCAAAGCGAATTTGATTTGATACTGTTACGTTAAAAATATGATTGCCGGAATATGTGTTTGGTAGTGTATGTCTTATATTTAAGAAAAAATTGTCAAATAAACAAAAAAACCAAAAAACCGACATAAATTGAGTTGAGAAAAAACCGATTTAAATAGTTTGATCAGGTTCTTATATATGAAAACCCAACTTACTTGGTTTGGATTCTTTTTAGGGAAAAATCGATCCAAACCGAACCATGAACACCCCCAGGAGGTATGATACACAAGTAATATCATGACTTAGAACAAATCAAAAATAGCAGTTAATTCAACAAGTAAATGATCTTGACGGGTCCCAACAGTGATATCATAATGCCTAAATCTGATTTCTAACATGAATTGCAGTCAATTTCCATAAAAACAGAGGGAACATGTAGTTAATAGTAAGCTATTCGATATTGCAGTCTCACAGGACAGACCAAGTCATAATTCCTTCGGTGCGCCCACACGCCCGTTACCTAGCATGTGCGTCACCTCCAAAATAGTCACACGATACAAAATTTGGGGTTTCATACCCTTAGGACCAAATTTATAATTGTTACTTACCTCGGTCCGAGCAAAACACTACTCCAAAATGTCATTTCCTCGTGAGTCGGCCTCCAAACATCTCGATCTAGCCACAAGCAGTACAATATAATTAATATAGGCTAAAGGGATCAATTACCCAAGAAAACTACTAAATTAGACCCCAAAATCCATAATTGGCTCAATCCGTCCCCTGGGCTCACGTCTCGAAATTCGAAAAAGTCACAAAACCCAAAAGTCCATCCACTCACGAGTGTAATCATACTAAATTTACTCCAATGCGATAATAAAATCCCATTCAAAACCCAAAATATCTAACTCAAGAACACTTTACCTTCTTCCCCAAATTTTCACCCCAAATCACAAATTAAATGATAAAATCAAGATATTGTCATGGGATATGAAAAAAACTAAATAAGAAATACTTACCCCAATCAACTTTGCGAAAATTGCTTCAAGGATCGCCCAAGTTCGTAATCTCTAGCTCAAAATATGACAAATGGGCTCAAACCCTTGACTTTGAAGTTAACATTGTCTACTCAGATTTTCTTCTTCCCGAACACAACTGTCCTCTCGCATTCACATAGACCAACTTGACTTCCTCCGCTTTACTCTTTGCGAATGAGACAACGGCTTTGTGAAGGTGATGCTTTGCAACCTCGCAGACCTCGCAAATGCGTAAAGCAAAAGGCTGGGGTCCCCAACTCTTCGCAAACGCGACCCTCATGCCGCGTTTGAGATGCAAACGGAGACCCATCTTCTTCTTTGCGGATGCAAAGAACAAATCTTCCTCAGCTCATAAACACTCTTCGTGAATGCGTGGCTCCTCTCGAGAACGCGCAAGAGGAAACCAGAAAGATTGTAGCAGCAGTCATTAGCTAACTCACCAAGACCAAAATGATCTGTTACAATCACACGAAACTCACCCAAGGTCCGCGGGACCTCAACCACAGGGACGAAGGCACACTTTGGTAAGGGTGGTCAACTGACCACTCTTTGTCAGAAAATTACACTGTTTATATAGTTAAAATATTAGATTTTAGAGGTACATAACATGTATTGAACACCCTTTGTCAGATTATCCTTTTACTTATTTCAAATTTAAACACCCTTAATAAAATTCCTAGCTTCGTCACTGCTCAACCAAACATATCAAAATTATGAGCATGTATAATTTAGAATCATAGCATATTAATACTACAACAATAGAATCAGAAAGTAGGCTCTTATAGGCCCTTGAACTTTTTAGAAGAAGATAGAAATCCCAGTACTGTCGTTTATGACGTCCAATACCAAACCAAATATTAGTACATGAATATGGTTCAACCACATAATCAGTAAAACCATGCAATATAGCACAAAAAGGTTCACTCTACGTGGCTCATCTACCTACCACATAGGAAATAAACGTAACGTTTGCATTGGATTTCATAATAAAGCTTTTTTTCTTTCTTTTTTAAAGATCAAGTTAACTAATACTTCCTCTCCAATTTTGTTTGAATATAGTTGCTTGAGCACAATATTTAAGCAAAAAATAAAAATATTTAAAATATATGACCTTTAATATACATTAACAAGTTTGGAAATATAAGACTTTTTACAATTTCTATATTAAGTATGACATAATATTTATGTAGTTATAAAATATCACACCTCAAGCTTGGAAGGTGAAACCGGTATATGATGCATGAAGGCCAACGGCTACTGAAATTTTAAATGAGTACAACTTATTATTAACAAAAGAAATATTGGCTTTCTATACATGATCATCACTAACATAACATGGCCATACCCGACCGTTACATGCAACCAAACACTAACTAGTCTGCAAGCCTTTAAAAGTTCCAAAAGAATAATACATACTCCGTATTACACAACTTGGTCAGGACAGGTCCCACAGTGGGACTCCCACTGTACCCAAAATGTTTATGACATCTTCTTCAGTACCTATAGACCTCGGAACATCTACTCCGAAGTAGTAAAAAGTAACAACCAACAGCTGAATCGTGCACCTACTAGGGATGGCATCACGAGGTTTATCTATACTCGTGGGCATGAACCCAATGCCCAAACAGAAAAATGGGGTTAGCAAGGATAATGTACTAAGTATGTAAAATTAAGAAGCACAAGTAAATCAGAGTCATATCGTAAGAAATGTAAGTACGTTATTCCAACATGTAAATCGTAGACACGCCACCAAGGGCGTAAACCAAGTTGTGGAAAAATAGGGACCATGGGTTGTAAATGCACGCAAACCTTTGTAAAACCATACCTACTATATATATATATATATATATATATATATATATATATATATATATATATATATATATATATATATATATATATATATATATATATCCAGCTATACTTTGGGGTAAATTTCTCATCACTTCGTACCTGGCCTCATAGAGACCTCGATCGTACACCAACTCAAGAGGCCGCGGTTATACCTAGTCTCAACAGAACTCGGTATAACCGACCTCAAGGACTCGGTAGCCTCACATCACACATCATCATACCCGAGTAATATCTCACATCATGCTTCAACATACCCAACTGATCAGTGGTCGTAAAATAGGTAATGTGCTCGGACGATTATAGCATAACTAGATAATGGGTGTTACAACGACGATTTCAAGTTCCTTCAAGCTAATTCTTGCTAAATCCAGATTCACCTTCGACCTTGTCTTAATTTCCTAGGAAATTCAAAAGAGGCGTTGAGAGTATTTTGAGAGGACTTGTTCTGGTGATACTTCTAGAATGGAAGAGAAAAAGTCTTACTCTCCTTTTATACTTATACCAACCATAGAAATTTTCACTACTCCAACATGAAAAATGGGTCGCCCCGCTCAGGTTGCAGCGCTTGTAACACACTTGGCACAGACATACTGAAATGTGTGACCACCTTCTGTCTTCAAATGTGCCTCTAGCTGATTGGCCACTAGAATCCATATTTACCACGCTTTATTTAAATGTGGGGTGTAATATAATCCCCTCACTCAAAAATATTTCCTCGAATATTTAATCATGGCCTATCGTGACGGTCGCATTGTTGCCTTCCATAATGGAAAATAGATTGGGGAGGGGAGCGTACCTAGATTTCATATATTCTTTATCTTTTCATATTATTTCTTCCTTATTATTATTGGCGCCTAATATTTCACTAGCTAGGCAAGCCAATGTTAGCTATATCTATTGACCACTTTTAACAATTTCCAATTTAAATGACAATAATAAAACTGAATATTAGAATTGAGCTAATAAAATAATAAGTGATGAAATCCAAATTCAACTTCCGGAACTGATGTCACGAATACATGAGCGTCTAGAGTACTATATATAATGGTAAAAAATAAACACAGTATTATGAATCAAAATAAATAGCTAAAATGACGTAGAAGGGGACTTCAATGTTTCGAACATCGTGCAGCTATACCTCAAGTCTCCACTGATAGCTATATCTGAGCAACCTCACTCAGCCTAGCTTGAACCAACTCCGGTATATGCACAAGAAGTGCAGAGTGTAGTATGAGTACAATCTATCCCATGTACTTTGTATATGCCGAGCCTAACCTCGACGAAGTAGTGGAGAGGCTAAGACGAATCATTTATAATAATATGTACTCAATAATAATAATAACATAAAAGATATGAATAGAATTAACTTAGTTAATTCATAGCAATGAAGCCAAAATCCAACTACCAGAGGGCCCAAATTAACAAGTCATGTACACTCATCTCAAATACTGAGGAAAATCCAACAGTCACAAACAAACATAAATTTATACAATTTGTTGTGGTGCTGATTTCGTTCATGTCACACCTCAATTCAAAGTTATGAAACAATCGATTGGAATTGTAAGAACCAATAAGGAGTCAGGTCGATTTTCCAAAAGGGAGATATGTATGGGATTTAGGAGTATATATTATAGTGTATGAGCTTGAACTATCTCAATTACACTTCCACAAAGTTGGTTTATTTCTAGGTCTATTTTAAGACAAGTTTGCAAGGTTAAGAACTGAAACTAAGAAATTATTTTTGTTGTTTTTCAAGGTTTGTAAAAGCCTAGGGCTATGACCATCACCTAGGTGTTTGCCTAATGTGATATAAAACGTAATGCTTACTTTGTTGGTCGGGGTGTATTATAGCTATCAACACTCAGTTATCCACTAATACTTCCTCTCCAGTTTTGTTTGAATATAGTTGCTTGAGCACAATATTTAAGCAAAAAATAAAAATATTTAAAATATATGACCTTTAATATACATTAACAAGTTTGGAAATATAAGACTTTTTACAATTTCTATATTAAGTATGACATAATATTTATGTAGTTATAAAATATCACACCTCAAGCTTGGAAGGTGAAACCGGTATATGATGCATGAAGGCCAACGGCTACTGAAATTTTAAATGAGTACAACTTATTATTAACAAAAGAAATATTGGTTTTCTATACATGATCATCACTAACATAACATGGCCATACCCGACCGTTACATGCAACCAAACACTAACTAGTCTGCAAGCCTTTAAAAGTTCCAAAAGAATAATACATACTCCGTATTACACAACTTGGTCAGGACAGGTCCCACAGTGGGACTCCCACTGTACCCAAAATGTTTATGACATCTTCTTCAGTACCTATAGACCTCGGAACATCTACTCCGAAGTAGTAAAAAGTAACAACCAACAGCTGAATCGTGCACCTACTAGGGATGGCATCACGAGGTTTATCTATACTCGTGGGCATGAACCCAATGCCCAAACAGAAAAATGGGGTTAGCAAGGATAATGTACTAAGTATGTAAAATTAAGAAGCACAAGTAAATCAGAGTCATATCGTAAGAAATGTAAGTACGTTATTCCAACATGTAAATCGTAGACACGCCACCAAGGGCGTAAACCAAGTTGTGGAAAAATAGGGACCATGGGTTGTAAATGCACGCAAACCTTTGTAAAACCATACCTCTATATATATATATATATATATATATATATATATATATATATATATATATATATATATATATATATATATATATCCATAGCTATACTTTAGGGTAAATTTCTCATCACTTCGTACCTGGCCTCATAGAGACCTCGATCGTACACCAACTCAAGAGGCCGTGGTTATACCTAGTCTCAACAGAACTCGGTATAACCGACCTCAAGGACTCGGTAGCCTCACATCACACATCATCATACCCGAGTAATATCTCACATCATGCTTCAACATACCCAACTGATCAGTGGTCGTAAAATAGGTAATGTGCTCGGACGATTATAGCATAACTAGATAATGGGTGTTACAACGACGATTTCAAGTTCCTTCAAGCTAATTCTTGCTAAATCCAGATTCACCTTCGACCTTGTCTTAATTTCCTAGGAAATTCAAAAGAGGCGTTGAGAGTATTTTGAGAGGACTTGTTCTGGTGATACTTCTAGAATGGAAGAGAAAAAGTCTTACTCTCCTTTTATACTTATACCAACCATAGAAATTTTCACTACTCCAACATGAAAAATGGGTCGCCCCGCTCAGGTTGCAGCGCTTGTAACACACTTGGCACAGACATACTGAAATGTGTGACCACCTTCTGTCTTCAAATGTGCCTCTAGCTGATTGGCCACTAGAATCCATATTTACCACGCTTTATTTAAATGTGGGGTGTAATATAATCCCCTCACTCAAAAATATTTCCTCGAATATTTAATCATGGCCTATCGTGACAGTCGCATTGTTGCCTTCCATAATGGAAAATAGATTGGGGAGGGGAGCGTACCTAGATTTCATATATTCTTTATCTTTTCATATTATTTCTTCCTTATTATTATTGGCGCCTAATATTTCACTAGCTAGGCAAGCCAATGTTAGTTATATCTATTGACCACTTTTAACAATTTCCAATTTAAATGACAATAATAAAATTGAATATTAGAATTGAGCTAATAAACTAATAAGTGATGAAATCCAAATTCAACTTCCGGAACTGATGTCACGAATACATGAGCGTCTAGAGTACTATAGATAATGGTAAAAAATAAACACAGTAGTATGAATCAAAATAAATAGCTAAAATGACGTAGAAGGGGACTTCAATGTTTCGAACATCGTGCAGCTATACCTCAAGTCTCCACTGATAGCTATATCTGAGCAACCTCACTCAGCCTAGCTTGAACCAACTCCGGTATATGCACAAGAAGTGCAGAGTGTAGTATGAGTACAATCTATCCCATGTACTTTGTATATGCCGAGCCTAACCTCGACGAAGTAGTGGAGAGGCTAAGACGAATCATTTATAATAACATGTACTCAATAATAATAATAACATAAAAGATATGAATAGAATTAACTTAGTTAATTCATAGCAATGAAGCCAAAATCCAACTACCAGAGGGCCCAAATTAACAAGTCATGTACACTCATCTCAAATACTGAGGAAAATCCAACAGTCACAAACAAACATAAATTTATACAATTTGTTGTGGTGCTGATTTCGTTCATGTCACACCTCAATTCAAAGTTATGAAACAATCGATTGGAATTGTAAGAACCAATAAGGAGTGAGGTCGATTTTCCAAAAGGGAGCTATGTATGGGATTTAGGAGTATATATTGTAGTGTATGAGCTTGAACTATCTCAATTACACTTCCACAAAGTTGGTTTATTTCTAGGTCTATTTTAAGACAAGTTTGCAAGGTTAAGAACTGAAACTAAGAAATTATTTTTGTTGTTTTTCAAGGTTTGTAAAAGCCTAGGGCTATGACCATCACCTAGGTGTTTGCCTAATGTGATATAAAACGTAATGCTTACTTTGTTGGTCGGGGTGTATTATAGCTATCAACACTCAGTTATCCACTTAAGACATCTCAGTCAAAGAGTGGGTTTTTCCAACTTGGATTTCTCAAGTCCAAATGGGTATTGCACAAAAAGATTGATAAAAGCTCAAGTCGATTTATTACTATTTCTAGGTTGAACCCTTTAATTGGGATATACAATTTCTCAATTGACTCAATTTCTTATTAGCCAAGTTTTCCTAGACTAAGTCACTCTTTCACAAGTAGAGACTAAGTCAAATAGGCATGAACTAATATTTTCAACAATTAATTCCACAAATGAAAGCATGAACACGGCTAAATAATAAACACCTAACAATAATCAAGCACTAAATCAAAGACCCATAAGGTTTATGCACTAGTATTGGATCACAACCTAGTAAACGTCTAGCTACTCATGCTTGAAATTGAAGAAATATAAGAAGATATGCTAATTCAAAGACGTAAGGAGAAATAGCTACTGTAGCTAGCTACTCATGCTTGGAATTGAAGAAATAGAAGAAGAGATGCTAATTAAAACACGCAAGGAGAAACAACTACTGTAGCCGATGATATCAAAAGTTAACATGAAAATGTGTAACTCATCTATTTATATAGGGCTGGAAATTTCAGACGAAAATTCCCTTTTGGAGGTTTTCTGGTTGCACAATTCCATGTGTGATCCGCACTTTTCTTTAGCTTGCTAGGATTGGAAATCTGCAGCCACATAATTCTGGACTGTGGATGCACTCTTTTTGTGGTTTGGAATTTCTAACTGTGGCCGCACCTTACTCTTCTGCGGTCTGCACAATTGTGGGCAATGGAAATTTTCCTATTTGTCAAGGAGAGCCTAGAACCACTTATCAAGCCAAAAAACATTTCGTCTAGAAAGACATTCCGGGCAAGTTTAGAGGATAGAGTTGAGGGCTCACAACGACCACATTCAAGACTATAGATCGCTATGGTCCAATTAGACCACTCGATGGTGTCAAAGTCAACACAAGAGTCACAAAGTCACTACCTAGAGCTATTTTATTTCAAAATTTCTTGTCTCTAACCATAAGCTCGCATTTAAATGTGTTGGTGCCAAATGAAGCATGTTTGACTCTTCGAGTTTGACTTAATCGAGTCTTTTTATTCATTATTACTACAATTACTACCAAGACACGAAAGACCGACTCAACCCCTTAAGAAGATTTTCACGCCATTCATCGTTGGCAAGAGTCACCCAGTTCACACAAAAACTAGCTTGGGATAGAATTGTAGAATTAAAAAAACCAAAGTCCTATTATCCACTAAAATATAAAAAGAAGTTACTAACTCAAAAAAGAAGCTACTAAATTAGACATTACCTAATAAGGGTCATTCTCCAAACGGTACGGAGCCAAGCCTTTAGTTTGTTTAAGTAGGTTGGGTGACAGATCGGCCATAGGAGTACTCCGGGATATAAACCAGGGCAACAAAAGTGGAGCCAAAAAAAATAAAGAAGCTACAAATCAAAACTACTGAAACTATAAAGAATATACATAATGAGAGAGGAAAAGAGAGAATATATACAATATGAGAGAAAGGAGAGAATAAGGAGAAAAAAGTAAATACTGTCGATTATTACAAACCAAATGTGTAGCTAGCATTTGAACATAGATTTGGAACTTGAAAAAAATAATATTTGAAGTGGTTTTGAAAAATAATTTTTGGAATTTAAAATTATGTTTGGACATGCATTTTATTTGAAAAAAATTGAAGTTTTGTGAGTGGGAGAACAACTTTCACCCAAAAACTATCCTAAACTAGATTTTGGGAACTTGAAGAATAATTTCAGAAAATTTTCAAAAATAGATCATTAATCTATGAGCAAACAGTGTTTTCAAAAAAGATTTAAAAAAAAGTTGGAAAAACTATGGCCAAACGGGAGCTAGTTTCTTCCAAATAACTCAAATAAACTCCACCCCCTCTCCCTAATAAAAATAAGCATTGTCCCTAATGCTTAACAAAATAAGAATAAGGAAGGATAAGAGTGAAAGAAACCCCATATATTGCCTTGGACATCTTTGTGTCCATATAAGCGTCACCGCCCTCAGTCTCCTCTAGCTGAATGTCATCATCCTCGACTCTAGGAGTAGATGGGTTTGTGAATATCTGGTGCACTGCCTCGGCAGTGTCGGTAGCTGGGTCAGGCTCCTTATACTGGCCAACTTGTGCCTTTAGAGCTGATGGTGCTGCAGGATCTGCTGGTGCTGGTGGATCTGACTTCATAAGCATGTCAAATGGAAGATCACCAACCGCTGCTATCTTGGTCGCCTGTCTCCTCAGTCTGACAACTTATTTCTTGGACGCTTGAGATTTCCTAATTTTTTTACTTACTTTCCCACTTTCCCAATCACTGATCCATGCTCTATCAAAGTGTTCATTATAGTGGTCTCGTTCTCCAAGAGCTTCTTCAACTTCTCATCCACTGTTGGAGGAATCTGAGGTGCCGAAATGGATAACTGCACAACATTAATATTGGATATGTCAGACAGCTTTGTAGTGGCGGTATGCATCCATTTGTTGAGGCTCACCAATGTCTAGGAGACACGCAATGGAGATAGTGGAGCAGTAGGTATAGGTACCAGCTTCAAAGCTGAGGTAGAAGGAACTAAGGCTGAAGGTGAGGGAATGGCAGTTACACTGGTAGAAGGCTCTGCTGAAATGGATGGCATATCAACTGTCTCTGCCGGTACCATCGGTGGCTTATTAGACTGACTAATGGTGATAGTCGTATGAACCTTTCTCTTAGGGTTGTGTGCATCCATCAAAGAATACCATGAGAATGGCTTCTTAGCCCGAACCTTTGTGTCAAAATCTTTCGGCTGCACTAGTGCATCCGTAAGGTACTTAGTGATGGTGTTGGGATACGGGTAGGAGGTATCAGCTTGCCTAACGACCACAGACATGTTGGCCAACATAAAAACACCCACATTGATTGGGTACCCAAACATAATAGAGGCAACTAGAACTGCCCGCTGGATGGGGAAGTTTGTTTTTTGGCACGGGTCTAGTCGACTTCCTACGAAGGTCTGTCATCCCTTCGCCTCGCAGTTTAAGGTGTTCCATTGGATAGGAACCCTTGTTGTGATCCATGGTAGTGGTGGCCCTAAGCTGCAAGAATCTTAGCTAGCCATGGGAGAGCTGCATCTTCCATTGCTAGTTTTCCAACTACTACTCAGGCTGAATGTCCTCAAACCCTGTGTAGGTGTTCAGCGCGTTCTGGTAAACTCTCACGTTAAGATTCCTCATTTTGGTCACTTTGTTCCCCTTCTTTTTGTACGCCATATTGGCGTAGAATTCACGGACCAGATACTCCTTGGCGTCCAATATACTCTGGAACCACATCCACCCTTTCTACTCTCGGAACTATCTCAAGACCACTGGATTATACTTTTCAAGGTCTCTCAATTGGAATTGTCACTCAAGAGTGAGCGATCTCACTGGCCACCACTATCGAAATCTAGTGAAGGCATCTAAACTGACAAACTGGTCCTCCTAGACAACATTTTTCTTCGACCTTTCAAGGACGACAACTATGGTATCATCCCCCTCAGTCGTCATCCTGAATATCATCAAATGAAGTCGATGGTGCCTTAGAGATAGGTGTAGAGGAAGGCTCCGAAGCATAACTAGCACTATCCAAAACCTCGGAGGTGCTTTGTGGTGTGGAAGGCTCGTCCAAAAATTAAAATCTCTTTGGTGGCTTTTATTGGACAACCGAGTGCTTTTCAATCGAGTTGCCCTCCGATGCTTCCCTAGACAGGACATAAGAACTGGATTTGGCGGGCTCTGCATTGCTACTCGACATGCTGTAGCCTTCTTGTTTGTAATCTTTTGAAGGGTGAGGGGTAAGGCACTTTTACCTTCTAGAGCTCTCCCTCTTGAAGGTTCACCCGTCCTCTTTAAAGTATCTCCACGGCCTCGTGATATAACCATTTTCTATAACAAGCAGTAGCAAGAGTCAGTTGTAATTCTAGTTCAACACAGATTAAATACAATTTGAAATATGATTACAGGGTAGGCAAGTGCGGTCCGCACAATTACAAGTGTGGCCAGAGACCACATAATTTGAACTTACAGTCGCAGATATAGAAATACGATCCACAAAATTTTGAGTGCAACCTCAAATTTTAAGTGCGATCCGCATAATTATCATTGCTACCATACAGGATATCCCAAAATGTGAATTCTCTGAAGACAGAGAACAGGATGTTCTGCGGCAGCGGTGGGATTTCTGTGGTATGCACAATCTCAAGTGCGATCGCAGATTCAGCTTCTTATATAGTATCATAATATTGACTTCTGCGGATCGTATAATTTCTTGTGCGAACACAAGGTTCAAACGAAAGTCTATTGGACTCCTAGGGTTTACAAAATTTTGCTAGAATTGTCATGGTATTAACAAGTAAACATGCAAATCAATTTACCCAGTCCCCATAAAGCAATTAGTAGTGTACCTATTACAGATTAAACCCTACATGGTAATAAAATAGAAATCTATTGACAAATGGCCTAAACTACCTAAAACTCTGTAAATTAAACTGAAAATTAAAAAATTCAATGAGTAATTGAAGCTTACTGGCTATGAAGTAGTGCAAGTGAGTGAACACAAATGTGGATTTATACTTATGCGTATCAATAAACTGACGAGTACGAGCGTAAGTTTCCTTCCGCGGTTCACACTCTATTACCTGGGGTTCACATGCCTTTGATGATCTACTGTCTGCACAATTTGGGATGCAACCGCAGATTTTGACTGCGAACCATAGAATTCAATGTCGGCCGCATATAGGCCTTTTCTCTGACAGACCAAAATTCAAAGAGTTTGAAATTTCCCATCTTAATTTGTGCGGTCTACACTAGAATTGTGCGGCTGCAGTTCCTTTCTATTGCAGTACTCACAATTGTGTGGTTCGCACAATACATATGCGGTCCGCACTTTTTTCCATACTTAGCCAATTTTCCTAGCATAATTCTTGCAAAGCATACTCATACTTGGAACACACTTCAAATCCTCGGCAGTGGGTACTTATTCTTGATTGTGACCTTGTTCAATTGTCAGTAATTTATACACATTCTCATCGATCAGTCCTTCTTCATAACAAATAACACTGGCGCACCCCAAGAAGAGACACTAGGTCTAATGAAGCCTCTTTCAAGCGAGGCGAGGCCATATGATATGGCGGAATAGAAATAGGCTGGTTGTTGGAGCAAAATCAATGAAAAAGTCAATATCCTTGTTGGGTGGAATATCCAAAAGGTTGGAAGGAAATGCATCAGGAAAATCATGAACTACAAGCACAGAACTAATAGAAGGGACCTCAACACTAGAATCATGAACATATGCCAAATAAGCCAAAAACCCCTTCTCGACCATACGCCGACCTTCGTATATGAGATAACACTACGGGTATAATGACTAGGAGTCCCTCTCAACTCTAAACGAGGAAACACCGAAAAGGCAAAGGTCACAGTCTTGGCATGACAGTCCAAGATAGCGTGGTAAAATGATAACCAGTCCATCCCTAATATGACATCAAAATCAACCATCTCCAACAGTAACAAATCTTTATAAGACCCCTAAACAAAACTATACAAGAGCTATTAACACGATCTACCACAATAGAATAACCCACAGGTGCAGACACATAAATAGGAACACTCAAAGAATTACTAGGCATGACCAGATATGGTGCAAAATAAAATGACACATATGAGTATATAGACCTTGGATGAAATAGCACTGAAGCATCCCTACTACAAACCAGAACAATACCTGTGATAACTATATCGGAAGCCTCAACCTCAGGCCTGGTTGGAAGAGCATAACATCAAGGCTGGGCCCTACCGCTCTGAATCATATCTCTGGGATGGCCTCCTACTGACTAGCCTCCACCTCTAGAAGATTGACCTCCACCTCTAGAACCTATACCCTAACCTCTAGCTGGCTGAGCGGGTTGTGGAACACTTAATGTCTCAACCATGGCACGAGAGCCCTGGTGTTGAGAACTTCTCGATGTTTGAGGAAAAAATCTAGCAATATGCCTCGGGTCACTACAAGTAAAACAAGCCCTCGACTACTGGGGATGGCGACTCTGAAAACTTTAAAGCGGAGGTGCACTGATAAGAGCTGGAGATGCACTATAGGACTACTGATCAGAATAGTACATGTGAGAACCACGACCACCTGGAGCACCGTGAGAAACCTGAAGTGCTAACTAAAAGGCCTAGGAGGATGGCCTCTACCATACGAATCTCTACCTCCAGACGAGGCACCATTGAATCTTCCAAATGACAAGGCCTCTTATCAGACCTATGACCAACCCTCTCCGACAAAACCATCTCAACACTCCTGGCCACATTGGCCGCCTCCTAAAAGAAAATCTCACACCCCATCTGCTTAGACATCTGAAGTCAAATGGGCTGAATGAGTCCCTCAATGAGCCTCCCCGCTCTCTCTCTCTCTCTCTCTCTCTCTCTCTCTCTCTCTCTCTCTCTCTCTCTCTCAGTGGGAAGTATAAGAAGAGCATGACGGGCCAAATCAATAAACCTTGTCCCGTACTAGGTAACACTTATAGAACTCTGCTAGAGACGCTCAAACTGCCCCAGATAGATCTCTCGTTGAATAACATGAAGAAACATCTCCAAAAATAGCTGTGAAAACTGATCCCAAGTCAGGGCTGGTAACCCAAATGGCCTAGCAAAACAAAATCTCTCCACCAAGTCTTGGAGGATCCAGGTAAGCAAAAAATAACAAAGTCGACCCTATTGGTCTCCACTATCCCCATGTTCCTGAGAACCTCGTGATAGCTGTCTAAATAATCCTAGGGATCCTCAGAGAATGCACCGTTGAAAGTGGCAGTGAAGAGCTTGGTGAACCTGTCCAATCTCCACAACGCAGCAGCAGATCTAACTGCTCCATCACCAATCTAATATACCATACCCGATTGAACTACTCTAACTGGTTGAGCTACTGGAGTCTTAAACTGGTGAGCCATCTGCTCTGGAGTGCTGGTAATAGGAGTCTGAGCTCCTTCTCCAGCCTGAGAGACGGTTGGTGCTACAGGAAGCAAGCTTGCCCAGGTGACACTCTCCATAAGGTCCGCTAGACGGACCAGAGCATCCTGAAGTACTGGGTAGCAATGAACCCCTCTAGGACCTGAGCTAGAGCAACCAGAACATTCTGGGCTGGAACCTCATCATCTAACTCAACCTGAGGCTCCGCTGCTGGTGCTGCTGCTCTAGGATGAGCTTTGCCCCTACCTTGGCCTCTCGTACGGCCTTGGCTTCACCCTTTGCACCTCATGGGAGCTGCTGCTGTGGGCTCGGGCTGCTTATCAGTAGATAAGGAAGCACGTGTTCTCGCCATCTGCAAAACAATATAGTAGAAACTCAATTAGCTTTGAGAAACCAAACCGCACGACAAGAAAGTATAGATGTGAAGATTCTTAATAACTCTGTATCCTCTGGGGGATAAATACAGACTTCTTTGTACCAATCCCTCAGACTCTACTAAGCTTGTCCGTGAATTGTGAGACATATATAACCTAGAGCTCTGATACCAACTTGTCACGACCCGGATTTCCTACCCTTGAGAGTCGTGATGGCGCTTACTCGTGAAAGATAGGCACGCTGAATATTATTAAATTATTACCCTTTTTGTTACACATGTTAAATAATTCAAAGTAATAAATTATTGAACAACGGAATAAATTGATTAACCAGAAATGCAAAAGATGAAAACTTAATAGTTTTACTAAACACTGCTTCATAATCTGAAGTACAATACTACCCAAAATTTGGTGTGACAAGTCATAAACTATCTAAGAATACTACAAATAAGGTCTGAATAGAAATACACAAATATGTCTATGAAGAAGTAAAAACAGAAAGTGAAATGATAGGAGGGGCCGCCAAGGACTACATACGTCTGTAGGACTACCTTGGATCACCTGAATGGAAGGAAGACAACACCCTCAATGCGGTCCAACGCTCCAGTATCAGTATCCGCACATAGTGTAGAGTGTAGTATCAGCACAACCCACCCCATGTGGTGGTAAGTCCCTAGCCTAACCTTGGCGAAGTAGTGACGAGGCTAGGACCAGACTAACAAATAACATGTGCACCTAAATCATATACAACGGAAACTAAAAGCAGATAATTGTGAGCGCATGATTTTTTCCACCCATGAATTACTCATATAAAGTCCCAAAGAATTAGATTTTTCTTTTATAGAATTATTGTAGAATTTTCTTAATTATTTGCATTTTTCTGTGCATGTTTAATTTTATCTAATTCATGAAAAATACAAAAATACATTACATATTCATTTAGAATTTATTTTTATATTTTTAGGTTAATTGGTAAATTTGTTTGTTCTATAAAAATGAAAAATAACAAAAAAATGACTCATTTTGCATTTTTAACTTTTTAATTTTAGATTTTATAGTTTTCTTTTAATTTTGGAGTTATTTGATTTTTGTAAATACTATGACTAGTAAATATTGTAATTTGGTAAGTTAATTTAGTTATATGAATTAATTTAGGTTTTAGTTTTAATTTGAAAAGGAAAAGGAAATTCAAATTAAAAAAAAAAGAGAAGAAAATAAAAGAGGACTTATTTTTTGGGCTATTTCAATTCATCTCCCCACGCCCAAATGAATTCCCCATGAAACCATTCAAGACCCGACCCAATCACGCCTTTACCCGGTCTAGTCTCCATAGCTTAACCAAAATGATGTCGCTTGGAGTTTAGGGTTTTTAATTAAATCCTGGCCTTCCATCTGATTTCATCCAACGACCAAGAACACCTCCCCCACATGTGCTTATAACCGTCCGAAAATCTTACAGACAAAGGAAAACACTCCACTTCACTTCGTCTCCGTCATCAGACCTCTAACCCTACTGCTACCCTTGAATTCTTTCACATTCTCCAGCCGGTGGCGCCACCTCAAACCACCACCACACTACACCATACAACCCTCACTCACCGCTGATCCCCAATCCATTACCATATTCCCTCAAATAATCCCAAATGGAACCGATTCCAGATCTTAGAGAAAAGCATAGAACAAAGAAAATCATTCGAGTTTTTCAAGTTTTGACGAGTGATTAAGATTCGTAATTGGCTTTGTTCGTCTATTCTCAACAAGAACATACGATTAAGGCCAATTTTGGCTCAAAATCGAGGGTTCGAGGAGTCCATTCAAGCCATTTTCTACCTGTGTGCTCAAGGTATCTCAATTCTCTCTTGGTCTTCGTCTTTGTTATTTCTACTCCTAGTATTTTTCTAATCCTCTCTTTTTTTTTCATTTTTTTCTATCTCTTAATTTTCTATTGCATCACATTTTATTTATAGGATTTAGATTATTTTTCTATGTTAAAATGACTGTTAATTTTCTTTTCTTTCTATTTCTTTCTTTTATTTTTGCTTTGTTAAAAACAATTCATGTTGTTAGAAATTCAAAATTAGATGGTTTTGTTTGGGAGTCCATTTGTGTATGATTTTGAATTTGGATTTGTTGAAGTGCTGAAGCTAAAGAAAAAAGGGGGTCAGTCCTGGTGGCAGGCTCATGTTTGGGCTTGAGTCTTGGGTTAACATGACCCATATTTGGTTTGATGGTAAATAACATGGGTGACAAGGTTAGTTTAGGAATATTAAGTAAGAGAATCTCTTATAACTGATTTGGAAAATTTTCTGGAAGGTGGAAGAAGGACTGACCTAGCAAACAAGTTAGAAATTCAGTGTAAAAAGTTAACAAGAATGAAAATTATAAAGGAGTAATAGGCAAAATCTGAACTATTTCTACTGCCCTAAGAAGCCTCTATAAAAGGCCTTGTATACAACAAAATAAGATGACTTGATTTCTTGCTATCAAGACATTTCAGAAACTCTTTCCCGAGACCCCGAGTGTGGGAGGCCGCAATCGAGTGCTCAGCCTCAGGGCTCATCAAAGTCCGACTCGGAGAAAACACTGTCTGAGGTCAGGATAAAAGGGGAAACCCTCTAGGAACATGGCTACGCCTGACAGGCCTGACCTATCTAGAGCCTACTATTAGGCCTTGCATCAAGTCGTCCCATCTTTGTACTCTTGCAATTAAAACACATGTACTATACCGAGTCCCCTCGCCTTTATAGGGGGACTCACCCTACCTTGTAAAGGAATAATGTTGCTCAAATTCTCCACAAATGCAATAATCTCTCTCTCTCTCTCTCTCTCTCTCTCTCTCTCTCTCTCTCTTCTATATTGGTTGTCTCGCCTTAGCACTTTATCGCTTTCTCATTTGTTCTTTATTACTTTGATCAAAATTGATGATATAGAGCTTTGCTTTGCTATATTTTTACTTTTTATCCCCTTCCCGATTAACCACGATAGCCCGAGATAGGCGCGAACCTCGGACTCGAGGTGTCTAATGGCTAGCTTTGCGCTCGGGAAACAACCCCTTACTGGTTCGATTACTGCTTTTCTTAATTTGATTCTTATCATTTTACCTCACGCCTTAGCACTAATAGCCCTAACAAACTAGCTCAGAAATAGATCACATATTTTTAGAATCTCATTTAAAAATCTAATTGTGCTTACCATTTTCACGGTAAACAGTTTGGCGCCCACCGTGGGGATAAAAATAATAGTGATTATTCTCTTGTTAGTTTTGTCACTTAAACGCACGATATCTTTCACACTATTTATTGCCAAGATCATTTGATTTCATGTTGATATCCAGCTCGATAAAGAAAATCGAAACGATAACCCCAAAAATTGTAGAGAGAACGGTATGGCCATTCGAACAACTGGTGCAACGGCGCAGGACCCCAATAATGCATCTAGATTGTTTCGAGCGAACGTAGGCCTGCATGCTGCTTAGCGAGGCAATGGAGTCTCGCACACCAATGATGACACATGGTGCGTCCACCAAAAGGAAGACCAAAAAATCCCAGCCGGGGTAGAACATGAAGCTAGGATACATATTATTTTTGAAATGTCGTAGGAACGATATTTGGATATTACTCAGCTACAAAATTGCCCGGGGACTCCTGTGGCAGTAACGATGTTGGAATACATCATCGAATGAATTGAATCATGCTCACGAAAACTCCTACAACAACCGTCTTCCGAGATACGATCCCGGAACTCATTTCACGAAAGTTGGAAACGACAAAACTCTCCAAGAATGATGGGACCACAAATTCTTACGGGCGCATCACCACTTATGCGCGCTCGTCCAGGAATAGAAACCTCCAAAATGGAGAACTCGAACCGGTCCCGATAAGGAGACTAGAAAAAACCTCCTCGGAAGAAACCATGACACGGTACCATTGTTCGACACCTGACCTCGAGGACTCGCTCACCGTACCAGCACAGTCTATGGGAGCATGCACCAATGCCATCAAAGCAATATCAAGAGGGCCCAATGCATCAATGGCGGGAAGGAGAAGAAATAAAGTGTCACAGGATGCCCCACCCTGCTCTTCGACAGGACAAACGAGACCGCTCATGTCCTCAGTAGTTGGCCGGCATAGGCCATCGCCCAAAACCTAAACAAATCATACCCGGCGACTCTAGGGTATATCAATATAAGCCTGATTGAATGTCTGACAAAGGCTTGGTCGGATGCCCGCAACTAACACCGGTCCCAAATCAAGGCCGTAGGCAACCGTCTGAGCACCTTCTCGGGTTTGGCATATCCAGGTAGATTCCCAACAAAGAAGCTGACACTGAGTGAATGGAGCCATCGTCCATGTGGCACGAACTGAAGAGATTATTTGAGATGCAACACGTCTTGCAACAACAAGGGAACAACCCGAGGACAACACCTTCGAGGAACCTCCAACTGTACCAGGTTCAACAATACACAGCCGGCAAGGAAACATCGCCCGATAGAGCACAACTTCAATGTTGTAGTTCTTAGAATAGTGGTCACCATAAGCAGAGCTAGGAACTCCAGGTGTCTCAGATCTATTCAACCGGGACCTATCCAATAAAACCATGGTCCACCACGGGAACTAGAAGACGCTCGGGCTCACAGACCTGAAAGAGCAGCAACTACGTAATCGGTGAATTTGACTATAATTATGGCCTAAATAATCACACTTTGTAGTTGAATTGATATTGTTTATGATGACAAAATAGTTTGATTAGTGTTTATTAGTGTGTTATAGGTACACAGGAACCATTGGATGCTAAAAGAGCTATTTCTGAGTCACAAGATAATGAAAAGGACAAGTGAAGAGCTGAAGTGAAGTGAGTTTGAAAAATTGAAGAAGAAATCCAAAGTACTGTTCATCCGCGGTTCACTCGCGACCGCGGATGAACTGCGGAAAAACAAGCTCTCGGAATTTTGTTGAGAATCAGAGAACTGAACTGTTCGCGGTTCGTCTGCGACCACGGATGAACCGCGGAAGGCGCCGCAAATATTTTCCTAGTTGTGTACAAATTCAGTTTTTAAGCCCTAAAACCTCTATATAAACCTCTAGTTTGCCCAAAAGAGGCAAGCATTGTATTTTTGACTACTTTTGCAAGATTATTGGTAAGAGAGAACTCTCTCAACTCATTCCTTTCTTTTATATCAATTATTTATTTTTGAATTCAATTATTATTCTTGTTTCTTTGAGCATGAGTAGCTAACTCCTTTTCTAAGGTTTTGATGGAACCTATTGGGTGATGAACTTCTTATTTATGTGATTACAAATTGTTAGCTAGATTTCTATTTGTTCAACTTCATTCTTGTTGTAGTTAATTGGTAGGATCCCCAATTAGTTGTGCCTATTTAGTGTGCATAACTTGGAAAAGAGTGCATATTTAGGTATATTGTTGAACAACACCACACCTAGGTTATTGGGGGAATCTATAACTTTAGGCGCAAAGACGGGATTAGGAACAACGAAGTCTTGGGTGCAATCTTAAGTGAATTATTCAAACTAAAGCTAGCTAGGGTTGCTCGGGAGAGTGCACTAGTAAATTATTGTAATTGCTCGGGAGAGGGTTACGGTAAAAGTAGCGTTCATCATTGATAGAATATATTGGCAATTTGTATGAGCATAAACAGAAGGGATTCAATCAATAGGGGAAATCAATACCTTACTCTTTCTCCATATTATTTTACCCAATATTCAATTCTTGCCTTTCAGTCTTTTAATTCTTGCATAGTTATTCGAAAATCACACAAAAATATATTCAAAATTTTGGGAACTTGATTCGGAAGTGTTCTTGGGTTGTGAAAGTTGCAATTGGTAGGTTAATTCTCCGTGGGATCGATTCTGAACTTATTAGACCAGGTTATATTGACTACGACCGTTGTTTGGACGTGAATCAATTTTGGCGCCGTTGCCGGGGGATTAACGGAATTATCAATTGCCATTGACTGAACTTTAAGATTTTTGTGTAGTCAGGTTGTTTCTATACTTTACATTGAATATTTTGATGGTTGTTGATTTGGGTACTCAGGTGCATGCCAAGAAAATCTGCAAGGACTGGAGAACTAATTGAAGGACTCTCAAACCCCGAGCAAACTTTCCGGGCACGTAACAGGGCTATCAAACAAATTCAACAATCTCAGCAACCAATCAAACTAGACTTCGACATGGGTGACGTGAACGAACCAAACCAGCAAGCTGGGTTAAACATGCAAGAGGTGCAGGAGGCGCAGGAAGGTGCACTACATGACTGGGCACAACCCACAACGAATAATTTGGCAATTTCCATCGTTGTGCCAGCAATTCAAGCTGAGTCTTTCCAGATTACTAATAACATGCTACCTTTATTGCAAAACAAGGGATTATTCTATAGGTCTCAGGTTGAAGATCCACATCAGCACCTGAAGAACTTTCTCTCGATATGCAAGACACAGAGGCAACCGAATGTGACTCCGGAAGCCATCAGACTATTGCTCTTTCCGTTCTCAATTACAGGGGCTGCACAGGTATGGCTAAACTCACTCCCCATAAACTCTATTGCAACTTGGAATGAGTTAGTCAAGCAAATCCACAACAAGTTTCATCCACCTAACAAGACAGCTCAACAAATTGATGAGATTGTGAGCTTCAAGCAGAAACCAATGGAGACATTACATGAAACTTGGGACAGATTCAAGGGTATGTTTGTTATGTGTCCTCGCCATGGGATTCCTGAGTAGATGTTGGGTCAAAGGTTCTACATGGGGCTTTCTGATAGTATGAAGAATATTGTAGATGCTTCAGCAGGTGGGGCTTTTCTGAGCAAGACTTGGAGAGTGGGCCAAAATTTGCTAGACAAGATGGCTCAAAATTCCGAGTGGACAACCAAGAATGCTCTTATCACTCCAGTGGTACACTCTATACCCCTGAATCCATCTAGCACTATGGAGGAGAACATGGAAACCCTATTGACACAAATGAGCATCCTGACAAAGAAGGTGGAAGAATCTGGGGTCAAGCAATAGTTCACATTGTGGACACTACCAATGGTGGTTTATGCACATCTTGCATTAGCCAACCCATAGGTAATCCATGGGCTGCAGACCAAGAACATCATCATAAGCATGAAGATATGAACTATGTAGCAAATTATGGAGGGCAGAGACAGGGTAATCCGAGTTGGGGGCAGCAGGCTCCACAGCAATACAGGCCTCCACAGCTACAGTATAATGCACGCTCCATATCCTAGACCTCCGAATTTCGGCAATCAGCAGCATGGATATCGTCACCTCCACCACAGCATGGGGGTATACATGACGATGGGTTCGCAGAGTTGAAAGCTATGATGCAGCAGGTAATTGGGTCAATGCCAAAACCAATGAGAGGATAGATGCACATGATGCAGCTATCAAGAATATTGAAGTATAGGTGGGCCAGATTGCTATGTCTCTTAACAATCGTCCTCAAGGGACATTACCTGCAGATACACAAACAAACACAAAAGATCAAGTCCCAAAGCAGCTGATGGAAGTGACTATGAGAAGTGGTAGAGATCTTGACGCTGAAAAAGAAAGAGAGAGAAGCAACACACAGGCTGAGACACTCACTCCAGTGCCTATTGAACTAGATGAGTCCACCGGGTTGACAGAAGTTACAGTCCGGCCAGTTGCTAAAAATAAAGAGGTGCAGTAGGGAACGGAGAAAGTAGCTAACAGGTAGAGCAGTAGGTTGACGAGAAAGTGATAGAAAAAGAAAATTCCCAAGTCATTGGGAAGAAGAGGCCTCCACCACCATTCCCCCAAAGGTTGGCCAAGCACCAGAAAGAAGAGCAATACAAAATGTTCTTTGATATGCTCAAGCAATTCCAGGTAAACATTCATTTAATTGAAGCTTTGAAAGAAATGCCTGGGTATGCTAAGATGATGAAAGACTTGATGTCGTGGAAATTTGATTTCCAAGACTTGGCCACCATGACTCTTACCCAGACGTGTAGTGTAGTGGTCTCTAGACCCATTGCTGAGAAGCTATCTGATCCAGGTAGCTTCACCATTCCATGCACTATAGGAAATTATGCCTTTGTAAAGGCATTATGTGATTTGGGGGCGAGCATTAATCTCATGCCCTTGGTAATTTATAAGAGGTTAGGCATTGGGAGAGCCAGGCCTAACTCCATGTTATTACAGCTTGCTGAGACAGTTAAGCGTCCATTTGGTATATTAGATGATGCGCTTATCCAGGTAGGGAAGTTCGTGTTTCCTGCCGATTTTGTGATTCTTGACTGCAAGGTGGACGAGGAAATTCTTATAATCTTAGGAAGACCATTCCTAGCCACTAGGAGAGCTCTAATTTATTGTGAGACTGGGGAACTCAAGATGAGGTTGAATGATGAGGAGATCATATTCAATGTGCAAAAATCCATGAGGCGCCCTAGTGAGTTTGCAAATTGCTCTCTTATTGATGCGGTTGATGTGATAGTGGAGATAGACGATGCAGAGTTGACCATTGAAGATCCACTTCAAGCATGCCTAATGAACTTAGAAGAGGTAAATGGTGAAAGTCTAGCAGAATGGGTACTATCTCTGGAAGGCAAGGGGTTTTGGGAGAGAGAGCTTGAATTCGAGCCTCTACATTTAGAGAAAAGAGAGACCCCTCCTACAAAGCCATCAATAGAAGAGCCACCAAAGCTTGAGCTTAAATCATTACCATCTCATCTTAGGTATGAATTTCTAGGTCCAAACTCCACTTTACCTGTTATTATCTCATCTGGTTTGTTAGATGTGTAGGCTCAAAAGCTTATACAGGTACTAAAAGAATGCAAGACTGCCATTGGGTGGACCATGGCAGACATAAAGGGGATCAGCCCCCCATATTGCAGGCATAAGATTCTCCTTGAAGAGGGACACAAACCTTCCAGGGAACATCAAAGAAGGCTGAACCCAAACATGGAGGAAGTGGTAAAGAAAGAGGTAATGAAGTGGCTAGACGCGGGAATCATTTTCCCAATCTCTGATAGTAGCTGGGTTAGCCCAGTTTAATGTGTGCCAAAGAAAGGTGGCATGATGGTGGTAAAAAATGAGAATAATGAGTTGATCTCAACTAGAACCATCATGGGGTGGAGAATATGCATGGACTATAGGAAGCTGAATCTAGCCACCTGCAAAGACCACTTCCCACTTCCCTTCATTGATCAGATGCTTGACAGGTTGGCAGGGAGGTCACACTTCTGCTTTCTGGATGGATACTCGGGGTACAATCAAATCTCCATAGCCCCGAGGATAGAGAGAAGACCTCCTTCACATGCCCATATGGCATTTTTGCTTTAGGAGGATGCCATTCGGACTATGCAATGCACCTGCCACATTCCAAAGGTGCATGATGGCTATTTTCACCGACATGGTGGAGGACATTATGGAGGTGTTCATGGATGATTTCTCAGTGGTAGGGAATTCATTCGATGAATGCCTTGTCAATCTGACAAGAGTGCTGAAATGGTGCATGGAGACAAACTTAGTGCTAAACTGGGAGAAGTGCCATTTTATGGTACAAGAAGGTATAGTATTGGGACACCAGGTTCAAGCAAAGGTATTGAGGTAGACCGAGCTAAAGTTGATGTCATTGCAAAGTTGCCTCCACCAACATCCGTCATGGCCATTAGAAGCTTTCTTGGACATGCCGATTTTTACCTGAGGTTCATCAAAGACTTCTCAAAAATATCAAACCCTCTCTGTAAGTTACTTGAAAAAGATCACCCCTTTGTTTTTTCTGATGAATGAAGGATTGTTTTTTAGGAACTAAAGAAGAGGTTGGTCACAGCACCCATCATCATTGCCCCCGACTGGGAGCAACCGTTTGAGCTAATGTGCGATGCAAGTAACTATGCAGTGGGGGCAGTGCTTGGCCAAAGGAAAGACAAGCTGATGCATCCAATCTATTATGCTAGTAAGACCTTGAGTGGAGCACAGCTAAACTACACAGTGACGGAAAAGGAGATGCTTGCGGTCGTGTTCGCGTTTGACAAATTCCGGCCCTATCTCATAGGATCCAAGATAATTGTATACACTGACCATGCAACTTTAAGATACTTAATTGATAAAAATGACTCTAAGCCGTGCCTAATTCATTGGGTGCTACTTCTCCAAGAGTTCGACCCTGAAATTCGTGATAGAAATGGCACCGAAAATCAAGTCACTGATCATTTGTCACGACTTGAAGGAGATGAAATTATCAAAGAGAGTGGGGAAATTCTGGAAACCTTTCCAGATGAGCAGCTGCTCACCACCACTCTCCTTGAAGCGCCATGGTATGCAGATTATGCAAATTATCCGGCTAGTGGTATTGATTCTCATGACCTATCATCGGTCAAGAGGAAAAGATTTTTTCGTGAAAGCCAGCTTTATTATTGGGATGAACCCTATTTGTTTAGGATATGCCTCGATAACATGATCCGGAGATGCGTCCCCAAGATAGAAAAATCTTCTGTTTTGTAGGCATGTCACACTTCAGCATATGGTGGTCACTTTGGAGGAGTGCGAACAGCCGCCAAGATACTTGAGGCCGGTTTCTATTGGCCAACGGTGTTTAAAGATGCACACTTATGGGTGAAGGGTTGCAACAAATGTCAACGCACCGGGAACATCTCTCGGCGTCATGAAATGCCAATGAACCCAATCCAGCAAGTAGAAGTGTTCGACGTCTGGGGAATAGACTTCATGGGGCCCTTTGTCAGCTCATACGTCAATAAGTACATACATTTTGCGGTAGACTATGTGTCCAAATAGGTGGAAGCTGTAGCATTACCCAGCAATGATGCTAAGGTGGTGGTGGGATTTCTGAAGAAAAATATTTTCACCCGTTTTGGGACTCCAAAGGCTATCATCAGTGATGAGGGCAAACACTTTTGCAACCAGGCGTTTGAAATATTGTTGGCCAAGTACGATGTGAAACACCAAGTTGCCACCCCGTATCACCCGCAGACCAGCGAGCAAGTTGAGGTCTCAAACAGGGAGATAAAGAGTGTGTTAACAAAAAAAGTGAACGCCACGAGGACCGACTGGTCCAGGAAGCTTGATGATGCATTATGGGCTTACAGGACAGCATTCAAGACACCAATCGGCATGTCACCATACAAATTGGTGTTTGGGAAAGCATCTCATCTACCTGTGGAACTAGAGCACAAAGCATGGTAGGCACTGAAGCAATTGAATCTCAACTGGGATGAAGCGGGGAAATCTAGAATGACCGAGTTGCATGAAATGGAAGAATTCCGGTATCTGGCCTGTGAGAGCACTAGACTGTATAAAGAGCGGATGAAGCGGATTCACGACCAGAATATCATTGAGCGTAACTTCAAAACCGGGGACAAGGTACTGTTATAAAATTCGAGATTACGGTTGTTCCCAGGCAAATTAAAATCAATGTGGTCAGGACCCTTTCGAGTAATTGAGGCATTAGATTCGGGCGCTGTGGAAATTCATAACTATTGATAGTTCACGCACATTCAAGGTAAATGGACAGTGGTTGAAACTTTATGTCGGCATGGATGACATCGAGGACAAAGTGGAACTACGGTTAGAGGAACCTCAAAGGTCTAGCGAGCCTTAAAATGCGCTAAGATGAGTCGTGCCGCGATGTTAAATCAGGCGCTACTCGGGAGGAAACCCACGAACTTGTTGTAAGTATACTCATTATAGTTAGTCTATATTAAAAAGAAAGAAAAAAGAAAAAAATTCTGACCAGCGAACAGAAAATTCAGAGGCCTCTGTTCGCGGTTCATCCGCGACCTCGGACGAACCGCAAAAAAGGGCCCTCTCTGAAGTTGACTGTTCGCGGTTCGTCAGCGACCGCGAACAAACCGCGAACGGCCGCGGTCAGTTCCGCGGTCGGCAAAAAATATAAAAAAAAATTTAATTCTAATTTTTCCCCCCTCTTTAATAACCCTAAACATTATCCCCCCCCCCCCTTCTACTCACATTCCAACCGCCACTCCTTCCCAAAACTCCCTCTCTCTCTAAATTTCTCTCCTCCTTCTCTCTACAATCTCTCCTTCATTCTTCTCCAAATAATTCCTCCACTTCAATCTTACTCCTCTACTACACTCCATTGTAAGTATTCTCCTTTTGTTTTTCTTTCTTTCTTATTTTAGTTCTTTAATTATTATTATTACTTTGGTAGATTTAATTAGTTAATTGTAGTTTAACTTGTAAATTATGTATTATATATTGCTCGTATTAGTAGAATCCATATATAGTACTTGGATTTTGTAGTAGAATGTTATATAATTTTTTGGAACCTTGTGGGTATTGATGGAATTATGGTAGAGATTGTGTTGTTGGGTCTCCAATTTAGTTAATAATGCTACTTTTGTTGTTTTGGAGACCCAAAGTGTTGGTTAATATAATTGTTGGTTGGTTGGCCAAGGTGGGCATTTGTTGTTGTAGTAGTTGGTTACTGAACTTTTAGGGGAGATATTGCCCAACTATTGAGTTGTTTGTTGATATATTTGATTGGATATGGTTTAGGTTTAATTGGGTCATGTCAGATTGCCAAAATAAATAAGTGTGGGGTGCTTGAGGTTAATTGGTGAAATTGTTACATAATTGGTTAAGTATAGGAGTTATGGGATGATAGCACTAAAGAGATGATTGTGGTAATCCACGGATGGTGAAGTCTGAGTAGCCAATTTATGTGAACTCATTTGACTCGGCACGGAGTTTAAGAAAAGAAAGAAGACTTTTGAACTTGTGGTGTTAAATGAAGCACATATATTTTGTGTGGCCATAAATTATTACATAAAGGTGAATTATTTCCAAATAAGGAAAGAGTCATTCTTTTTGGCACGGACTAAAAAGGAAATAGATTCATATAAATTGAAACGGAGGGAGTATAAATTTTGTACTATAATTTTTGTATATTACTCCCTCCGTTCTAGTTTATGTGAACATATTTACTTTTTGGTCCATTCGAAAAAGAATGAACAATTTCTAAATTTGAAAACAATTTAGCTTGAACTTACAATTCTATCATTAATGATAAAGTTTTATAACCACGCAAATACTCTGGACCTCCTTTTTAGTTGTTTGGGATAACAAATTCCTTAAAAAAATTTATTTTTTCTTAAACTCCGTACCCAATTAAAACTCATTTTCTATGTTATTTTATTATTTTAAGGAGGTACTTACTAAACCCCATCGATATGTTGAAATAAACGGATTTGCAGTTGTTGATTAAATTGGAAAATCTATGGCATCTGTGTTTATCAAGTGTCTCTTTTATATTCTTAAACTCACTCAAATTTTTAGCAGTTTAGTTTTCTCTTCCTGTATTATGCTTGTTCATTCATGTTACTAAATTAAATCTGGTATGTAGGAGAGTTGTTTAAATTTCGCATGTTAATTTGTAAAGCTATTGAAGTTGTTGTTTGGACCTGTATGGACCGCGGAATTACTGTAATAGAAGTTTACGATGAACTACATTTTTTTTTTATATCTGTTTAAGTTTATTGAGGTTAGTATTTGTTTTGGGGATTTGCTTGAATTTGTTAAAGTGATATGTATAGGCTTGAAATCAAATTTTTTAGTTGTGGTTCATATTAGTAAATGCATTCTTTATTTGGAAATCATGTTACTGTTTCGGTTATAAGTCATAAATTATGTTAGATTTCAAGAGATAAGGGTAATTGTGTATGAACTATCATAACATCAGGATTATGTCTAATTATAAAATGAAATTTGGCATCACGAATATGCTTTGCATTTATCTAAATTTGCAAGAGTTTGTCAGTACTTTTAATCTCAAGCTTTCATGAAGAATTGTAATTAGGGGTGTTCACGAAAAACCGAAAAATCGAACCAACCCGAAGACCAAACCAAACCGAGAAAAAAAACCGATATTTTTTTGGTTTAACTTGGTTTGGTTTCTAATTTTAAAAAACCGACAAAGTTGGTTTGAATTTGGTTTTATACCTAAAAAATCGAAAAATAACCAAACTAAACCGTTCATATAGATTGTGTTTTGAAAAAACTTAACTATGATTGTGTTTTAAAAAAACTTAACTATTTTTGGTTCATCCATTGGAGAAACGACTGGATTTCTTATCATAGGATAAAGTTGAGTAGTGAGTGACATAATTTTGGATTTCTTGGGAAGTTTTACTTGTCTTCTTTTCTATAGTTTAGAAGTTTATCTCTATAATGAATATAAGTTGTCTTTATTCTCTCTTCTTTCTCCTAACAGAATACGTGAAAAAGTAACAATGGTAGCCATGCTTGTCTATTTTTTCTATGTTTCACCATTTGATTCTTTTGAAATTTTTTGTACCTTAAAAAACCAAAAAAAACCAAAAAAAGCGAAAAACCGATAAAAAACCGACAAAAACCGAAACTGATAAATTTGTGTTAATTTGGATTGGTTTGGTTTTACAATTTGAATAACCGACTTAATTGGTTTGGTTATTTTTAAGGTAACACCCGACCCAAATCGAACCACGAACACCCCTAATTGTAATGTCGCTCATTCGACTATACAGAATCACATATCTGGGCCTTTGGCGTTAGCCCAGTTGTGCCCAATGCCTCTTTGGTGTTCATTTGAGTGTTCTGGGCTTCACGCGATCCTGGTTCCCTTGCTGTGTTTTGACATGTAAATTCTCAAAAATACAATTAGTCCCGCTTCCAGCTTGGGCTTTTCAATCAACCGAACGCCACAGTTCTGATTGTTTTTAATACTAATCCTTTACTTTATTAACTTTAGTTTGAACCTTAGTCTTAAAATAAATTAAAAATCCTCATTTTAATGTTTTAATCAATTAATTAGACTCTTTCCATTTGATTTGAGGTGTGCTATATTAAGCAAGATAAAATTTATGGCCCTGAGAAGATTGATGCAAACATCCTTTAAAATTAGACTTGAGGTGTGCCATAGTGCAAAATAAGATAACCCATGAACCTCGAATAATTAATACTAACTCTTTAAAAATCGATGTGTGCCATCAACTGAATTTTTCATGGCCCTCGCAAACCTTGTTATTAACTTGAAAGTGCGCAGTTACTTTAGACGCACTGTTTAAATTGATTTCCTTATTTTTAAACTCGGACGTGCATTTCATGTGATCCAATTTCAATTCTCAACAACATTAAATAAAAGTGTCGTGGATCGTAGGTGCATTTTATGTGGCGTGGTTCATGACGTATTTTAGATAACGTTGAATCTTCCTACAATTAATAAAAAGCGGTTAATAAGTTAAATTGAACCATAGGTTAAAACATGTAATAAATCGGATAATAGTCCAACTTTAATAGTTTAAGAGACTGTGCTAGAATCACAGAAGTCAGGAATGCCTAACACCTTCTCCCGGTTTAACAGAATTCCTTATCTAGAATTTTCGGTTCCCACAGTTTAAAAAATAAAAAATTTCCTCAATTTGGGATTCTAGATTAAATCGGTGACTTGGGACACCAAATAAACTAAACCAAGTGGCGACTCTAAAAAATTAAATAATGATCCCATTTTGAATAGTATCACTTTAATTGGAAAAACTACCTTATCCCCCTTCGGGGTGGTAAAAAGGAGGTGTGACAATAATTACAGCTAAAGTTGGGCCGGAAAAACATGTTGTCAGGAGTAACTGATAACATCAGAATACCAATAGAGAAATGTATGGAACGCCATAAATCAATTACCAGCAAAACATAAGGAAATAAGGAACAAGTACACATGTAATAACGTTGTAGGTGTGCAACCCGATCTCTTTTCGTACAGTACCACTATAGGCATGTAACCTACTCCCAATTCATATAGTACCGTTGCAGGCGTGAAACCCGCTCCCATTTCATACAGTACCCTTGCAGGCGTACAACCCGCTCCCATTTTATATAATACCATTGCAGGCGTGAAACCCGCTTCCATTTCATATAGTACCCTTGCAGGCGTACAACCCGCTCCCATTTTATATATTACCATTGCAGGTGTGCAACCCTCTCTCATTCATATATTACCAATGCAGGCGTGCAACCCACTACCATTTCATATATTACCGTTGCAGGCGCGCAACCCACTCTCATTTCATATATCAACAACAAACATAAAAGAATCCCGGTAAAGGAACAATAATATAACAACAACATCTCGACAAGGGAACAAAAGTATAACAACAACATCCCGGCAAGGGAACAATAGTATAATCATCATATTAGCCATGGATGAATCACAATAGAGTCACAACAATTACAATACTAAACTCACGGGCATGCTTGACACCAACGTATAGATACTCATCACCATGCCTGTATGTCGTACTCAATAATTAACACATAGCAAATACATTAAAACTCATATTCCCTGAAGCTAAGGTTGTACCAAACACTAACCTCGATGCCACGAACACAATTCAAGCCTCAACTATCACTTTATCTCTTGATTCCACCCCCAATTCGCTTGTATCTAGCCACAAGTTACTTAATTATAACAATAAATGCTAAATGAATCAATTTTAATGCATGAAAATATATTTTTTATAGTTTTTCCCAAAAAGTCAAAAATCGACCCCGGGCCTACATGGTCAAAATATGAGGTTCGAACCAAAACCCAATCACCCATTCACCCAGGAACTCAAATATATAATTTATTTTTAAATCGGACCTCAAATCGAGGTCCAAATCCCAAAAATTTGTCAAACCTAGGTTCTACCCAAAACATGTAATTTTCCCCATGAAAATATTTGATTTTGAGTTAAAATCACCAGAAAAGATGTTAAAGATTAAATAAAACAAGTTAGAAATGACTAAAAATCGATTTTGAAGATTACTTGTCTTTGAAAAATCACCCAAAAGTGTTATGGTTTTCAAAAGGGTTTGAAAAATAGTTGAAATGCATCTAAGTTATGATTTTGCAGGTTGTAGATGTCGCAATTGCAACCAGGGTTAGCAATTGCAACTAGGGTTCACAATTGTGAACCCCTTCATGGCCTGCTATGCGAAGAAAATGTCGCATTTGTAACCATGAAGCAATCCGGTCAACTCGCATTTTTGAAGGACCTTGTCGCATTTGCGAAAGATAGGTTTCCCAATTCCTACCCTTTTGTCGCATTTGCGAAAAGGGCCTGCCCAAGCTTGGTTCACAAATGCAAAGCCTGGGTTGAAATTACCAAGCTTTATAACTTCGCAATTATGAAGCCTGGTCTCACAATTGCAAAATCAGAGGACTAAGCAAAAATACCAGATACTAGCACTTGATCCTAAGTCCAATTTTACTATGTGGCCTGTCCAAAACTCACCCCGAGCTCTCAGGACTCCAAACCAAACATGCACATAAGTCCAAAAATATCATATGGACTTGCTCGTGCAAATCATCAGTAACATCAATGACTATGAATTGAGCATCAATTTCATGAAATCACTTAAGAACATCATTTCTTTTAATTTTTTCAAATAAGGTCCGATTCACGTCATTTCAAGTCCGTTTCTTACCAAATTTTATAGGCTCAACTTAAATCACATATAAGACATGTACCGGGTTCCGAAACCAAAATAGGGACCGATACCATCAAATTTAATTACATTCAAATTTCCAAAAAAACGTCACTTATATTCCAGAAATTAATTTTCTTTAAATATTTATTTCTCGGGCTTGGGACCTCGAAATTCAATTTCGGGCATTGCCCAAGTTTTATATTTTTCTATGAATCCCCCGAGATAGTCAAATCATGGGTTCGGCTTTGTTACCCAAAATATTGACCAAAGTCAACTTCAATTCATTTTAAAAGAAAATTTTTTCATTTTCCATAGATTTTCACATAATGTCTTTCTGGATATGTAATCGGAATGTGAACACAAATCGAGGTGAGACAAAAAGGAGGTTTTAAGGCCTCGGAACACTAAATTTATTTCTAAAGGGACATCACACAATAGAATTGAAGTATCTCTACCGCAAACTGAAATCGTACCTATGATAACGACATCAGATGCCTTAGCCTCAAGTTTGGCTGGGAAAGCATAACATTGGGGCAAGGCCCTAACACTCTGAACCACATCTCTGGGACGGTCTCCTGCTGGCCGTCCTCCACCTCTAGCGGCCTGACCTCCACCTTTAGTGGTCTTGCCTCCACCTCATACACCTCTAGATGTCTTACCCCTGCCCCTAGCTAGTTGAGTGGGCGGTGGAACACCCGGTGCCTGAACCATGGCACAAGAACCCTGATGTTGAGAACCTCTTAATGATAGAGGGCAAAATCTAGCAATGTGCCTCGGATCGTCTCAAGTATAACAAGTCCTCAGCTGCTGGGACTGTTGACCCTGGAACTGGCCTTGATGGCCTGAGTAACCACCCTGAAAACTCTGTAGTAGATGTGCACTGATAAGAGCTAGTGACGCACTTTAAGGTAGCTGATCTGAGTACAGCATTTGAGAACCACGACCACCTGGAGCACCATGACAAGCCTGAAGTGTTGAATGAAACGGCCTAAGAGGATCACCCCTACCAAAAGAATCTCTGCCACCAAACGAGGCACCAATAAATTTACCAGAATGATGGGGCCTCTTGTCAGAACCCTGACCACTCCCCTGAGCTAGGACCATCTCAACCCACCTGGCCACATTGGCCGCATCATGGAAAGGAATCGCTCTCCCTGTCTCCTTAGCCGTCTGCAATCGAATAGGCTGAGCGAGTCCCTCAATAAACCTTATCACTCTCTCTCTCTCTCTCTCTATTAGTGGGGAGTATAAGAAGAGCATGATAAGCCAAATAAACAAACCTAGTCTCATACTGGGTGACAGTCATGGTACCCTATTTTAAGCACTCAAACTGCCTTTAATAATCCTCTCTTCGGGTGATAAGGAGAAACTTCACCAGAAATAGCTGAGAGAATTAATCCACCACTTCTTGGTTGAACCTGAAAGGCAAAAAAGCAGCAAAGTCAACCCCATTGGTATCCACTACCCCCATGTTTCGCAAAACCTCATGACAACTATCCAGATAATCCCAGGGAACCTCTGAAGATTTACCACCATAGGTTGTAGTAAAAATCTTGGTGAACTTGTCCAGTCTCTACAAGGAATCATAGACATAGCTGACCCATTATCGGTCTATGATACAATACCCGGCTGAACTACCCCAACTAACTGAGCTGTTGGAGTCTGAAACTAGGGAGCCATCTGCTCCAGAGTACGAGTAGCAAGAGGCTGGGCTGCTCATCCATCCTGAGAGACAGCTGGTGCTACAGAGAATATGCCAGCATGAGTGACACTCTCCATAAGGCTCACTAGACCGACCAGAGCATCCTAGAGTACCAGGATGGTGATTAACCCCTCTGGAACCTGAGTTGGCCCCGGTGGAACTGTCTGGGATGGAACCTCATCATCAAACATAACCTAAGGCTCTACTGCTGGTGCTACTGCTCGAGCTCTAGGCTGAGCCCTGCCCCTACCTCGGCCTTTTAGCACGACCTCGATCTCTGACCCTCGTAGGAGCTGCCACTGGGAGCTCGGGCAGCTGATCAACTGATAAAGTGGTACGTGTCCTCACCATCTACAAAAGAACCGAGTGGAAGTTCAATTAGCATTGGAAAATCTAGTCGCATGATAGGAAAGAATATATATGAAGTTTTTCCTAAACTATGTAGCCTCTGGAGGATAAGCACAAATGTCTGTGTACCGATCCCTTAGACTTTACCAAGCTTGTTCGTAAATTGTGAGACCTAGGCAACCTAGTGCTCTCATACAAACTTGTCACGACCCGGATTTTCAACCTTCGGGAGTCGTGATGGCGCCTACTCGTGAAAGCCAGGCAAGCCAACCGTTATATTTTTACCACCTTTATTATTAATCAAATAGGAACATATAATAATGAAAAATAAAATAATTATGAAATATGGAAGTAATATAGCAGTACAACAACTCAAGTACATAACTACCCCATTGATACGGTGTCAAAATCCAAGAACGACTGAGATTTACTACAAATATAAGTCTGAAAAAAGTACAATTGTTCTCGAAATAGAAGAGAAAGAAGAAACTAAATAAAAGGAAGGGGACTTCAGGCTCTGTGAAAACCAACAGATCTACCTTGGTCTCCCTGAGCTGAAGGCAGCAACCTCGAATCTACAAACAAGGTCCGGCACGGAAATCTGCACAAAAATGCAGAGTGCAGTATCAGTACAAGCTACCCCATGTACTGGTAAGTGTTGAGCTTAGCCTCGGCAAAGTAGTGACGATGCTCGAACACGACAACCATATAAACATGTGCCATTAAATCATATATGATCAGAATTATAATAACAGAAAATAATAGATAAAGATGGACGGGGAACATGATGCGAGGAATATCAAATTCTAAGAGTTATTCAACAGAGAAGCATAATCAACACCATATTTGTATCAGCAGGAATAAAGAAACAGTAACACGTGCACGACATCACCCTTAGTACTTTTACTCTAGTCCTCACTGTAAGAAATAACAAAAATGGCACGGCATCACCCTTCATACATTAACTCTCTCAATATTTGCATGGCATCACCCTTCGTGCATTAACACTCATAATATCGGCACGATATCACTCTTCGTGCATTAACACTCACAATATCGATACGACATCACCCTTCGCGCATTAACACTCATTTAGAATACTATGTACGCTATCACACTTCGGACTTTACACTCTTCCACACCCAAACACTAAAAATAATACATCATAACAAAGGAATCAACAATAAAAGCAATAACATCCCGTCAAGGGAATCAACTATAACAAGTCTCATTTCAACAATTAACTTAATATAATAAGTCTCAACTTGAGTCAATACTCAACAACGATCAAATACTAAACAATATAATAAAACTTGCTCAACATAGAGAAACATCATTTTTAGCATGAATAGTACGTGATAAGTGACATAACGGTCATAATATAAGACTCATTTGCATGTTCAACATCAACTAATAGATACTCGTCACCATGCCTATACGTCAAACTCAATACTAACACGTAGCAATTAAGACACAACACCTATTCCCTCAAGCTAAGGTTAGACCAAACACTTACCTCAATTTTACGGACAAAATCAAGCCTCAATTACCTCTTTGCCTCTGGGTTCCACTTCCAATCCACTTGTATCAAGCCATAATTTACTTAGTAATATCAATAAATGCTAAATAAACCAATTCTAATGCATGAATATAGATTTCCCAATATTTTCCCCAAAACGTTAAAAACCGACCTCGGGTCTGCTTGGTCAAAACTCGAAGTTCAAACAAAAATATGATTATCCATTCACCCACGAACTCAAATATGATATTGATTTTGAAATCCGACCTCAAATTGAGGTCCAAATCTCCAAAATTCGAAAATCCTAAGTTCTACCCAAGAACGCCCAATTTCCATGAAAAAATTAAATTTTGAAGTGAAATCATGTAAAAAGATAAAATAGATTTAAGAAAAGGGAGTTAAGATTCATTTACCTATTATTTGGGGAAGAACTTGCTCTAGGAAAATCGCTCTTTGGAGTTTAGGTTTTGAAATTTTGAAGAATGGAGTGAAAATCTTGTCAAATTGATGTTTTGATCAGGTGCAGATGTCGCAACTGAGAGAGGAGCTTCGCAATTGCGAAGCTTGCAAATGCGAGACATGCTTCACAATTGCGAACTTGCTGCATGTCTGCTCCTCTCGGAATCGCGAGCAAGTTGTCGCAATTGCGACCATTAACACTCCTTGTTGACTTCGCAATTGCGAAGGGATGTCCGCAAATGAGAACAATGCAGGCCTGGGCTTCTCCGCAATTGCCAATCCTATTATGCTTGCAATTGCGAAGCCTAACCTCACAATTGTGAGATTAGAGCCTGTAACAATACTAGATGCAGTAACAATTATTTTCTAAGTCCAAACTCACTTCGTGGCCTATCCAAAACTCACCCGAGCCCTCGGGGCTCCAAATAAAATATGCACACAAGTCTAAAAATATCATACGGACTTGCTCGCGCGATCAAATTGTCAAAACAACATCTTCAACAACAAATTTGACATCAAAACTCATGAATTCCTCGAGATAGTTCAAAATTTCTATTTCCTCAACCAAAAGGTGTGATTTATCAAACTCTTCCGGTTTTCACCAAATTTCACATATATGACTTAAATATTATAACAGACCTGTACCGGGCTCTGAAACTAAAATACGAGCCTGATACCATCTAGGTCCAGCACTATTCAATTTCTTAAAACCCTTATATTTTTCAGCAAATAATTTTCTTTAAAACTTCTTTTCTCGGGTTAGGGACCTCAGAATTTGATTCCGGGCATACGCCCAAGTCCCATATTTCATTACGGACCCACGAGACCGTCAAATCACGGGTCCAGATCCGTTTACCCAAAATGTTAATCAAATTTAAAGGCCAAATTTAATTTTTCTTAAATTTCACATAAAAGCTTTCCGGAAACGCGCCTGGACTGTACACGCAGATCGAGGAGAATAAAAATTAGGTTTTCAAGGCCTCGGAACATGAATTCGGGTTCTAAAACAAAAGGGGATAACAACTAATATATATATATATATATATATATATATATATATATATATATATATATATATATATATATATATATATATATATATAACAACTAAAATTTATTAAAATAATATCATATATTAAATTATAATTTTATAAGATTAGTATTATGTCATATTATTCGCGCATGATGGGGGTTCTAACACACTCCGGATGCCATAAAATGCCTAGCAAATACATACACTCCACCAGTATATACATGTGTCACTAAGCCAGACATGGTTTTACTTTATATATAGTTTGTAACGCCTCCATCATTTGCACCCATGCAAGAAAACCAGCAACCTTTTTCTCATTCTTGTTCTTCCTCGTAGAAAAAGAAAAGAAATCTTGAAAATACAAATATGGTGGTTTCATCTAAACCAATTCTTGAAAATTCTTCTCACATTAAAACATGCAAACCCTATACTTCTGATGATAATAATATTCCAGTGATTGACATGTTAGACCCTCAAGCTAAATTCCATATTACAAAAGCATGTCGAGAATTTGGATTTTTTAAGGTTGTCAATCATGATGTTCCTAAAGAAACAATGACCAAATTAGAAGGTGAAGCTGTTAAATTCTTTAATTTGCCGCAGTGTGAAAAGGACAAAGCTGGCCCTGCTAATCCTTTTGGTTATGGTAACAAAAGAATTGGCTCAAATGGTGATGTTGGTTGGATTGAGTATCTTCTCTTTACTACAAATACTGAACTCATTTCAGAGAACTCCGTTAATATTCCTGGAAATTCTCACCTTTTCCGGTAAGTGCAACAAACTCTTGAAATTTCCGAATGTATTTTTTTTATTTTTTGACAAATCTATTTCTTTTTTTATCCGTGCAAAAAAAAATGAACTATTTCTAAATTTGGTAATAATTTGGCTTAAATTAAAATTATACCATTAATGAGAAGCTTATAACTATAAAAATACTTTGATCGCATTTTTTGACTTGTTTAGGACCGTAAATTTCAAAAGTCTTATTTTTTCTTAAATTCTATATACCTAATCAAATAGTTTCACGTCAATTGAAAAAAGGAGAGAGTATGTTTTATTCTTTTACCTAAGTATGCTATTTTTGTCAACGGGTATTGCCGTTAGCAAATCTATTTCAGCAACCATACTCTTTTCTTAGTAAAGATTACGAATAACGTTCGGGAGACAAAGTAGTGTCTCTTTTCATTGTACAAGCAACATTGATTGGAATAGCTCAATTTTTCACGTGTCATTTATTCGTATACTCACATATATACGCTTTCTTGAGTTGCTCTATGCTGGAAAAAATCGGTTAATATTTAATGTGTGTCGATGTGTTTAGCCATGACTTCATGACTTGCGGACACCGCATTATTATTTGCTAGCTGAAGTATACAAAATACTGAATTTTAGAAATTAAAATATCATTGAAATATCAAATAGTTTGACGGAATTATATTTCAAGTGAAATAATAATGATTTTCACTCACAAAATTTTGAATTACTTTCGAGTGAAACTCATGTTAAAGCACAACTACAACATTGATATACCTTCTTTTTAAAAATAAAAAAAAAAATCAACCTCAGATACTATTTTTCTTGAAATCTCCTTTTTTCTCCCACTTTGTACTCCCCTATTCTTAAAAGATCGCTATGCACCTTGACCGTTGGCTTTTCGTTCTTTCTGCTGCAAACTTCAACCACGTATCTTCAACACAAGCCTACTTTTATCTTTTGAGGGAGAATGTTCCACCCAGGGGTGAATTCAGGGGTGGAAGGGGTTCACACAAACGCTTTTTGCCGAAAAATGACACTTTATATATAACGTAAAATTTATTTTTTATCTTTATATATTTAGTTTTGAACCCTCTAACACAAAAGTGCAGTTTAGTGGTCAAACAGGTTCAAGACTTTCCTAAGGTCATAGGTACAATTGTCACTAGCCACAAAAAAAAAATTGAATCCTCTTTGTGGAGATCTCGCCTCCGCCACTGGTTCCGCCTTCTTCGATTTCTACATTTAGGATTCGAGCTTGAACCATTATGGCTTGGGAAAGGACCATTTCTTTTATTTTTCCTAACTTTGTTTTCCTTTGTGTTTGTATACAGGTCTGCTCTAAATGAATATGTGTCAGCAGTGAGAAATATAGCATGTCTTGTGCTGGAAATGATAGCAGAAGGATTAAAAATGGAGCCAAAGAATGTGCTAAGTAAACTGCTAAGGGATCAAAAGAGTGACTCTTGCTTTAGGCTGAATCACTATCGACCATGCACACAACTTGAAGCATTGAGTGGAAGAAATTTGATTGGTTTTGGAGAGCATACAGACCCACAAATAATATCAGTTATGAGATCTAATAACACAACTGGTTTGCAAATCTGCCTCAGAGATGGAACATGGGTTTCAGTACCACCTGATCGCTACTCCTTTTTCATCATTGTTGGTGATTCCTTGCAGGTAATAAAAATTTTCAAGCAAATTAATCACCAAATGTATTGTTAATTAGGGAACGTCAACTTTCACAACTTACATTCTAGTGATACTGGCAAAATTATAAGGGTAGTTCGATGCACAAAGCATCTTGCGTTTATGTAGGGTTTGAGGAAAGGCCGTACCTAAAGGGGTGTAATGTAGAGAGTCTACCATAATACAAGTATTAATAGCTGCTTTTATCGTTCGAACTCATGACCTATAAGTCATGAAATAACTATACGTCATCTGTCACAACTTACAGAGTCAAGTGGTACTAGTGGAAGTTTTCCACAATACGTACGGTTGAATTCTCACTATTTGCCATCCTTTTCTGATCCAACACAGTGTAATTTTGAAAGTGAGTTATGGAAAAGGCAATATGCACCCAACCTTTTTCCTATCTTACAAAGGTAAAAAAATTAACTCTTAAACTGGCCTAAATCAATTTTTGTAAACATAAAGTTTTTTGAGATTTTTCCCTCAAAACATGATCATATTTCATAAACAAATAGGAGCTTAGTTCTTGCTTATTCTTTACATTCCAAGTCTATGACGGTTTAGTTTCTTTCTTCTGTTTTTCTTTGTTTTCCCTCTTACAATAATTATTATTTCTAATTTTTATGCACTAGAAAAGCAAAAAGTATTTATACAATCAAATTATATATGTGACAATTACAAGTAAATATCATATAATTAGCACAATGTTTTTTTAAATGTCACGGTATAAATGGTAGTAATCTTTTAAATTGGTTTATTTAACTACACTGATTTAGTAAAATACTTTTAATGTTATGAGCGTATACAACTTAAATAATTTTATGTAATTGAAAATTTTGGGTTTATTTTAACTATGTTTCTATGTGGTTTAATGGCAGGTAATGACTAATGGGAGATTTAGGAGTGTAAGGCACAGAGTATTGGCGAACAGTTTGAAATCAAGGTTGTCAATGATATATTTTGGTGGACCGCCTTTGAGTGAAAAAATAGAACCTTTATCTTGTTTAATGGAGGAAGAAGAAGAAAGTTTGTACAAGGAATTTACATGGGGTGAATATAAGAAATCTGCCTATTTGACAAGGTTGGGTGATAATAGGCTAGGACTGTTTGAGAAGAATATTAAAATACAACAATATGGTCATAATTTGCTAATTTAGGAAAAATATTTTAGGATTTTGTCATCCAACAGACTGTCTTGGAAAGATTTTGGCCTTGGTTGGAACCCCTAGGTAGAGAAAACCAAGATTTTGTTTTGTTGTTAATTTCATCGCCTACTTCTTTTATTTGTTTGTGTGTGTTTAATTAAAAAAATACCCTTGTATATACTATAATAATAAATATCATTTAATCATCCTCGTGTCGCTCTCTTTGTATATATGTGGTGAAAGCTTTCGATTTCTTAGCTTGTTTAATTTCTACGCATCTTAAATAAGATAAATTGCTCGTACGCTTCCTTAAATAAGAGATTGGTTCCAAAAGCCTGCAATGATAACGTTAATTCTAATGATTCACTGCATTTTGTGACACTTAGATTAAAATGTCTTACAACATGCAAAAGTCCACAGTATGTATCTTCATGCACATTCGTAAGGGAATGTATAAACAGTTACTATTATTTTTTTTTTTTGTCTAACCCCTCCCAAATTAGGAGTATTGGGAGGATTTATAGTGTTTCCATACTTTCACTTCACGGTGACTAGTGTTAGGACCCGGTGGCACTAAACACTTCTTCACAGCGGGAAAAATAAATTATCAACGAAAAATAAATGACACAAAGAATTTAACGTGGTTCACCTAAAACGTTTAGGCTACGTCCACAAACCCGGCACCAACTTCCACTAAAACTTTTAGTAGGCTTACAAAGAGAGACTTCTCCAATAGTTTGGAGGTACAACAATTTTCCGAGCTCTACCCAAAATAGTGGCGCACACAAAAGTGTTTCCCGAAAATACCCGACTAGTATTTTACTCACTATTTTGTCACTCCCCTTTTAGAAAAACTTCCTAAAGAAAAACAAACTCTCTCTTTCTCTCTAACTCTTATACTTGAGTTATTGAATGTTTTTGGTGTGTTTAAAACAATGACATGAGGGGGTATTTATAGTTTTGAGATAGGGACCAAAAGTGCAAATCTCACCTATCAAGAAGGATCAATTTGCAATATTCCCATCTCACCTACCATTTATTGATGTCATTGCTTACATCAATAATCAAATTGGAGGAAGCTTCTAACAATTCTCCCCTTCCGACTATTTGGAGAGTCTCCTATCCCTGCAGCTTCTCTGCAGAACTCAAATTTACCCTTTGGTAGAGTTTTGGTCAACATGTCTGATCCGTTTTCATCTGTATGGATCTTTTCAAGCCGCAACATCTTCTTCTCTAACACATCACTGATCCAATTATATCTAACATCAATATGCTTGGATCTGGAATGGAATGAGGCATTCTTCGCAAGGTGGATAGCACTTTGACTATCACAAAATAGGTGATAACCGTCTTGCGAAAATCCAAGTTCAGTTAAGAACTTCTTCATCCACAGCAGTTCTTTGCAAGCTTCCGTTGCTGCAATGAATTCAGCTTCAGTAGTTGATAGTGCAACACATTTTTGTAACTTTGATTGCCATGACACAGCTCCCCCTGAAAAGTTAATCAAGTATCCTGAAGTTGATTTTCTAGAATCAACATCTCCGGCCATATCTGCATCAGTATAGCCAACCAACACGGGTTTGTCTTCTCCAAAACATAAGCATAGTTTGGAGGTTCCTCGAAGATACATGAGAATCCACTTAACAACATCCCAATGTTCCTTTCCTGGATTAGAAAGAAATCTACTTACCACTCCTACAGCGTGAGCGATATCTGGCCGTGTACAAACCATGGCATACATCAAACTTCCTACTGCTGAAGCATATGGAATCCGCTCCATCTTTCTTCTCTCATCATCTGTTGACGGGCTTTGCTTGGTGCTCAATCTAAAGTGGTTAGCAAGAGGACAACTAACTGCTTTAGTTTTCTCCATGTTGAACCGTTGAAGTACCTTCTCGATGTACTTCTCCTGAGACAACCATAACTTCTTGGCTTCTCGGTCTCGCATAATCCTCATCCCAAGGATCTGTTTTGCTGGCCCCAAGTCTTTCATGGCGAAGAACTTGCTTAGCTGCTCTTTCAAGCTATTAATTCGGGAAACATTCCGGCCAACAATCAACATATCATCCACATAGAGCAATAGGATGATAAAATCATCGTCAGAAAACTTCTGAACGAACACACAATGGTATGAAGTTGTCTTCTTGTAGCCGTGTTGCCCCATCACCGACTCGAACTTCTTGTACCACTGCCTTGGTGCCTGTTTTAAGCCATAGAGGCTTTTCCTCAATCTACAAACGCAGTCCTCTTTCCCCTTTTGCTGGAAACCGTCCGGTTGCTCCATGTATATCTCCTCTTCCAAATCACCGTATAGGAAGGCGGTTTTCACATCCATCTGCTCAACCTCCAGGTTGAGGCTTGCTACTAATCCCAGCACCGTGCGTATTGAGGTCATTTTCACAACTGGTGAGAATATTTCATCAAAGTCTATACCTTTCCTTTGATTGAAACCTTTGACGACCAATCTTGCTTTGAATCTCGGACAGGAACTGTTTTCATCATGCTTGATCTTGAACACCCATTTATTCTTCAAAGCTCTCTTGCCTTTCGGCAACTTCACCAGCTCAAACGTCTTGTTCTCATGCAAGGATTTCATCTCTTCTTGCATGGCTTCTATCCACTTCTCCTTATGTTCATCATCAACGGCTTCTTCAAAACTGTCGGGTTCTCCCCCGTCAGTGAGTAACACATACTCATGTGGAGAATATCTGGTAGACTGTTGCACAACTCTTCCGGATCTTGTGTGATAAGGAGGGTTGTTGAGGATTGCTGGTTGAGGTTGATCATCCTCGTCTGCATCATCATCACCATTATCCTCGTTACCTTCAGCATCTGCTGGTTCATCTTCATTTGGAAGATCAGGGGCTTCAGGTTGATTATCCTGAACATCGTCTCCAACTTGTCTCGGCACCATTGTTGGAGGCAACTCAAACTCGGCAGAATCATCAGTGGACTTCTCTACTTTGTCAATGTCTTCAATTGTTTGGTCCTCAACGAACACAACATCTCGACTCCTAACGAGCTTCTTCTGCACCGGATCATAGAACTTATAGCCAAGCATGTCTTGACCATAGCCGATGAATACACACTCCCTTGTCTTGACATCAAGTTTGCTCCTTTCATCCTTCGGAACATGGACATAGGCTTTGCAGCCAAATACCCGCAATTGATCATAAGAGATATCTCTTCCTGACCAAATCTTTTCTGGAGCCTCGTACTGAAGAGGGACACAAGGTGAATGGTTTAGCACATAGGCTGCTGTAACTAGTGCTTCACCCCAGAAAGCCTTTGGTAACTTTGAATGAGAGAGTAAACATCTGGTTCTCTCGATCAAAGTTCTGTTCATCCTCTCAGCCAAGCCATTCAATTGTGGAGTTTTAGGAGGTGTGAACTGATGTCGAATACCATGCTCTTTACAGATAAGCATCAAATTGACCCTGGTATTCACCGCCATTGTCTGTCCGGATGCACTTCAACTTCTTACCAGTCTCTCTTTCCACCAAGGTCAGAAATTGTTTGAAAACTTGAAACACTTGATCCTTGGTCTTCAGCGTGTATACCCATGTCTTTAGTGAATGATCATCAATAAAGGTCACGAAATATTGGGCACCACCGAGGAACTTCTTGAAAGGCCCGCATACATCTGAGTGTACCAGATCCAACACGTCTTGCTTTCTGGAAGGAGGGAATCTTTTGAAAGAAACTCTGTTTTGTTTCCCAGCTAAACAGTTAGCACACTTCTTCAACTGGATCTGGTTTAGAACTGGTAAGGCGTTCTTCTTCACCAAACGCGCCATTGACTTTTCACTCATGTGGCCAAGACGTCTATGCCACAACTTGGTATTGCTATCATTCTCCGCAACATTTATAACTTGTTGGGAGATGCTTGCATGGGTCACGTACAACTTTGACTGCTTCGTGCCCCGCGCCACCACAAATGAGCCTTTCGTGAGCTTCCATTGGCCATTATGAAAGGTATTGCAATAACCTTCCTCATCAAGCTTGCCTACAGAGATCAGATTCAGGCGCATATCTGGAACATGCCTGACATCTCTTAAAAGTAGCTTCATCCCATTCATGGTCTCTAGGAAAACATCTCCTTTGCCTACAATTGTTGAGAAATTGGCATTTCCCATCTTTACACGACCGAAGTCTCCAGGTGTGTAAGATGAGAAGAGTTCTCTCCGTGGCATTGCATGAATGGTAGCTCCACTATCAATCACCCATGTCGTCTCTTGGGTTGTCAAATTGATAATGTCGTCATCGTAGACAATGTTAAACTCACCAAAGGAGTTCGCTTCATCATCACTGCTTTCTTCGGGTTTCTCCTTTTTGCCTTTGTTCTTCTTCTGGTCATTTTGGAACTGTCGGCAAAATCTTTTGATATGGCCCTTCTTTTTGCAGTAATGGCACTCAACATGTGCAAATTTGTTGGATCTACCTCTGCTCTTATCTCTGTTACTCTGGCCCTTGTTTTGACTTCTCCCCCTGGTCGTAACAGCCAACACCTCTGATGAAGAAGATGATCCTTGTGATCGGCGTCTCATTTCTTCATTTAGAATGCCACTCTTGATTGTCTCCATGTTTACCACACCGTTGGGTGCAGAATTGGTGATTGAAACCTTCAAGGTTTCCCATGACTCTGGGAGTGTTGCCAGCACCATAAGAGCAAGTACCTCGTCATCGAACTTTATGCCCATTCCCGACAACTGGTCGACAATCCCTTGTATTTCATTAAGGTGATCTGCCACAGTTGTCCCTTCTACATATTTTACTTGCATTAATTTTGTCAAGTAAAATAATTTGTTGTTACCCGTTTTAGAGGCATACAACTCCTCGAGCTTGTTCCATAACGACCTTGCATGTGTCACACCAGAAATGTGGTTGTACACATTATCTTCAACAAATTGTCGTATGTAGCCGCACACTTGGTTGTGCTCAAATTCCCAGTCCTCGTCTGACTTGTCTTCAGGTTTCTGAGCACTGAACACCGGCAGGTGCATCTTCGTCACGAACAGGAGATCCTTCATCTTGTTTCTCCATAAGTGGTAATTTGTGCCGTTTAGGTTGACCATCTTGCTTGTCCTTGCCTCCATATTTCCGGCGGTGAATAGTAACAGTAGGTATGAATAGTGCCCTTATGGATGAATAGTACCCGTACGTATGAATAGTACCGTATGCATGAGTAGTATTCTAACCAAAGCTCTGATACCACTTGTTAGGACCCGGTGGCACTAAACACTTCTTCACAGCGGGAAAAATAAATTATCAACGAAAAATAAATGACACAAAGAATTTAACGTGGTTCACCTAAAACGTTTAGGCTACGTCCACAAACCCGGCACCAACTTCCACTAAAACTTTTAGTAGGCTTACAAAGAGAGACTTCTCCAATAGTTTGGAGGTACAAACAATTTCCCGAGCTCTACCCAAAATAGTGGCGCACACAAAAGTGTTTCCCGAAAATACCCGACTAGTATTTTACTCACTATTTTGTCACTCCCCCTTTAGAAAAACTTCCTAAAGAAAAACAAACTCTCTCTTTCTCTCTAACTCTTATACTTGAGTTATTGAATGTTTTTGGTGTGTTTAAAACAATGACATGAGGGGGTATTTATAGTTTTGAGATAGGGACCAAAAGTGCAAATCTCACCTATCAAGAAGGATCAATTTGCAATATTCCCATCTCACCTACCATTTATTGATGTCATTGCTTACATCAATAATCAAATTGGAGGAAGCTTCTAACAATTCGAACCCAGGACCTAACGGTCGTAGATGAAGGTGCTTAATTACCAACTGAGCAAGCCTCACTTGTCAGTTACTATTATTGATTGACACGTTTTCGGACAAACGACTTTCAGTTATACCAGAAATTTTTTATTTGCAAGACTCGATCGAGGGAATCCTATCCTTTCTATCACTATTCACAATTAGGAGCGGCAAACGGACGGGTCGGGACGGATATAGTTCTGGTCGAAACGGAAAATAAAAATGGATTAATTATCCAGTCCGACCCATATTAATACGGATAAAAAATAAGTTAACCGGCGGATAATATGAGTTACCCATATTATCAATGACTTCTTGTATATGATCATTTTTGGGAGTTAGTATCTCGTCAGAAAGACTTGGTTTGTAGAGTAGAGGCCTTTCCCCAAGATATGAATTCTTAGTCTGACTTGAGGCACCCCAATTTAAGGTTTTACAAATATAAAAGTTAGACTCATTGATTATCAATTGGTTACTCATTGGTTATCCATTTTTTAAATGAATAATATAGTTCTTATCCATATTTGACAATTATTAAAAAGTTCATTTACCAAACCATTTTTTAGTGAATAATATGATTGATTAACTATTTTCTTTAATTTAAACCATTTTGCCACCCCTATTCACTAAGCTTAGTATATGTCGTATCAAAAGAGTATATGAGTAAGATGCGAGATTCTTGCTTCAAGTGGCGGTAAGGCAGGAATTCTTGGAACCATCAAATAAGAAAAACATTATATTGTGGATAAAACAAGTAAAATTACATACTTGAGAAGGATCCTGAAAAGCTCATCTTGATATTTCAATGTGCGACTAGATTCCATGAATGTTTGATAGTTCAAAATATTCCTATACTACATAAAACCTGAAGAGGAATTGCTCAGATCTGAAAATGTATCTTCCCAAATTCAAGAAAGAAGGATTAACGGCACAACGATCTGGATTAAAACTATCGTGGCAGGAGAAGAATTATGCCACTCAATTTTTTTGTTTTTAGCATTTAAACAAAATGATCGGGTGAGGCAGACACATGCCCCAGGCGAGAATGTAACACGCATCATGTTTAGGCTGAGCATTTAGTTCCTACATTTTAGCCACCAAACCAAGAATCTGTGTTACACCAAATCAAACTATTAGCTGGCCAAGTGTTAGTTGAAAACAGAAAAGTTTCACAAGTTCAGAAGCTGTATAATTTGGAATGGTACGAGGACAACAATACCTTAGACAACTAGTAATCTTGCCCAACAAATGTCCTCGGGTTGAACGTCTTCTCTTGGTGTTGCCTGCATAGAGAGACACAAAGCAAGCCGTGGCGGACTTTAGCTAAAGCGACCTGACAGTCAAGCTAGAAGTAATGAGATGTCCGAGGATTGATATATATGAGGCCTTGCTAATATCTACACAACAACTACGTAGCAATTACCTTGGAAGTTAAACAAGTTATTCGTGTCTTTGACCAAAATGCCTAGATAAGATGTAGAGGGTTTCCATTTATTTCTTTTTACCATCTCTAACAAAGATTCAAACTATGGATATTATAATTTGAAGGGCGTGTTTAGTAGTATAGAAGTTTAATTATAAAAGAAAATTAGTAAGTTGTTTTTCAAAGGGTGTGTTTAGTATTATGGAAATTAAATTATAAAATAAAATATTTTGCAAGAAAGTTGTTTTTTGATGTTTAGTTATGTATAAGGGTAAAATCGAGGATAGACTTACCTATTATTTTCCGTTGTGAAGCGAGGAACGGCGTTACTGGCGAGTGAGATCGAATGTGCCCACAGATCGGATCAGGAGCGGACGAATGATACGCCAGGTATCGAGCATGGTAGAACCTAGAGAGAATCTAGCTCGAGTAGTACTATGAAGAATCAAAGATAAAGAAAAGACAGTTAAATAAGACAAATGGAGAGCCGAAATATCCCCCATCAACCAGATATTACGGTGCGGATCACGCTCGGTATTAAATGCGGATCATATTCTCGTGGGAGAAAAGGAAGAAAAAGATTTTTACCTTATTTAGACTTGTATTAGGATTAAAACTCCTCTACTATGTAAAGAGGAGGACCACTTTGATTTTTGACACTCTTATTAGCACACAGACCAAGGCAATAATATTTACTTTGGTTTTCAGCAATTGTTTAAATGTTCTTTGGTTATTCACTCAGTTAGTTGGGTCTGAGCTCTATCACGAGGGCTCGATTGAAACCAACCTTTAGCATTTAAGCCTGATATAGGGCTTAATTACTTTCCTACATTGGTTTGATCGTTTTATATCATTTTAATTTAATTATTTACTATTTTTTGATAACTTGTGTTAAATTAAATCATATATTCTTTAAACTGTGTACAAATTTAATTGTTATCAGTTTTAACGATAAACAGTTTGGCGCCTACCATGAAGCTAAGAATAATAGTGGTAATTTAATACGAGTCATGATAACACACACTATTTTTCACTTATTCTTTGAAGTTTGATAATATGTCAGATTCTCAACAACGTACCTCCAGTTGACCCTAATGGTGTTCCAACCGTTGATCCAGTCATTCGCAGGTTGTTCCCAACACTAACCTACGAACTGACCCCAATAATAATGTTCACGGGGCACCTCGGCCTCAGTTCGCAAGGCACCCGAAGGGGGAGGCAATAGAGTTAAATTACGTTTTCTTAGATGTTTCAAGCCCCACAAGTTGCCATAGCACAACTGCAGAGTCAAAATCATAACACAACTAAACCCAAACGGGTTGGAGAAGATACTCGGAGGGAAGAACAAATTCTCACAGAACCCAACAGGCCTGAATCTGGGGAAACTTGCGAGGTAATCAAAATGCTCGAGGCACTAAAAATATGTGTAGAATATGACGAAGTGAAGATAAAGGCAAATGATAAGAAAGTGGAAACTTACAGCTCGAGGGTTGATCAGATCCTGGAAGCACTTCCGATATTAAAGGGACCGGATTTTAAAAAGTTTATTCAGAAGCCTTTTCCCCTGAGGCGTGGCCCAACACCGATTCATAAAAGTTTCTAAATGCCCAATATTCCCAAATACAATGGGACCAATGATCCAAACAAGCATGTGACCTCTTACACATATGTAATAAAAAGCAACAACCTCGAGGATGATGAGATCGAGTTGGTATTGCTGAAAATATTTGGGGAAACCATATCCAAGGGAGCGATGATATGGTATCACAATGTACCTCAAAACACTATTAATTTTTTTCTATGATTGTAGATACCTTCGATAAAGCTCATGTCGGGGATATTAAAGACGAGACGAGGAAATCAAACATGTTCAAAGTCAAGATGAGGGATAACAAGATGCTTAGCGAATTTGTGTCGAGATTTCAAATGGAATGAATAGACTTGCCATCGGTTGCAGACTATTGGGTCATTCATGCATTTACTAAAAGGATCAACCCTCGAAGTTTGGTTGCGTCTCAATTACTGAACCAAAATTTGGTTGAGGATTCAGAGGTTACCTAGATTGATGTCCACTACAGGTATTAGCCAAAGATAAGATCGAGGATGACCAATTAGGGACCCCCTCGGAGTCGGTTTATCATAGTAGAGTGAACAACAACTCTAAAAGAGTAGTGGATTAGGAGTTGAGGCCACCTAGAAACCGATACCAGTTTTACAATTCAGATAGAAGGGAAACAAATTCAATCACTATTCAACCATGAATGATAGAATAAATGATCAGGGTCTAAGTAATCGGAGGTTGGTGATTAGAAATGGGTTTGATAGATCACCCAGATCAGAGATGCCCCGAGGCTATCAGAATATAACTTTAACGTAGATGCACTGAGTACAATGTCATCCATGAGTCACATTAAGGAGACCAAATGGATGTGGCCATTCTAGTCTGATCCAGCATAGAGGGATTTGATATGCAAATATTATGGTACTCACGGGCATAGAACTAAGAATTGTTTGCAGTTAAGGGAGAAATGGCTTGTTTGTTCAATAATGGGCATCTTCGAGAATTCTTTAGTGAGTGGGCCAAAAACCATTTCAAGAACAGGGACGCCAACGAGCACGCCGAGTAGGAAGAACCCCATCATATGATTAATATGATTATCGAAAGAGTAGATGTTCCCGAAGGACCGATGATAAAATGCACCAACGTCTCCATCACAAGAAAAAATGAACTCGAGATTATGTTCCTGAAGTATCCATCTCGTTTAGTAACAAGGACACTAAGGGCATCATCCAACCTTACGATGATGCACTGGTAATATCTTTACTTATTAATAAATCTCTAGTTACGCGCGTTTCAATTGATCCAGGTAGCTCGGCCTAAATCATCTGATGGAGGGTTGTGGAACAACATGGGTTGTTAGATCAGATCGTAGTAGTAGTTCAAGTGCTGAACGGGTTCAATATGGCGTGCGAGACAACGAAGGATGAAATCACCCTACCGGTCAATACGGTCGAAACCACTCAACAAATAAAGTTCTATGTGATTGAAGGGGACATGGGGTACAACGCCTTGTTAGAGAGACTGCGGGTTCATAGCTTGATGGCGGAACCATCGACCTTGCACTAAGCGTTGAAATTCCCCACTCCAGGTGGAATCAAAACAGTCTACAGGGAACAACCGGCCGTAAAGAAGATATTCAACATGGAAGAACCGATCCTGGTACCCACGATCATGACATCAAAAGATAAGGGACTGATAAGAGAGAAACCACATGTCTTGGCCTCGACCGAGCTGGAAAAACGTGAGGAACGTCCAACAGATGAGGAAGATGACTTTGCAATCCCTAGATCCTTCGTAAAACCGGATGACGCTGATGCCACTAAGTCAACAATCGAGGAACTAGAACAAGTCATACTGTTCGAGCATTTATCGGATAAAAAGGTATACCTAGGCATGGGGCTAACCCCCAAGCTAAGGAAAAATGCATTGATTTTCTTAAAGCTAATTCTGATTGTTTTGCCTAGTCCTACTTAGATATCACAGGAATCCCACCGGAGATAAAAACTCACAAACCGAGTTTGGATCCGAACTTCCATCCGATGAAATGGAAGAGGAGGCCATAATCCAAGGTCAAGCACGCAATCTTCAAAGATGGGGTATATAAACTTTAAAAGATAGGTTTTATTCGGGAAGTTAAATACTCATATTGGCTAGCTAACCTAGTTGTTGTACCTAAAAGGGGGAAAAACTAAGAATGTGTGTAGATTATAAGGATTTGAATAAGACATACCCAAAAGACTCGTTTCCTTTGCCTAACATCGACTGAATGATCGATGCAATAGCAGAGCACAAGACACTGAGTTTTTTTTACACCTACTCAAGGTACAACCATATATGGATGGACCTGGAGGACCAAGGGAAAACTTCTTTTATAACTAGGTTTGGAACTTATTGTTATGACGTGATGCCATTTGGGTTGAAAATGTCAGTGCCACATACCAACGCCTAGTTAACTGAATGTTCAATGAATAAATAGGGAAACCAATGGAGGTTTATATTGAAGGTATATTACTTAAGTCCCTACGAGCAGAGAACTATTTGAAATATTTGTAGAAAACTTCGACATACTAAGGGAATACAATATGAAGTTGAACCCAGAGAAGTGTACCTCCCGAGTCGGCTCGGGAAAGTTCCTCGGTTTCATGGTATCTAATCGGTGAATAGAGATCAATCCACAAAAGATAAAGGCCATAAAATATATCACCATGGTCAACAAAGTTGAGGCTGTGCAAAGACTAACCAGGCAAATAACCGCATTGGGCCGATTCATTTCCATGTCATCGGATAAAGACACTGATCTTTCTCGTTACTAAAGAAAATGAGCAACTTCCCGTGGACATCGGAGTGCCAAAAGTCCTTGGAAGAACTTAAATAGTACTTATCAAGCCCTCCTTTGTCGCACACCCTGAAGGCAAATGAGTAGCTATACCTTTACTTGGCTGTATTGAGATAGCGGTAAGTGTTTTCGTGGTTCGAGAAGAAGAAGGAATGCAATTTCCTATATATTATGTTAGTTGAATCCTAGGTGCTTCCAAAATGAGGTATCCACACCTAGAAAATTGGCGCTTTCCTTGATAAGTGCATCTAGGAAACTAAAACCATATTTTCTATGTCACCCTATATGCGTCGTGACCTTGTACCCGTTAAGGAATGTTATGCATAAACCCAAACTCTCATGCCAACTAGCAAAGTGGGACGTAGAGATTAGCGGGTACGATATTGAATACAAACCCCGAACATTTATAAAATCCCATATATTGGCATACTTCGTGGCCAATTTCACACCAAGCCTGATTCTCGAGGTCGATATAGATTTATTACTTGCTCGAGGACTAGCTCGGGGGTCTGTACCCTATTCACGGATAGTTCTTCCAATGCAAAAGGTTTCGATTTGGATATCATTATAAAACCCTCCACATGTAGCGTAATAAGGCAATTAATTACAACTATGAAATTGACTAATAATGAAACCAAATATGAGGCCATAATTATAGGTCTAGAATTGGCTAAAAGCCCGAGGGATGAAGTTATCGAAGCTAAGTGCTATTCATTCCTCATTGTTAACTAGGTCAACGGAACATTCGAAGTCAAACAAGACAGGATGCGGAGTACTTAGCCAAATTGCAAGTAGTGTTACATTGATTTGGAGATCAAAATAGTGAGTTCGATGCATTGGCTAATTTAGTATCGTTAGTGGACCCTAAAAAAATCAACTCCAAAATGGTGGTGTAATTGATGATCTTAGTACTAGAGTCTGGTTATGCCGAGGTACTGCAGAATAAATACGTGGACTACCTTAAAAAGGGAAACTGCCATCGGATCCTAAAGAATCAAAGGCCCTCTGAACTAAAGCTACCAGGTTTTGCTTGGTCGAAGTCCAGCTGCACCGAAGATCATTTTTTGGACCATTAGCGAGATGCTTGGGGCCTAGGGAGACTAATTATATGATAAAGGAAGTCCATGAGGAGACTTGCGAAAATAATTTGGGAGCGAAATCGTTGGTCCAAAAATTGACCAGGACCGAGTATCATTGGAACGAAGTGGAGAATGATGCAAAGGACTTCATTCAAAAGTGTGACTAATGTCAAGACATGCCCTGATGATCTACCAGGGAGAGATGCTTCACCCAGTCCTTTCCCCTTAGACGTTCATAAAATGGGCAATAGATATCGTAGGTCCTTAACCATAGGCACCCCGTAAGACTTGGTGCATTTTACTTATGGCTGATTACTTCTCCATGTTGGTCAAAGTGTAGGCATTTGAGAAAATTATATAGAAGGAGGTTATCGACTTTAATTGAGATCACATAATCGGCCTGTTCGGGATACCAACCAAAATACGTGTGACATTGGGAGACAATTAATTGGCAACAAGGTCAATAAGTTCTTTAAAGATGATAAAATCAAAATGATTTATCAACCCCTTATCACCGAGCGCGAACAGTCAAGAGGAGTCGACAAACAAGACCATACTACAGAACCTAAAAGAAATATTGACCGACTCAAAATGAAGGTGGAAAGAAATTCTGCCTGAGGTCCCAAGGCCATGTCGAACAACATCAAGGTTGAGTACCAGTGAGACACCATTTTCTCTAGTGTATGACGCAGAGGATTTAATTCTATTAGAAGTGGGGAAACCATGCTTGAGCTTCCAATATGCTAACATCAAACGACGAGGCCATGGCCACTATTAGCGGATGAACAATGAGAAGCCTCCCCGGTCTGGTTAGCAGCTCAAAACCAGCGTATGGGAAGACACTACAAACAAAGGGCAAACCTTAGAAACTTCCAAGTTTGGGAATTAGTATTGAGAAAATTAAAACTACATACCAAGAATTCAAATGACGGGAAACTAGGATCGAAATGGGAAGGACATAAAGAGTTACCGGTATAACCAGAAAAGGCTCGTACGAGCTTGAGTCCGAAAATGGCATACAAATGCAAAACAACTTGAATGTAACACACATAAAGCGGTACTACTATTAAGGTATGAATACCTGATTTTCTTTTAGGTTTATTATCTTTCGAACTAACCCGTACAAGTACTGAATTAAAGTGAAGTCCAAGAATTAGGTCTGAAAGCACGTGTTGCACTCTTTTTTCCTTCGATCAATCTTTTCCCGATGTGGGTTTTAATGGTAAGGTTTTAATGAGGCAATAGTAAGTGTTACTATGGTTTTGAAAAATGGTGTAGCACCGCGATTGGGGACCGCCCACATCGGATCAATAGAACTCGAGCCCTCAAAATTTGACCTCAAGTACTAGGGGACTATCATGCCTTGAATCAAGAACCGAAGATCTGGGTATAGAAATATTGAAGATAATATTATTTTGGACTGTCATGCTAAGACAGTCATGTTGGCTATACCAGGTGTTGAAAGGATTCAGTGGTGTGGTATGACTGACTATGTTCCTAGCAATGTGATTTTTTTCTTAAAAGCCCAGCGGATGGTTGGAAAAGGTTGTCTATCGTAATTAGATTTTGTAAGAGATGTCAGAGCTAAGACTCCTAGTCTTGATTCTATTCCTGTTGTCAGAGACTTCCCCGATGTGTTTCCAGCAGATCTGTCGGGCATGCCACTGGACAGGAACATTAATTTTGGTATTGATCTGGTGTCGGGCACTCAGCCTATTTCTATTCCTCCATATCGCATGGCATCAGTAGAGTTGAAAGAACGAAATGATCAGCTTCAGGAACTCCTGGATAAGGGGTTCATCCGACCGAGTGTGTCACCGTGGGGTGCACCGGTCTTATTTATGAAAAAGAAGGATGGCACAATGAGAATGTGCATTGACTACAGGCAATTGAACAAGGTAATAGTGAAGAACAAGTACCCCCTGCCCCGTATTGATGATTTGTTGACCATCTTCATGGGAAAAAGGTATTCTTCAAGATTGATCTCCGTTTAGGCTATCACTAGCTAAAGATTAGGGATTCAGATAATATGAAGACTGCTTTCAGGACTAGATATGGGCACTATGAGTTTTTGGTTATGTCCTTCGGGATGACTAATGCCCCAGCCGTGTTCATGCACTTGATGAATAGTGTATTTCAGCCATATCTTGATTTATTTGTGATTGTCTTTATTGACGACATCCTGGTGTACTCGCGTAGCCAAAAAGAGCACACACACCCCTTCAGAGTGGTATTTTAGAGATTAAGGGAGGAGAAAATTTATGCAATGTTCTCCAAGTGTCAGTTTTGGCTTGGGTCAGTAGCTTTCTTGGGGCATGTGGTGTCCAGCGATGGTATTTAGGTAGATCCTAAAGCATTTTAGAGTTGGTCTAGTCCGTCTTCGGCTACAGAGATTCAAAGATTCCTCAGTTTGGCAGGTTATTATTGCTGATTCTTTCAGTGTTTTTCATCTATTGCTTCGCCCTTGACCAAGTTAATGCGGAAGAGTGCACCATTTGTATGGTCGACGAGTGTGAGAAAACCTTTCAAAAGCTCAAGACAGCTTTGACCACAGCTGCAGTATTGGTATTGTCATTAGCTTCAGGTTCTTACACTGTATATTGTGATGCTTCGAGAGTTTGGATCGGATGTGTGTTGATGCAGGAGGGTAGAGTTATTGCATATGCTTCTCGTCAGTTGAAGCCCCATGAGAAGAACTACCCTGTACACGATTTGTAGTTGGCTGCTATAGTTCATGCATTGAAGATTTGGAGGCACTATTTATATGGCATATCTTGTGAGGTATTCACTGATCATCGCAATTTTCAGCATTTGTTCAAGTAGAAGGATCTTAATTTGAGGCAGTGAAGGTGGCTTGAGTTACTCAAGGACTGTGATACCATTCTGTATCATTCGACGAAGGCCAATGTAGTGGTTGATGCTTTGAGATGGAATGCGGTTAGTATGGGTAGTTTGGCGCACATTCTAGTTGGGGAGAGACCCTTTGAAGTTGATGTCCAGGCTTTGGCCAATCAGATAGTAAGTTTAGACATTTCGGAGCCTAGTCGGGTGTTAGTTTGTGTGGTTCTCGGTCTTCCTTGTATGACCGCATTAGAGAGCGCCAGTATGATTATCCGTATTTGCTTGTCGGTCCAGCATGGTGATGCCAGAGATGTGACTACTGATGATGATGGCGTGTTGAGGATGCAGGGCCGAATTTGCGTGCCTACTCTGGATGGGCTTCAGGAGTTGATATTAGATGAGGCCCACAGCTCGCGGTATTCCATTCATCCGGGTGCTATGAAGATGTATCAGGATTTTAGGCAACACCACTAGTGGAGGAGAATGAAGAAAGATATTGTGTGTTATGTAGCTTGGTGTCTTAATTGTCAGCAGGTCAAATATGAGAATCAGAGGCCCGATAGTTTGCTTCAGCGGATGGATATTCCAGAGTGGAAGTGGGAGAGGATTACTATGGATTTTGTCAGTGGTCTCCCTCGTACCTCGAGGAAGTTTGATTCGATTTGGGTGATTGTGGATCGGCTGACCAAGTCCACGCGCTTCATTCCGGTGTGTACTACCTATTCTTTGGAGTGGCTAGCAGGGATTTTCATCCGAGAGATTGTTCGATTGCATGGGGTCCCAGTTTCTATTATCTCAAATAGGGGTAACCAGTTTACTTCCCAATTTTGGAGGACTTTTCAGCGGAAGTTGGGTACACAGGTGGAGTTGAGCACAACATTTCATCCTCAGACAGACGAGCAGTCCGAGCATACTATTCAGATACTGGAGGACATGTTACGTGCCTGTGTTATTGATTTTGGAGGTTCTTGAGCTGAGTTCTTGCCATTTGCAAATTTTCCGTACAACAATAGCTATCAATCCAGTATTCATATGGCACTGTATGAGGCTTTATATGGGAGACGGTGTAGATCTCTGGTTTGTTGGTTTGAGCCCGACGAGGCTAGACTATAGGGGACAGAGTTGGTCCAGGATGCCTTAGAGAAGGTGAAAGTGATCCAGGAGAGACTTCGTACAGCTCAGTCGCGTCAACAGAGTTATGCGGAGCGGAAGGTTTGAGATGTATCTTATATGGTGGGTGAGAAGATCTTGTTGAAATTTTCACCCATGAAGGGCGTTATAAGGTTTGGTAAGAAAGGGAAGTTGAATCTGTGGTTCATTGGCCCTTTTGAGATACTTAAGAGGATTGGGGAGGTGGCCTATATGCTTGCTTTGCCACCCAGCTTGTCGGGGGTTCATCTGGTATTCCATGTTTCCATGCTCCGAAAGTATGTCGGGGACCCGTCACATGTGTTAGACTTCAGCAAGGTTCAGTTGGATGATGATTTGACCTATAATGTATAGCCAGTGGCTATTTTGGATCATCAGGTTCGAAAGTTGAGATCAAAGGGTTTAGCTTCTGTAAAAGTACAGGGAAGAGGTCAGCCCATGGAGGAGGCTACCTGGGAGAACGAGCAGGAGATGCAGAGCAGATATCCTCACCTATTTGTGACTTCGGGTATGTTTCTTGACCCGCTCGAGGACGAGCATTTGTTTAAGTTGGGGAGGATGTGATGACCCAACTCGTCGTCTCATGTGTTACCACCCTTTTTTCCCCGTTTATTACTTCTTCATGTTTTATTATCGGCATTTGGTGAGATAGAGTCGAATTGGTTTGGTTTTAGACAAAAAAGAGACACTTAGTCTCTTTAAGGAAGGTTTTTATTGGAAAAGTCAACTGAATGTTGATTATTGAGTTAGAGGGATCGGATGTGATTTCTAGTGATTCAGTTAGCTTCGGGGGATGATTTGTGACTTAGGAGTGCGATCGGAATTGATTTTGGAGGTCTGATGTAGAATTAGGCTTGAATTGGCGAAGATAGTATTTTGGCGAATTTCGGTTGGTAGGTGAGATTTTTATCCGAGGGTCGGAATGGGATTCCGAGAGTTACAGTAGCTTCGTTAGGTGATTTTGTATGTGTTTGCAAAATTTCAGATCATTCAGAGGTGTTTTGGTAAGGTTTTTTATCCAATGCGTATTTCGGAAGTTTTGAAGAAACTTAGGCTTGAATACGATGTGATTTAATGGTTTTAGCATTGTTTGATGTATTTTGATTATTGGAGCAAGTTTGAATAATGTTTTAGGATGGGATTACTGTCCCTGTTTTCACATTATTTGACATATTAATGGATTTTAGTCCTAAGTACAAATACTATTTTGAAATACTGAATCATTTTCTAAGATTTGAAAACAAAAATACTATTTTATTGACATCCTGAGCTGAGAATTATTATTTGACATTGCCCGTGTGGCTTGTGTGAATTTCTAGACTGAACATGGATCGGGCTGCACGCCACAACGGTATTATATTGATATTGGTGCCACAGGATTGCTTGATTATTTGTGTTTGGGCTGTAGGAGCCCCTCTAGAGTCTGTACATACCCCAGTGAGCACCGTCGACGTTAAATAGATCGGGCTGCATGCCGCAGCGGGTACTAGAATATACCGTTCTATGTGTTGCATTGCATTCATGCATCATTATTTATCTGTTTAACTGTTATGGCTCTTTCTGTACTATTATTGCATTGACTTGTTGTTTCATTGTTAAACGTCTGGGCTGCCAGTTTTAGTTTACCTTGTATTATTTCGTGATTTCTTATCTTCAGCCATTAGTTATGTTTATTACTCACTGGGTCGGAGTACTCACATTACTCCCTGCACCTTGCGTGCATATCCATGTGCATCACATGCTAATTGAGGACTATCTAGCAGGACAGCAATATCAGAGAGCATTGAGGTAGCTGCATGGTGTTCGCAGTCTTGATCTCTCCTTCCTATATCTACTCTTTATTTCCACACTTTCTTAGACAGACTTGTATTAGGGGATATTTTGTATTAGAGGCTCATGTTCGTGACATCGGGTCCTAGTTGGGCATTATATTGCTGTATTTTGTTAAACTTTGAGTTATTTCACTATTAATTTTAGGATTTTGATAAAACAGATTGGTATCTATTGTTTGTGCTAGCAAGTTAGTAATATTGTTGAAAGGTCGGGCTTGCCTAGCAGTGTGTTGGGAACCATCACGATCGGGGGTTGGGTCGTGACAAATATAACTACAACTACAAGGCTTGAAATATTCCAATTAAGATTCATAAATAAAAGGAAGAAAAATGTGGTGCTGCGAACGCTGGCAGTCACCTCGCTAAACTCTAAAAAACTTAGCCTCCGATGTGACGACCCAAAGGGTCATCACCTGTTTTCCTCACTTGTTTTGTGCTTCCGAGGCCTTGAAAACCTCATTTTATGTTGTCTCGATTTACGTGCATAGTCCGGGCATGTAGCCGGAAAGATTTTGTGCTAGAATATGTGAATTCTATGAAAAATTTGAAGAAAATTGATATTAATATTGATATAGTTGACTTCGGTCAACATTTTTGGAAAACGGACCCGGACCCGAGATCGGACGGTCCCGGAAGGTATGTAGGAAAATATGGGACTCGGGCATGCGTCCGGAGTCGAATTCTAAGGCCTAGAGCCCAAGATATGAATTTTTCTGTTTAATTATTTTTGCTGAAATTATTAAATAAAAATGGATTAAACGACCATGGTATCGGGCTCGTATTTTGGTTCCAACGCCCGGTACAAGTCTTAAATATTATATAAGTTCTTTCTGCAAAGTTTGGCAACATTTGGATGTCGTTTGATGTGTTTAGAACCTTGAGTTCCAAATTTGAAAGTTTATGAAGTTAAAGGAAAATAATCATGAACTTGAAGCTTGATTTGATGAAAACGTTATTATATTGGCGATTTGATCGCACAAGCAAGTTTGTAACATGATTTTAAAGTAGTGTGCATGTTTGGTTTGGGGCCCGAGGGCTCGGGTAAAGATTAAAGAGGCCGTTGGAGCAAATTCTGAAGAATAACACAGCTGGTATTTTGCCCCAGCTGATATCTTCGCAAATGCGAAGAAGTACTCGCAATTGCGAAGTTTTCCAGGATCATGCTAAGTTCGCAAAAGCGAACAATTAGTCGCAAATGCGAAATGGCCCTCAGATGGCCTGGGTTCGCAAATGCGATCCTGCACAGGAAGCCTTAAGTTCGCAAATGCGAAAAATATCTCGCAAATGCGAGACTGGCAGACTTGGGCTAGAGTTCGCAAATGCAAACTTTTTCTCGCAAATGCAAGGGCAACAGTCCAAAACCTGCTATGTTCGCAATTGCGAACAAATGTTCGCAATTCCCATAACCGCAGATGTGCAATCTGATACTTAAACGAATTTTACACCTCTTTTCTTCATTCTTTCGAACCCAACACACCACACACGATTCTCCAAGAGTAAAATCACTCCAAAACACTTGTAAGTCACTTTTTACTTTATTATTTCAATTCCTAACATCATTAAACATGTTTTTCAAGAGAAATCGAAGGTTTCATGGTAGAATTTCTTGTTTTTGGGTAGAACCTAGGTTTTTCAAGAATTGGGGAATTGGACCTCGATTTGAGGTCCAATTTTGAAACAAATCATATAATTGAACTCGTGAGGGAATGGGAAACCAGATTTTGGTCCGAATCCCGAGTTTCGACTACGTGGGACCAGCGGCATTTTGGGAAATTTTGGGTTAAACTTTGAGAAAACTATTTTTAAGCATCCAAACCAATTTATATAGTATTTATTAATGAAATTGAACCAATTGTGATTAGATTCGAGCAAGTTGAAAGCGGAAATTCGAGGTAAAGCTATAATTGAAGGATAATTGGACTTCAAGGCTTAGAGGTAAGTGTTTGATCTATCCTAGCTTGAGGAAATAGGATTAATGCGCTAATTGCTATGTCATCGAGTGCGGTGTATGGGCTGTGGTGACGAGCATCCATACACTGGCGTCTAGCATGACAGTGAGTCATTTGTTGACATATATTGTGGGATGTTTTTAAGATTTAATCTTGAACCCTTGCCGGGTTGTGAAGTTGATTATTGTTTCCCTTACCGGGACTTTATTGTGAAGTTGATTATTGTTTACCTTGCCGGGACTTTATTGTGAAGTCTATTATTGTTTCCCTTGCCTGGACTTTATTGTGAATTTGATTATTGTTTCCCTTGCCGGGACTTTACTGTGATGATTATTGTGTCCTTTGCCGGGACGGTTCATGATTAATTATTTTCATTCTGTTGCCCTTAACTGTGATTGTTATTTGGGTGAGGAAGAGTGATAATGCACGAAGGGTGATGTCGTGCCTTGTTTATTGATTATGCACGAAGGGTAATGCCATGCCTTGTTATTGATTATGCACGAAGGATCATGCCGTGCCTTATTTTATTGATTATGCATGAAGGGTAATGCCGTGCCTTGTTATTGATTATGCACAAAGGATCATACCGTGCCTTGTGATATTGACTATGCACGAAGGAACATTCCGTGCCATTGGTATTTGAACCATACACGAAGGATCATGTCGTGCCATGGATGTGAGGATGAGAGTAAAAGCACGAAGGGTGATGCCGTGCAACTATTTGAAATTTCCTTGTTTTGATAACATCTGTTTTTTTTATCATACTCTGATTTTTCTTTACTGATTTAATATATGTTGCTGATTGTGATTCCCCTAGTATGATACTTCTTTGTTAATTTCGCTACTTGATAATCATGTTGTTTTGTAGTATGTACATATATAGAACTGCACAGGTTTATGTGAGTGTCTGGTCCTAGGTTTGTCATTACTTCGCCGGGATAGGCCAGGCACTTACCAGCACATGTGATCGGATTGTGCTGATACTGCACTTATGTGCATTTTTGCACAGGTCCAGGTTTTGAGAAGGAGCAGCAGCAGTAGTAGGGTACTCGTGGGAGTTTTGAGCATTTCGAGATCGAGGTAGCTTGCAGGCGTCTGCAGGCCCGACGTCTCTTCTATTTACTTATGTTATTTGTTGTAGTCTCATTGTTTCGAGACAGACAAATATTTATTATTTTCTTTCAGACCATTATGTGTAGTATTCTTTAGTAGTTCGTGAATTGGTGACTCTGCATCTTGGGTAGAGGATTTTATCAGTGTTTTACCTTAGTATTATTCATCTCTATTTTTGAAAGACTTCCGCAATTATTAAATTGAGTAATTATTTCTCTTGTTTTTAAGTATGAGTATAAAAATGATGATATGAAAGGATAATGTTGAATGAATTGTCTTGCCTAGCTACCACGAGTAGGCGCCATCACGATCCCGATGACAGGGGAAAATTCGGGTCGTGACATCCGACCAGCTCAAAACCTGCTACCGGGTGAACAAATACCTGCATCTGCACACGAGGTGCAGGGAGTAAAGAGAGTACTCCAACTCAGTGAGTAATAAAAGTAAATAACAACTGAGCAGTAAGAAATCACGTAAATCAAATCATCATGCTATATAAAAACAGTGTAAAATCCTTTGAGAAAAGCAGTGAAGCTGTGAAATATTTAGAAATATCTTAGCTCAATTTAAAACCTCTTTGGAAAATGACTTTTTCAACAATTATGCAAATGAATGCAAAGCAAATAGTGCAGATAAGCACATAAGTCCGCTCCTCGGGCACCACACTCGAATAACACATAATGTCAGGCAATCCGGTAGATATCGTATGAAGTAGCACAAATAACACATAATGGCAGATAAATGAAATAAAGTAAACATATAGAATAGTACCAGTACCGTTGTGTAGTGCAGCTCGATCCATATAATTTCACCGTGCAGCCCGATCCATATTAATCATCAACGGCGCTCACTCGGGGTGTACAAACTCCGGGAGGAGCCCCTTACGGCCCAAGCTCAATAACAGGCCATCTAGTGGCATCAATCATGGCCCTCAACCTCATATCAATATCAGTATAACACTGTTACTGTGTGCAACCCGATCCAAAAGTATCCTCACAATACAGGCCCTCGACCTTACCTAGTCATAGATCACGCAAGCCACTCGGGCAACAGTAAAACATGATGCTCAGCCCAAAATATTATTGAAAATATCATTTCAAGTGTTAAAGTATAATAAACTTGGCTGAGTTTTAAAACAGTGAAAAATGCATGACTGAGTTCAAGTAAAAAATCAAATCAGTGAGGAAATTATCAACAACAATCCCCGGAGGGTTCAAACAGCTAGCACGAAGCCCAAATATGGAAATCAGCCCAAATTATGGTTATAATAAGTAATTTAAGTCAAATACGTAGTAAATTCATCAATCAGGACGGACCAAGTAACAATCCCCAATGGTGCTCTACCTCACGCTCGTTATTCGGTGTGCAAGTCACCTCAATATAATACTACAATGTGCAAATTCGGGGTTTCAAACCCTCAGAATATCAAGTATTACTCACCTCAAACCGGCTAAATCTCTAGCTCACGATGATTTTGCCTCTCAAATCGGCCTCCACACATGTCGAATCTAACCAAAATCAGAACGAATACGTCACAATATGTTAAAGGAACAAAGCCCAAGCGAAAATAATCAAAAAATATCAAAAATCCCAAAATTAGCAAAACACGAGCCCCAGGCCCACTTCTCGAAACTCAGAAATTTTTATATCAACAGATTTCGTATTTCGCCACGAGTCTATGCATATAAAGAACATCAAAATCGGAGTCCAAATGACCCCTTAAATCCCAATTAAAAATCTCAAAATCCCAAGGCCTAGTTTTTCAAATTTGTTGCTAAACTTCCATGAATTTCTAGGTGGATTTCACAATATAATCGAGTTTTAAGTCAAAATCCTTACCTCAAGTCGTTTCCCCTTGAATACCTCTTTAATTTCCTCCAAGAATCTTCAAAACGAGCAGCCATGGGTGAAAATAAACCATTTTCGCGAACAAGTCGACTTTAAAAACATTCTGTCCGGGCCTCATTTCCTTCTATGCGATCACAGAAAATTCCTCGCCATCGCAAAGAACAAAAATCTAACTCATAAAATTCACTTTCTGCGATTGCATTACATTGCCTACGAATGCAATGCCCGGGCTCCTTACTCTATGAGATCGCGGATACTCATCCGCGTTCGCAATGAACAAAACCATCCAGGTCCCTTGGTCCAGTTTAATCTATGTGAACGCAACACTCTCTACGCGTTCGCAATCAACAATTCCTTTAACCTTATGCGATCGCAACCCACCTTATGTGAATGCATTTATCTGATGTGGACAGCCCCAAAAAGCTCCTACGTGATCGCAATGAACAAAAATACCTGCAACTGAGGCATGTAATTTCTGCTAACCTTTAAGGCACAAAATGGTCCGATTGACCATCCAGAAATCACCCGAGGCCCCCGGGACCTCAACTAAACATGCCAACATATCCCATACATTATTCAAACTCGTTCCAATCCTGAAAACACCTCAAACAAAACAAAAACTATCAAATTACATTGAATTCAAGCCTAAGTTCTTCTAAACTTCTGAAACACGCATTTGATCAAAAACCCAACCAAATCACCTCCGAATGACCTAAAATTTACACACACATCCCAAATCACATGACGAAGCTACAGCAACTCTCAGAATCCTATTCCAACCCTCAGATAAAAGTCTCACCTATCAATCGAAATTTGCTAAAATACTAACTTCGCCAATTCAAGCCTAATTCTACATCGGACCTCCAAAACCACTTCCGATCACACTCCTAAGTCACAAATCATCCCCCGAAGCTAACCATATCATAAATGTTCTGATCCAAGCTCATAGAGAAATAAGTTAACTCTTGGTCAAACATTTCAAATTCGAATCTTTCAATTGAAATTGTTCTTTCAAATTCATACCAATTTTTGTGAAAACTAAAACCAACAATGTACATTAGTCATAAAACATTATACATGGTAATTCATGCCCGTGAACTAGCGATCAAAGTGCAAAAGCTCGAAACGACCTATCGGGTTGTTATATCCTCCCCTCTTAAACATACGTTCGTCCTCGAACGTACCCAAAGTTCTTCTAAAAGCCAACCAATCATTGAATAACCTTACCATGCATATACCGGGGGTGATCCCACGTCACTCTATCTCATAGGTTCGATAACACGATATAACTAAAATTTCACAATCCATCCTAGCCCATAAATCATTGAACCACATTTTCACTTTTGAAACCATCAACACTGTTAAACCTCATGCCTATACTCTAAAATAAACCCAAACCATCTGCAATAACCCCTGCCTACAACTCAAGTGCAATTATTTTATATACTAGGCAACTCTAATGCATATAGTGATAACTACCATTCACAAAAGCGGCATACAACACCTAAATACCGGTAGAAAACCCCTTAAAACTAAAGTCACATTCCAACACTTCCATATACTACCAATGATAAATGAAACACTCAATAAACCATAACCATTTCTAAGATAAGCCATCCATAAGGTCACTTCTCCCTTGGCAAGGACCATAGCAAATTTCTGAAGCGAACCTCGATATTTATCCATCAAACATGCTGAAATCAAACCCGTTTGTATTCATTTCAGACCCCAACGACTTCATCTAATCAATCATAATTGCTCTGGTGACATGAGACACCAAGACAAGCTAAAGCCACAATTTGCATAGTATGCGTACCAATAAGAAACAATCCGAACATACTCATATCCTGAAACTGACTCAAACGAAAGAGTTGTACCTCAAGCTCACCAGTATCATTACAACACACGGCTAAGAACCTGTTATGCATCATAGAAATAGAACACACGAATCTAACAATGCCATTCGTAGCCAACCAAGCTGACTCAAGATAGAATACTCACTCATATTAGCTTGCCAATGAACTCCTTATCAAGGAAACATGAATCTGTTGGTGCTATACAATACGATGCAAGGAACCAAATCAATACCGAAATCAACACCTTGCCTGGTGACATGCTCATCCACAATAAACATATCCAAGAAGAACCTCAACATCGGACTAAATCAATATGAGGAACCTCAGCACTGACACTCGTCACAAAACCTCAAATAAGAAAGGAAATCCTTCCTCGCCGTCCGTTGGGTCTTCAAAATATAAAAATCCCTAATATGACATAGTTCGTCGAACATCACCACTCAATCCATGGCACTTCCCGACATAGCCAACATCGTCATCTTATCACGATAGTACAGAATAACACAACATGGAAACAACCAGTCTGAACACAATATCATATCTAAGATCTAATATCCCAAGCAAACAAAGGCCCGCTCGGGTCTCCAAACCCCGATAGTTACTAAACAATACCAGTCCACACGATCTACAGGCACAACATAGCCTAGATATGAGAACTTCCGGTACCCAATTCCATATAGCACACAAATCACCATACCTGATCCCAAATTCCGCCATTCGGATACATATCACACCTCAATTACCAAGTCATTCCATGATGGATATTTAAAATTCCCATGTGCCATCAAGCAACTTGAATATCAGCAGTCGATCTAAAAAGAAAGCGTTGCAGTACTGCCGAAGTACTATCAACTTTATCACATTGCCTTTTTTGAAACATATACCCCTCGTCAAATTACCATGATTAGCAATACCATTCCCTTAATCATCCAAAGATCATCCACTCTGATCGTCTGAAGCTTATTTCTCTAATCACCTGACCTTCCATTCAAAACTAAACCGTAACCTTACACTCGCAAATCGCAATATTCCACAACATATCGCATATACCATACCATCCTAGGATAACATGAGAACTTCATCTCCCTTCTGAGCTACAAATATCTACGTACTCAACTAGTCAAGAACTTCCCATTTTTCCCACCTAGAAGAAAATTGCTATACATCCCGTGCTCCATATACCTTAGACAATTTACATCTCTAAACTGCGCTAAAGACCACCAAGGACTCCTTTCCCTTTGCACAAATCAGACCTACCATGACAGAATCCTTCTAACTCGACCGAGTTACGCAAGCCATAAACACCTAAGAGTGTCGCTGCAAAATACTTGAAAGAACTATTTCCTCGAATACACATAAGGAATTAATCATATCCTTACCATACAAACTCGGTCTACTATCGAGCTACTCCTTCTATCTAAATTTCCTTCTGATTCATTTTCAATTTGAGACTCCCTCTTGTAGCACCACAATATCTCAACCCAGGTTTACCACAGAAGGACTAAGCATAAATCCACAATGTCTAAGACCCATAAGCCGCTGAATACTTTCTTAAATATTCCTAAAAACACAACATTCCCAAACACCTTAATCTAAGGAACTTCCTGCGAATCTGAATTTGTTACCTTTATCTTCCGGATACTAATACATAGAATCCTATAATTAACATAGAAATACCACAAGTCTTGAACTCTTCCAATGAAAACTCGGTTTCTAACCTTATATACAACTTTGAGATTACCCAATTGCTATATGAAGAATCTTGAACACATTAAAACCATTTTCGAGAGTCATTCACTCTATTCATACTGCACTTAACCCGATCAACAAAACCGAGCAACCAACGCCTCATTGGCACTCTGACACTACAACACATAACCTAGTAATCAACTAATCAATAGCAAACTCCCCCACTTGGATCGAAGCCATATATTAGAATATACTCAATAACGCATAACACTTATACTCTACTGATGCCACAATACCATTGGGAGATTAAACTCAAGTCCTTTGTAAGCTTGTGCAAACACAAATCATTTAGTGCTTTAAATATTTTGCAACTCTAGCAACTATTAAGCCCACTTTCTTAAGTGACCCAAAACTTCAAATTTCAACACTTACATTTCACTTGCACATGATATCTTCTAACAATCACATAAGGGTCACACAACCCCAAAACTCTTCGAAGGAGATAACCCACCTGTTTTGCCTTCAATTGGCCTTTTTGTATACCTTCCATTGCCATACACTATACACAGTCACTTAGTCATGGGGCTATACCTCGAATCATGATGGAATTTCAACACCTACTAGTTCTTTTATCATTCAGCCGACCTTCCTCGTCACTTCCAAGTCACATAGATACATCTCGTAGTACTACTATACTCATCGCATAGCTATCCAGCTGTCACTTCCATTAATAGGGACAATACCAAACATATAAGTTTAAAAATTTGCTCACACAATCAGCATCCCGGTGCTCAAGCCATAGGCAAAGATCCGGCCTCAAGTCATCCAAATTGGCCCAACATAAACTCCCAAAGATTACATCTCGCACCTCGATCGGAGAATAATAAGCCGTTAAGTCACATCTTATACTGAACGCTCATACGCGCATATGAATGCGTGGAAGGAATTTCATGAGTTACATTTTAAGCTGAATCAAGGATGCACGATAAGAATTCCAAGAATGTGAAGTTTTCCTAAAGGTTTTGCAGCCGCCTCTAGAGGATAAATACAAACGCCTTCGTATCTATCTGAGAGACTCTATTAAACCTTCTCATGACTCGTGAGACCTAGTAACCTAGGCTCTAATACCAACTTGTCACGATCTAAATGCTAAACTGATCGATTGCACCTCTCAGGAAGACAAGGCCAGCCAACCAACTAACATATCGCCTTTTCAAAATAGTTAAATATTGAAACACAATTTTAGCATAAATAGACAACCACAATCTAAACCAAAGATTTCTTCATTAAATGTGGAATACAACCCAAACATAGCTCAAACCGGGGTGTCACAAGTCACGAGCATCTATTTGAGTACAACTACAACTACAGGGCTTGAAACATTCCAATTAAGACTGATAAAAAAGGAAGAAAATGTGGTGCTGCGAACGCTGGCAGTCACCTTGCTAAACTCTGAAAAACTTAGCCTCCAACCATCTCAAAACCCGATACCTGGTGACAAATACCTGCATCTGTACACGAGGTACATGGAGTAAAGTGAGTACTCCAACTCAGTGAGCAATAAAGGTAAATAACAATTGAGTAGTATGAATCACGTAAAGAAAATCATCATGCTATATAGAAGTAGTGTAAAACCCTTTGAGAAAAGCAGTGAAGTTGTGAGATCTTTAGAAATATCTTAGCTCAATTTAAAACCTCTTTGGAATATGACTTTTTCAACAATTATGCAAATAAATGCAAAACAAATAGTGCAGATAAGCATAGAAGTCCGCTCTTCAGGCACCACACTCAAATAACAAATAATACCAGGCAATCTGGTAGATATCACATGAAGTAGCACAAACAACAAGTAATGGCAGACAAATGAAATAAAGTAAACACATAGAACAGTACCAGTACCGATGCGACATGCATCCCGATACATATATCGTTGCGGCATGCAGCTCGATCTATATTTATCATCAATGGTGCTTATTGGGGGTCTATAGTCTCTGGGAAAGGGCCACTTACGGCCCAAGCGCAATAACAAGCCATCTCGTGGAATCAATCATGACCCTCGGCCTCATATCAATATCGGTATAACACTACTGCGGCGTGCAGTCTGATCCAAAAGTATCCTCACAGGACATGCCCTCGACCTTACCCAGTCAAAGATCACACAAGCCACTCGGAAAACCATAAAACATGATGCTTAGCGTAAAATATTATTGGAAATATCATTTCAATTGTTGAAGTATAATTAAATTGGCTGAGTTTTAAAACAAAGGAAAATGCGTGACTGAGTTCAAGTATAAAATCAAAGTAGTGAGGAAATTATCAACAACAATCCCTAGAGGGTTCAAACAGCTGGCACGAAGCCCAAATATGGCAATCCGCCCAAATTATGATGATAACAAGTAATTTTAGCAAATAACCAGTAAATTCATCAATCTCGATGGACCAAGTCACAATCTCCAATGATGCTCTACCCCACGCTCGCTCTCTGGCATGCAAGTCACCTCAATTTAGCACTATGATATGCAAATTTGGGGTTTCAAACCCTTAGAACATCATTTACAATCATTACTCACCTCGAACCGGTTAAATCTCTAACTCGCGATGCCTTTGCCTCTCAAATCGGCCTCCATGCATATTGAGTCTAACCAAATCAGAATGAATACTTCACAATATTCTAAAGGAATGAAGCCCAACCAAAAATAATCGAAAAATATCGAAAATCCTAAAATTAGCAAAACTTGAGCCCCGAGCCCACTTCTTGTAACTCATAAATTTTCACACCAACAGATTCCCTATCTCTTCACAAGTCTATGCATTAAAGAACATCATAATCAGAGTCCAAATGACCCCTCAAATCCCAAATTAAAATCTCAAAATCCAAAGCTCTAGTTTTTCAAATTTTTGCTAAACTTCCATGAATTTCTAGGTGGATTTCACAATATAATCGAGTTTTAAGACCAAAATCCTTACCTCAAGTCGTTCCCATCCCTCTTTAACTTCCTCCAAGAATCTCCAAAACAAGAAGCCATGGGTGAAAATAAACCGATTTTCACGAACAAGTCAACTTTAAAAACATTCTGCCCAGCCTTCATATCCTTCTATGCGATCGCCAAAAATTCCTCGCGATCGCAAAGAACAGAAATCTAAACCATAAAATTCACTTTATGCGATTGCATTACATTTTTTGCGAATGCAATGCCCAGGCTTCTTACTCTACGATCATGGATACTCCTCCGCATTAGCGATGAACAAAACCATCCAGGCCCCCAGGTCCAATTTAATCTATGTGAACGCAGCACTCTCTAGCGTTCGCAATCAACAATTCCTTTAACCTTATGCGATCGCAACCCACCTTATGCGAATGCATTGAACAGATATGGACATCCCCAAAAAGCTCCTACGCGATCGCAACTGCACCTATGCGATCGCAATGAAAAAAAATACCTGCAACTGAGGCCTACAATTTCTTCTAACTTTTAAGGCACAAAATGGTCCGATTGACCATCCGAAACTTATCCGAGGCCCTCGGGACCTCAACTAAGCATGCCAACATATCCCATAACATTATTCAAACTTGTTCTAATCCTCAAAATACCTCGAACAATACCAAAACCATCAAATTACATCGAATTCAAGCCTAAGTTCTTCTAAAACTTCCGAAACACGCATTTGATCAAAAACCCAAACAAATCACCTATGAATGAATTGAAATTTTACACACGCATCCCAAATCACATAACAAAGCTACAACAACTCTTGGAATTCTATTTTGACCATCAGATCAAAGTCTCACCTATCAACCAAAATTTGCCAAAATACTAACTTTGCCAATTCAAGTCGAATTCTACACCGGACATCCTAAACCACTTTTGATCATACTGCTACTAAGTCACAAATCATCCCCCGAAGCTAGCCAAATAATAAAAGTCTGATCAGAGCCTCATTTTTCTTATTCTCTCAAACACAAACATGCTTAGGCGATTTTTCAAGATTTCTTTCTACTCCAAATCAATTGTAAGTCATTTTTAACAAACTTTCTTCAAATCTTATCATCTTTTAACATGATTTTAACTTAAAATCAAGGATTTTAATGGGGGAAATTGGGTGTTTTGGGTAGAACCTAGGTTTTTCAAAAATTGGGGATTTGGACATCGATTTGAGGTTCGATTTCAAATTAAATTATATATTTGAGTTCGTGGAGGAATGGGTGATTGGGTTTGGGTTCAAACTTCGGGTTTTGATCACGTGGGTGTGGGAGTGATTTTTGACTATTTGGCAAAACTTTTGGGAAATTTATTTTCATGCATTCAAATTGATTCAATTAACGTTTATTGATGTAATTAAGTAATTTGTGACTAGATACAGGCGAATTGGCGATGGAATCAAGGGGTAAAGCTATTATTGAATCTTGAATTGTGTTTGTGGCATCGATGTAAGTGTTTTGTCTAACCTTAGCTTTAGGGATTATGAGATAATTATTAAGTACGACGTATAGGCATGGTGATGAGTATCTATACGTCGGAGTTAAGCATGCATGTGGGTCTTATATTGTTATTTTCACGACTTCATTGTATTATCTATGCTTTAGAGGTGATTTTTATTTGTTGTGACAAGTTTGGTGAAGTAATTGTGACCTTTGAACATCGAGGAGCATTGGGTTAAGCTATATTATAACTTGTGAAAGTTTATGGTTGATTGAACCCTTTGGAGCATTCTTTCAAGTGGTAAGTGAGCTGTGAAATAACAATGAAAAAGAGAAAGAAGACATTTAGCTGTTCCTTTACCGGGACATTGTTGCCTTATTGGTTATCTCCCTTGCCGAAATGTTGATATTATTGATGTTGTTCCCTTGCTAGGATTTAAGTGTTTAATTGTTGTTCCCTTGCCGGGAGTTCTATTATAATATATTTTATTCCAGTGACCCATTGTTTGTGATTGTTGTTTGGGTGAGTAAGAGTGTTAAAGCACGAAGGGTGATACCGTGTATGATTGTGAGGAAAGAGTGTAAAGCACGAAAGGGTGATATCATGCCACACGATATACCATTCTGTGTGGATTCTATTGATTATATGGCGAGGAATGAGAGTAAAAGCATGAAGGGTGATGTCGTGCATAATTTATTATAAATTCTTTGGTGAGGACAAAAGTAAAAACATGAAGGGTGATGTCGTGAACTTATTGATTTCTAATTCTTTATTGATGTCTGAGTTATGTTCCTTCCTTTGTTACTTGATATCTTTTTACTTGGAATTATTATCTCCCACAAAGTATGCTCGCCCTCCCATATTGATTAGTTATCTTTGTATTCCTTTTCCGTTGTATATATTTAAACTACACAGGTTTATGTGGTAGTCTAGTCTATCCTCGTTACTACCTCGCAGAGGTTAGTGTAGGCACTTACCAGCACATGGGGTCGATTGTGTTGATCCTACACTCTGCACTCTTTTGTGAAGATCCCGGTGCTGTTGACTTTGGGCCATAGTTGGAGGCTACCTTCAGTCCTCATGGAGATCCAAGGTAGACTTCCAGGCATCCGCAGGCCCTGGCGTCTCCTCTTTTCTTATTTCCTATTTCTTTTCCCTTTATTCCGGAATAGTGTATTGTTATTTCTTCAGACTTTGTATGTAGAAATCTTAAATAGTCTATGACACTGTGACCCAGGTTTTGGGGTGTTCATTATTAAGAGTTGTAATAGATACAGATTTTAGATATTAATTATCATATTCCGCTTAATTATTCAAATTTCTATTGTTATTATATTAACGCTTAATAGTACTAAATGGAGAATAATGGGATAATTAGATAAATAGTATAGGGATTGGCTTGCCTATCTCACATTAGTAGGCGCCATTACGACCCTCAAGGGAAAAAAATCTGGGTCGTGACAACTTGGTATCGGAGCTCTAGGTTACATGAGTTTCACATTTCACAAACAAGCTTAGTATAGTCTGAGGGATCAGTATGGAGACGTCTGTATTTACCCCCTAGAGTCTACGAAGTTAGGAAACTTGCACATCTTTGCTTTCCTGTCGTGCGGTTTGGTTTCTCAATGCTGATCGGATTTCTATTTTGTTCTCCCGTAGATGCCGAGAATGCGCGCTTCCTCATCCGGTGGCCAGCAGCACGATCCCCTAATAGTAGCTCCCACGAGGGGTAGAGGGTGAGGCCGAGGCCGTTCTAGAGGCCGAGGTAGGGGTAGATCTCGGCCCTGAGATATAGCACCAACGGTGGAGCCTTAGGTTGATTCCGACCCCAATAGTTTTGGTAGGCCCATCTCAGGTCCTAGAAGGGTTTGGGGTCCGTCTTGTGGGCCTTATGGAGAGCGTCACTCGAGTCATGCTTACTTCCTATAGCACCAGCCATCTCTCAGGTTGGAGGAGGAGCTCAGACTCCTGCTACACACACTCCAGCGCAGGTAGCTCCACAGTTCCTAACTCTAACAGTTCAGCCAGTTAAAGCAGCTCTGCCGGGTGTGGTAGCCCAGGCCGGTGATGGAGCAGTTATGTTTACTGATGCTTTGTGGATATTGGATAGGTTCACCAAGCTCTTCACTACTACTTTTAGTAGTGCATCTACCGAGGATCCTCAGATTATCAAGACAACTATCACGAGGTTTTTTGGAACATGGGGATAGTTGAGACCAACAGGGTCGATTTTTCCACATTTCACTTATCTGGATTTGGCAAGACTTGGTGGAGAGATTATTGCTTACCTAGACCAACAGGATCACCAGCCTTTACTTGGGAGCAGTTCACGCAGCTATTTCTGGAGAAGTTTCTCCCTATCACACAATGAGAGGCCTATCGGAGGCAGTTTGAGAGCCTCTAGTAGGGATCTATGATAGTCACCAAGTACGAGACAAGATTCATTGATTTGGCTTACCATGCTCTTATTGTACTTCCCACTGCGAGGGAGAGAGTGAGATAGTTCATTGATGGACTCATTCAGCCAATTCAACTTCAGATAGAAAGATATGTGGAAAATGGGATATCCTTCCAGGAGGTAGCCAATATGTCCCAGAGAGTTGAGATGGTATTATCATAGCGGGTAGGTCATCGGGTAGGCAAGATATGTTGTCAGTTAGGCAGATTCAGTGGTGCCTCATTTGGAGATAGTGATTCGTATGGTAGAGGTCATCCTCCTAAGCCCTTTTAGTCAGCACTCTAAGTTTCTCACGGTGCTTCAAGTGGCTCTGGTTCTCACACGCAGTATACTGATCAGCAGCCCTACTGTCCACTGCCAGCTCATATCAGTGTATCATCGCTTCAGAGTTTCTAGGGTGGTCATTCAGGTCGACCGGGTTAGTAGTCTCAACAGCTGAGGGCTTGTTACACTTGTGATGATACAAGTCACATTGCTAGGTTTTGTCCTCGAACACCGAGTAGCTCTCAGCATTAGGTTTCCCATGCGATGGTTCAGGCACCAGGTGCTCCACAGCCTGCCCAGCTAGCTAGAGGTGGGGGTAGAGATGCTAGAGGTGGAGCACAGACCGCTAGAGGCCATCCAGTAGCAGGCCGATCTAGAGATGTAGTCTAGAGTAGTAGGGCCCAGCCCCTATGTTATGCTCTTCCCCCTAGGCATGAGGCTGAGGCTTCAGGTGCAATTATTACAAGCATTGTTCTGGTTTGTGGTAGAGATGCTTCAGTTTTATTTGACCTAGGGTCTACCTACTCGTATGTGTCATCTTCTTTTGCACCGTATCTAATCATTCCTAGTGATTATGTGTCTATATCGCTGGGTGATTCTCTTGTGGTAAATCGACTCTGTCGTTCTTGTATTGTGGTGATTGGGGATTTGGAGACTCGTATAGATTTATTACTTCTGGACATGGTCAATTTTGATGTTATATTGGGGATGGATTGGTTATCACCCTACCACGCTATCTTGGACTATCATGCCACGTTTGTGACCTTAGCCTTACCGGGTTTTCCTCATTTAGAGTGGAGAGGTACTTTTGGTCATTCTACCCGTAATGTTATTTCTTATGAGAAGGCTCGACGTATGATCAAAAAGGGGTGTTTGGCCTATTTGGCTTATGTTCATGATTATAGTGTTGAGATCCCTCCTATTGATTCTATGCCCATTGTTCGGGAGTTTCCTAAGGTATTTTCTTCAGACCTGCCGGGTATGCCACCTGACAGGGATATTAACTTTTCCATTGATTTGGCCCACAGCACTCAGCCCATTTCTATCCCGCCGTACCGTATGACCCTGCTTGAGTTGAAGGAGTTAAAGGAGCAGTTGCAAGACTTGCTCGGGAAGGGTTTCGTTAGACCATTATTTTGCTTTGGGATGTGCCGGTGTTTATTTTTTAAGGAGAAAATGGGTCAATGAGAATGTGTATTGATTGCCGGCAATTGAATAAGGTTACAATCAAGAATAAGTATCTAGTGCCAAGGATTGAGTATTTGTTCAATCATCAAATTGAGATCTGGCTACCGTCAGTTGAGGATTATGGAATCTAATGTCCCTAAGAGAGCTTTCCGCACTCGGTCCGGGCATTATGAGTTTTTAGTTATGTCATTCGAGTTGACAAATGCCCTAGCAGCTTCTATGGATTTGATAAAACAAGTGTTCAAGCCTTATCTGGACTTGCTCGTGATAGTCTTCATTGATGATATATTGATATATTCTCGTAGCCAAGAGGAGCACAAGTAGCACCTTAGGGTGGTTCTTCAGACTCTGAAGTATAGTCAGTTATATGCGAAGTTCTGTAAGTATGAGTTTTGGTTGAGTTCAATTGCATTTCTGGGGTCAAGTTATATCAGCAGAGGGTATTCAGGTGGACCTAAAGAAGATTGAGGTAGTCAAAAGTGGCTAAGACTAGCATCAGCTATAGAGATTTAGAGTTTCTTGGGATTGGAAGGCTACTATCATTGGTTCGTGGAGGGGTTCTCATTTATTGCAGCCCCTATGACCAGGTTGACCTTGAAGGGAGCCCAGTTCAGGTGATCGGATGAGTATCAGGTGAGCTTTCAGAAACTCAAGACATCTTTGACTATGGCACCGGTGTTGGTTTTGCCCACAGGTTTAGGGCCTTATATGGTTTATTATGATGCATTTCGTGTTGGGCTTGGAGCAGTGTTGATACAGGATGGCAAGGTCATTGCCGATGCTTCATGGCAGTTAAAGATTCATGAGAAGAACTATCCGGTTCATGATTTGGAGTTAGCACCCATTATCCACACATTGAAGATTTTGAGGCATTATCTGTATGGCGTGGCATGTGAGGTGTTAACGGATTACAAGAGTCTTCAGTATTTGTTCAAGAAAAAGGAGATGTATTTGAGGTAGAGGAGGTGGTTGGAGTTGTTGAAGGACTATGATATCACCATTTTATATCATCCGAGGAAGGCCAATGTGGTGATCGATGCCTTGAGTAGGAATTCAACCAGTATGGGTAGTCTTGATTATATTCCGACCAGTGAGAGACTGGTTTCTTTGGATGTTCAGGCTTTAGCCAATCAGTTCGTGAGGTTGGATATTTTTGAGCCTACTTGTATGTTGACATGTATAGTCACTCGTTCTTCATTATTGGAGCGTATCCGTGATTGGCAGTATAATGATCCCTATTTGTATACCTTAGTGACATGATGCAGCACAAAGGAGCCAAGCAGGTTACCATAGGTGATGATGGAGTATTAAGATTTCAGGGTCGTTTGTGTGCCCAATGTGGATGGCCTTAGAGAGTGATTTTAGATGAGGCTCATTATTCTCGGTACTCTTTTTATCCGGACATCGCAAAATGTATCAGGATTTACGGTAGCATTATTAGTGGTAGATAATAAATAAGGATATTGTTGTATATGTGGCTCGGTGTTTGAATTGTCATCAGGTTAAGTACGAGCATCAGAGGCTCAGTGGTTCATTTTAGAGGATTGAGCTTCCCGAGTTGAAGTGGGAGCGAATCACTATGGACTTTGTCATTGGACTCCCACAGACTCGGAAAACGTTCGACGCAGTATGGGTCATTATTGATAGGCTGACCAAGTCAGCACATTTCATTCATGTGGCAGTCTCCTATTCTTCTAAGGGGTTAGCTGAGACCTGTATCCGGGAGATTGTTCGCCTTCATGGTGTGCCCGTGTCTATCATTTCGGATCAAGGTGCGTAGTATACCTCGCATTTATGGAAAGCAGTTTAGCGAGAGTTGGGTACACGGATGGAGTTGAGCACAACATTTCATCCCCTTACGGATAGGCAATCTGAACGAACTATTCAAATTTTGGAGGATATGCTCCAAGCTTTTGTTATTGACTTTGAAGGCTTGTGGGATCAGTTTTTCCCTTTAGCGGAGTTTTCCTATAACAACAACTACCAGACGAGTATTCAGATGGCTTCTTTTGAGGCTTTATATGGTAGGCGGTGTCGGTCTATGATTGGATGGTTTGAGTCGGGAGAGGCTCGATTGTTGGGTATAGATCTGGTTCAGGATGCCTTGGACAGGTTCCGGATCATTCAGGATAGGGTTCGTTCAGCTCAGTCCAGGCAAAAGAGTTATACCAACTGCAAGGTTTGAGACTTGGCTTTCATGGTCGATGAGCGGGTATTGCTTCGAGTGTTGCCTATGAAGGGTGTGATGAGATTTGGGAAGAAGGACAAGCTTAGCCCTATGTACATTGGTCCATTTGAGATTCTTGATTGAGTGGGAGAGCTAGCTTATAGACTTGCATCATTACCGAGCTTATTCGACGTGCATCTAGTGTTTCTTGTGTCCATACTTCGTAAGTATCACGACTATCCATCACACGTGTTAGATTTCAGCATTGTCGAGTTGGACAAGACTTGTCTTATGAGGAGGAGCCGGTGGCCATTCTAGACTGGCAGGTTTGTCAGTTGAGGTCCCTCTATTCGTGTGCAGTGGAGAGGTCAGCCTGCTGAGGCAGCGACCTAGGAGTCCGAGTACGATATGCGAATCTGTTATCCTCATCATTTTCCCGACTCAAGTACTTCCTTTTATGTCCGTTCAAGGAAGAATGATTATTTTAGAGGTGGATAATGTGATGACCCAAAAGGTCATCACTTGTTTTTAAATTAAATTGTGTCTCTAAGGCCTTGAAAACTATATTTAGAGTCACCTCGATTTGAATGCGTAATCCAGGCGTGTAGCCGGAAAGCTTAAATGAGAAAATGTGTGAAAAATAATAAGTTTTGACAATAAATGAATTAACTTGACTTTTGTCAATGTTTTGGATATATAGACCCGTACTCGTGATTTGACGGTCAAGGAAGATCCGTAGGAAAATATGGGACTTGGGCGTATGACCGGAATCGAATTTCGAGATCCCAAGCCTAAGAAATGAATTTTTGAAAGAACTTGTTTTTAGGAATTGTTTAAGGAAATTTGAAATGAAATTTGATTAGAACCTAGAGGTATTAGGCCAGTAGTTTGGTTTCGGTGCTTGGTCAGGTCGTGTATATGGTTTAAGACGTTCTGGTAAAATTTGGTAAAAAACGGATGTCATTTGACATGATTCAGACCTAAATTGCTAAAGTTGATATTTTGTGAAGTTTGAGAAAATTCCTTGATCTTGAGGTTTAATTCTATGTTCATGATGTTATTTTGGTGATTTGAGTGCACGAATAAGTCCGTAGGATATTTTTGATGTTGTGTGTGTTTTTGGTTTGGGGCCCCGAGGGCTCGGGTGAGTTCCAAATAGGCCACGAGGTGCATTTTGAACTTAAACATTTACTGGTGTGATTCATGTCTGTAGGCTTTGCAAATGCGAAGCCTGGCTCTCAAATGCGAGCTCGCAAATGCAAGACTTCCATCGCAAATGCGAAGATTGGATCTGGACAGGCGTGATCGCAAATGCCACCAACTGGTTCGCAAATGCGATAGTCCAGTCGCAAATGCGATGTATCCATCCCTACTACTAGACCTCTCTATCCTCGAGTATGCGCATGAATCATCAAGCCTCGAATCAATTTGGGAACAAAAAGGCTGAGCACAAGGCCTAGAGTGACCTCACAACCGGTAAGCTCCACGTATTTGAGTATCATGAGGAATAACTTGCACAGTTAAGGAGAAAGCTAAGCAGGGCATACCTCATAGTAACGCCAGAAATCCACTACTAGCATAGTAAGAATGAGTGTGTACCCTAAAATAAAGGGGTAGAATAGAACCTACAAAAACCAGGACGGTCAAATTGAACCCGGTCGTCCCTCCCTACTGGTTGTATCTTGACGAAACTAGGGATCCTTTATCGTTCCCTCAAATATGCAATCCCTGTCTCCCCTATAATAGGAGCAGTATCCTCCGGCTCCATTCCATCACTGATGCTGAAGTCGATCGCGTCCCTCCCTGGATGGGGTATGATCTCATCCACCGAGGGAACCCCTCCATCATCCACCATATCCACCTCTCTGGTGGCTGAAATAGGGTTCTCAATTAACGATGGGGCAACAGGAAGATTGTCACGGGAGGAATCACCATCCATTTTTAGCCAAAAAATAAAACTTTCTTGAGGATGTAAGAAGATTAGGGACTACGATAAGAAAGAAAGTATGCAAGAAATCGAGATATTAGAAAAGAAGATATTTGGGGAATTCCCTGAAATTGAACACTAAGTGTGAGGAGAAGATGACAAGACTTCTCTATTTATAATGGACACAAATTCGCGGAGCTCAAAACCCAAGAGTCACCATTCGAATTCGACGGGACGCGGAATGTTTTAGTTTCTCAAAAATGTGTGCTATAATTACGGTGCGAACGAAGCAACGATTTATTTACCAACATGCGTTTTGATTCTAGAACCGTCGTAGAGGCGCATGAGTACCAACAAAACATTCCCACACCATCCAAAATATGTTGAGTTGTAATTCCGATAAGGTCAAAATAACACCCTCAATGACCTTCGCCATCAACGAAAAAAAAACTCTACCTCACCTCCTTAAGGCTAGGGGCCTTTACCATCAAAGTAAAAGCGATATTTGACCTTACTCGAATCACGAGGGGTTGTTACTTTGATAAGTTCAAAATAACATCCTTAAGGACAGGGGCCTTAGCCATCAAAATGAAAGCAGGATTCGACCTTGCTCATATCATGACAGGTTCTTATTTCAATAAGCTCGAAGTAACATCCTTAAGGCCAAGAGCCTTCGCCATCCGAGAAACAAAAGGGATCGACCTCGATCGAGCTCAGACAAGCTATTATTTCAATAACTTCATAGAGCGCGACTAAAGAACAGAATGAGGGGTCAGATTCCTCTCGATTACATTGCACAAATATTCCATCCACCGGGACCGACGAGGCACAACCCCGACGAACGGAGGGACTAACTGTATTGGTCGTAATTTGACCACTTCAATTTAGGCTGCCACAACCGCATTTTTCTCATTAAGTGAAAGTTAGAGTTATCTAATCCCCCCTTTAATGCATTCGACATGACGACAAGAGCAGTGTCTTTCGAGGACCAGAAAGTCCCGCTGCCCCAGGCACGCTAAAGTTACAGCAGGGCAAGAGGGTTATTTCGACAATGTATACGAGACGTGGGAAAGAAGAAATTTATCTCCCCTGGACTTTGGGACTGAGTTCTCTACATCTACATTATTATATCCCAAAGGAAGAGTGCAATTGTAATTTCTCTCCCATCTCCTTAGAGTGGGAGGAATAATATTCAACTTTAATAAGATCTTTGATTCTATGTTCATTCAACGTTTAATTATTATTATAAAAACTTCTGATCCGGTATTGATTAAGATTGACTATGATTTACCCATTCATCTTTGATTGATTTGCTTAAAGAGATTTTTAAATCTTTTTAGTCAAACAATTTAAAGAGAGAAGAAGGAAAGGAGAAATCGAAGATTTCGATTAATCTAAGATGCCCCGGGGAACCCCATCGGGTTCGTCACAATATGTTTGGTCCACACATAGAAAAAAATTCTCGTAGAAGTGATGATTGGTTCTACCATCCATCCCCACTACAAGAACCCTCGATCCTCGAGGACGCGCATGAATCATCGAGCCTCGAATCAATTTGGGAACCAAAAGGCTGAGCACATAGCCTAGAGTGACCTCACAACTGGCAAGCTCCATGTATTTAAGTAGCATGAGGAACAACTTGTACAGATAAAGAGAAAGCTGAGCAGGACATACCTCATTGTAACGGAAGAAATCCACCACTAGCATAGTAAGCACGAGTGTGTACCCTACAATAAAGGGGTAGAATTGAACCTACAAAAACCAGGATGGTCGAATTGAATGCGGTTGTCCCTCCTCGCTGGTAGTATCTTGACGAAAGTAGGGATCCCCCATTGTTCCCTTAAATTAGTGATCCCTATCTCCCCTATAACAGGAGCAATATCCTCCGACTCCATTCCATCACCGATGCTGAAGTCGATCGCGTCTCTTCCTGGGCGGGGTATGATCTCATCCACCGAGGGAACCCCTCTATCATCGACCCTATCCACCTCTCCGATGGCCAGAACAGGCTTCCCAGTTATCGGTGGGGCGACAGGAAAATTGTCATGGGAGGAATCACCAACCATTTTTAGCGAAAAGGAAAAACTTTCTGGAGGAAGTAAGAAGATTACAGATTGCAAGCAAGAAATCGAGATATCAGAAAAGAAGATATCTGGGAAATTCCCCCAAAATGTACACTGAAGTGTAAGGGGCAGATAACAAAACTTCACTATTTTTAATGGACACAAATTCCCCAAACTCGAAACCCAGGACTTGCCATTCAAATTCGATGAGATTCAAAACATTTCAGTTGCTCAGAAACGTGTGCTATAATGATGGTGGGCACGAAGCAACAATTCATTTACCAACCAGCATTTCGATTCCGAAACCGTCGTAACGATGCATGAGTACCAAGAAAACATTCCCACACCATCCAAAATACGTCGAGCTGTTATTTTGACAAGGTCGAAATAACATCCTTAAGGCCAAGGACCTTCGCCATCAATGAAAAAGAAACTCTACCTCACCTCCTTAAGACCAGGGACCTTCACCATCAAAGTAAAAGCGGGATTCGACCTTGGTCGAATCACGAGGATTTATTACTTTGATAAGTTCGAAATAACATACTTAAGGCCAGGGGCCTTCGCCATAAAAACAAAAGCAGGATTCGAGCTTGCTCGAATCACGACGAGTTGTTATTTCAATAAGCTCGAAGTAACACCCCTAAGGCCAAGAGGCTTCTCCATCCATGAAACGAAAGGGATCGACCTCGATCGATCTCAGATAGGCTATTATTTCAATAAGTTTGCATAGAGCAAAACTAAAGAACAAAATGAGGGGTCAGATTCCTCTTGACTACATCGCACACATATTCCGTCCGTAGGGACCGACGAGCCACGACCCCGATAAACGGAGGAACTAACTGCATTTGTCGTAATCTGGCCACTTCGACTTGGGCGGCCACAACTGCATTTTCGTCATTAAATGGAAATTCAGAGTTAATCTAGTCTCCCCTTTAATGCATTCGACACGACAGCAAGAGTAGTATATTTCCACGACCAAGAAGTCTCGTTGCCCTAGGCACGCCAAATTCGCAGCAGGGGCAAGAAGGTTATTTTGACTATATATACGAGAGAAGGGAAAGAAGAAATTTATCTCCCCCGGACTATGAGACTGAGTTCTCTACAGCTACATTTTTATATCCTAAAGGAAAAGTGCAATTGTAATTTCTCCCCCATCTCCTTGGAGAAGGAGGAACAATACTCAATTTTAATAAGATCTTTGATTCAATGTTCATTCAAAGTTTAATTATTATTATCCAATCTTTCGATCCGGCATTGATTAAGATTGACTACAATTTACCCCTTCATCTTTGATTGATTTGCTTAAAGAGAATTTAAAATCTTTTGAGTCAAACAATTTTAATTTGAGTCAAACAAATGACGATTGTTCAAATATGGATTTTAACTTTTAACTTAAATAGATAATTAAGGTTTTTTAGTTTCTGAATATTAAAATGTGTATAATTGTTTATTTAGAATTTAAAAATACGTAATTGAATAAAGTAGTAAGTAAGTATAATCGTTACAAAATTTTAGAAACTCAATTATATTGTGTTGTTAAAAATTTTGGAGACTCGCGTTTGAGAGCGTCTATTTTAGTCGATCGGGTTTTTTCTCATATGATTGACCTTCATATTGTGCCTCTAACTCGCCTCTTTCTCTTTTGTATATTTCTTTTATAATGACAAAGTTTCGTGCTGGATTATTGATTTTAAAGTTGCTCTTTTGCATTTTGCTTCTTTGTTTTTTTACAAAGGGCGCAAAGAGATTATAGCGAGTTATAGGGGCATCAGTCGGTTCGATTCGATTATGAATATTATCGATTTAGCATATCGGCTATCGGTTTATAATTTGATAAGTCAATAACCGGACCAATAACATATCGATTATCGGGTATCGGTTAATTGGTTATCGATCATTATCAGTTTAGTTATTGGTTTACCAATAAGATAACTCAATCTAGAGTTAAGCAAAAAAGAGAAGACAATTCACTAGAGTTAAGCAAAAAATAGAAGAATTCACATATAGTATATTACCCATGTCTGCGAATTGTCATGCGGACACAACTGAAAAAGTACTAGTTCTTCAATAACAATTGTCTAAATACATTAATAATAATAGAATGTAGTAGGAATTTCACCTTAAAATTAACAAGTCCAAACATATAGTACTAACAATTCAAATTCAAGTTAACAAGACAACAACTGCTCAATCCTTATAGGCTTCACCAAAAATTCAGCGGATAAATACTCATCAAGCTGCAACAATTCCCACAACATATTCAAAGGCATTAACTACTCCTCTGATATTACAGCATTAATAGTTGATTTAGAATTTTTATTTAACACAATACGCGTACTTCCACAAGAGTTGAAGCCCTCAAACAGTCTAAGATAAACTGGATGTTATTTGTTAAATGCCTAAACCTGAAAAAAGAAACCATAGAGCAGTGCCTTGTGAAGACGAATTTTGTTATAGAAATTAAAAGCCTAATGTATAAGACTACATACTTATGCTAGGAGTAACTAGTAAGGCCTATGAAGAATGAAGATGAAGCAACTAAAGAGTACAATTGAAAAAGAACAGGAAAGAATGAACTGAAGTCCTAGCATATGTATATACTTAAAGGTAATGTCACAACCCAAAATTCACTAAGGGTCGTGATGGTGCCAGATATCACTATCTGGCAAGCCAACCAAAATACTTAATTAAATTCTCGTTTTAATACTCTTAAAATCTATGATTTTCCTTCAAATTTACCAATAAAAAAGATAAGAGTTCTAAATTAAATTAAATGATAAGCAGTTAATACAAAAGCTTTATAACCATCCCAGAACCAGTGTCACAAGTACATGAGAGCAAATTTCTAAGAAATCGAATAAAGTACAATAGCTGTCTGGAACACAAATTGGACAAAAAGTGAATAAAATTCTGAGAGAGACTATATTAGCTGCGGGTCGCCTCAAGGAGATACAGCTCACCTAGTCTCCGGGTCATCCATGCTGCTATGCCCATTAGGCTAATAGAAACACATGTAAATGTGCAACAGAATGCACAGTAAGTGTAGCATGCGTACGGAAATAATGTGTACTCAGTAAGTATCCCACCTAATCTCAAAGAAGTAGAGATGAGATGGCAACTTCGACACTTACTAATGGTCCAATAATAATATTATTAATGCGATGACTCGCAGAATCATTAAGAACAACAGTAGATTCAAATGAGTCACGAAATAGGTAAAAGTTCCTTTTTATTAAAAGGCTCTAGATTCATAATCCATTAATTAACAATTATCTCAGGTCGGGAAGAGCAGATATCAATATCGATAAATCTCAAGGCAAGCAATACATGCATGTCCAACTCATGCCAAGGTCATACGGCCTGATCCAACATAAATGTAAAATGTACATTGCCGAGGGTCGAACGGCGCGAACCATAGATGCATCTATTTCCCCGTTCGCGAATCTTACGTGCGACGCGGTCAAATTTAAGTAAACAAGCACCCTGCTTGCAAATTATACATGCGACACAACTACACATAGAAATACATGCTCAATAACAAATTAAGAATCTATCGGGGAACATTTATCCAAATAAAAGCCAATTGTATTTCAACGATTTAAGAAAATGAAGTTTAATTCTCATAGAATTTATCTAACAATTCGATAGGAATTAAGAAATTAATTTTTCAATAAGATTTCAATTATTCTAAGTATAGAATGCTTCCGGTTCCTAGACTACCCAAACTTACAAATATTAGTAGCTACGCATGGACTCTCGTCACCTCGTGCGTACGTGGCCCCACCAATAGGAGAACATAATCAATTATTTCACTTATGGGAATAATTCATTCTTACAAGGTTATAAAGGAGACTCACTGTCACGACCCGGATTTCCCACCATCGGGGTCATGATGGCGCCTACTAAATGGAAGCTAGGCAAGCCAAATATTAATTACATTTCCATTAATAACCAATTTCTTATTAAAAACATATAAATTACAGCGGAATAATCAAAATTAGCGGAAGACTTAGTCAAATATGATACACTACCCAAGACTGGTGTCACAATACTCACGAACTTCTAAGAATAATACACATAATTGTCCGAAAGAAAATACAAGCTGTTTATCTCGATTACATGAGATAACAGAATGAAAAGCATAGATAGAAGAGACAACGGGTCCTGCGAACGCCTGCAAGGCTACCTCGTAGTCTCAGTAGTCGAAAAATCCACAAGTCGCTACTGCCGCTGCTGCTGTCCGTAACCTGTATCCGCGCAAAAAGAGCGCAGAGTGTAGTATCAGCACAACCGACCCCATGTGCTGGTAAGTGCCTGGCCTATCCCAGCGAACTAGTGATAAGGCTAAGGCCAGTCACCCACCTAAACCTGTACAGTTGCAATATAGCCATATATATACAATACATTTATAAGGAAATACTCTGCTCTGAAATAACAGTCAATAACTCACGATATCCAGAATAATCTAATTAACATAATAAATCTTACTTTCATGTCTCAATTCCTCTCTCATTTCATATCTCGTGGTAGGCGTACCACCCGCTCCCAACTATCACTGTAATTATATCTTGTGGTAGGCGTACCACCCGCTCCCAAATATCATAGTAATTATATCTTGTGGTAGGCGTACCACCCGCTCCCAAATATATCAATAGTTATATCTTTGTGGTAGGCGTACCACCCGCTCCCGAATATATCAATAGGCTACCGGCAACTATGGCCAATGCCAAGATTTAAGTCACTTTGTGGTCGGCGTACCACACGATCCCAATTCATAAATATATAAGTGGTCGGCGCGCCACACGATCCCAATTCATAAATATATATGTTACCGGCATTTAGCCAATAATCTCTATATCAACAATATTTATAATTACCGGTTTTAAACCAATAATTGATAATAATTTCAATAATTTATCTTCATTACCGGCATAACACCAATAACTCTTAATCAACAATTTATTCATAACCGAATTCCTATTCCTACAAACTAGGATAGAACAAACACTTACCTCGAAAGTTTACGAATGATTCAATCCGTAGCAATGCCTTTTCCTTTCAAATTTGGCTCCAATCCAATCGTATCTATACACAATTGATTTAATATCATCAATTCTACTTAACAAACTAATTCATATTGCTAAATATGATTTTTACAACATTCTGCCCGGAATAGTAAAAATCGACCCCGGGCCCACATAACCGAGACTCAAGTTTCGAACCAAAAATAAGTTCACCCAATCCTCCATGAGTTCAAATATACAATTTGTTCTTAAGTTCGACTCCAAAACGAGGTCTAGATCGCAAATTCTTTGAAAGCCCTAACTATACCCATTTCTCTAATTTTTCAACCAACTTACACATGTTTAGGCCTAAGAATTTGATTGATGTTGATGAAAAATGAAGAAGACGAGTTAAACAATACTTACCCAATGAACTTTGATGAAGAAATGCCCCAAAGATCGCCTAAGAGTTGTGGAGAAGAAAGGATTTTGTGAAAATGGGATAAAATCCCGTAAGTGTTCTGTTTTGGGTATTAATTCACTGGGCGGAAATTTACCCTACGCGATCGCAGGGCCTGTGATGCGATCGCATAGAAGAAAAAAGGGGACAGCAAAATTACTCTATGCGATCGCGGAGGTCCTATGCGATCGCATAGAGGGAAATGGATGAACTGAAATTACTCTATGCGATCGCAGGGAATGGTACGCGATCGCATAGCAGGAAATTCTGGGCCTCAGTCTTACTCTATGCGATCGCGAAGGATAGTATGCGATCGCATAGGAGGAAAAGTGGAAGTTATGCGATCGCATGGGCTCTATTGCGATCGCACAGAAGGATTTTTGGGACCTCTGATCTTTGCTCTATGCGATCGCACCTACACCTATGCGATCGCATAGAAGAAAATCTCTGTGCAAAAATTGCAGAGTTTCTGCTGAAATTTTCAAGTTCAAAACTATCCCGTTACCTATCCGAAACTCACCCGAGCCCTCGGGGATTCAAACCAAGTATGTACACCGACTCAAAAACATCATACGAACTTGCTCGCGCGATCAAATCACCAAAATAACATCAAAATCAAGGAATTGAGCCTTAAATCTCAAGAATTCTTTCAAAATTTCATAACTTCCGAAATTTCCAATTTAAAGCCAAAACACGTCAAACGACGTCCGTTTTCAACCAAACTTTACAGGAAGCGCTTAACCAATATATATGACCTGTACCGGGCGTCGGAACCAAAATACGAGCCCGATACCAGTACTTTTTAATAAAAATTCAGTTTCATTTTCCTTAAACATTTTCAGAAAACAATTTAACAGAAAAATTCTTTTACCGGGGTTCTAGACCTCGGATTTCAATTCCGGACATATGCCCAAGTTCCATATTTTTCTACGGATTTTCTGAGACAGTCAAATCACGGATCCGGTCCGTTTACCAAAAATGTTGACCAAAGTCAACCATATCAATATTAATATCAAAATTCTTCAACTTTTTCACATATTTCACATATTTCAACATAAATATTTTCCAACTTTGTGCCCGGACTGTGCACGCAAATCGAGGCAACTATAAATGAGGTTTTCAAGACCTCAAAAGCTCGGAATGATTAATAAAACAAGTGATGACCCTTTGGGTCGTCACAATCTCCACCTCTAAAACAACCGTTCGTCCTCGAACGGACAAAAGAAAGAAGTACCCGAGTCAGGAAACAAATGTGGGTAGCGGCTCCGCATATCAGACTCGGACTCCCAGGTCGATGCCTCAGGAGGCTGACCTCTCCACTGAACACACACAGAAGGATAACTCTTCGACCTCAATTGTCGAACCTGCCGGTCTAGAATGGCCACCGGCTCCTCCTCGTAAGATAGATCATTGTCCAATTGGACAGTATCGAAGTCTAACACATGTGTGGGATCGCCGTGGTATCTCCGAAGCATAGATACATGAAAAACTAGATGCACGGCTGATAAGCTAGGCGGCAAAGCTAATCTGTAAGCCACCCCTCCCACTCTGTCTAGAATCTCAAATGGACCAATATACCTAGGGCCGAGCTTGCCCTTCTTCCCGAACCTCATCACGCCCTTCATAGGCGACACTCCGAGCAATACTCGTTCACCAACCATGAAATCTACATCTCGAACCTTACGATCCGCATAAGTCTTCTGCCTGGACTGAGCTGAATGCAATCTCTCCCGAATAGTCTTGACCTTATCTAAGGCCTCCTGAACTAAGTTCGTACCCAACAACCGAGCCTCTCCCGGTTCAAACCATCCAACTGGGTGATCGACATCGCCTACCATACAATGCCTCATACGGAGCCATCCGGATGCTAGACCGGTAACCGTTATTGTAGGCGAACTCTGCTAATGGCGTAAACCGGTCCCACGAGCCTCCGAAATCAATTACACAGTGCTCGAAGCATGTCCTCTGGGATCCGAATAGTCCTCTCGGACCGGCCATCCGTCCGAGGATGAAATGCCGTACTCAACCCGAACCCGGGTGCCTAACTCCCGCTGGACCGCTCTCCGTAACCGCGAGGTAAACCGCGTACCCCGATCGTAGATAATAGATACCGGCACTCCACGGAGACGAACAATCTCTCTAATGTAAACCTCTCGCTAACCTCTCCGACGAGTAGGAGACAGACATCGGAATAAAGTGTGCCGACTTGGTCAGCCTATCAACAATGACCCAAATAGCATCAAATTTCCTCCGAGTCAAAGGAAGTCCAATGAACGAAATCCATAGTGATCCGCTCCCATTTCCACTCGGGAATTTCAATCCTCTCGAATACACCACCAGGTCTCTGGTGCTCATATTTCACCCGCTGACAATTTAGACACCGAGCGACATACGCAACGATATCTTTCTTCATTCTGCGCCACCAATAGTGCTAACGTAAGTCCTGGTACATCTTCGCGGCGCATGGGTGAATAGAATACCGCGAACCGTGGGCCTCCGCTAAGATTAACTCTCGAATCCCTTCGACATTGGGCACACAAACTCGACCCTGCAATTTCAATACCCCATCATCATCTAGATTTACCTGTGTGGCACCTCCCCGCTGTACCGTATCTCTCAACTCACGCAAATGAGGATCATCAAATTGCCTCTCACGGATACGCTCAAATAAGGAAGAACGAGCAACCGTACAGGCTAACACCCTGCTAGGCTAAAAAATGTCTAATCTCACGAACCGGTTGGCCAATGCCTGGACATCTATAGCTAATGGTCTCTGACTGACCGGAATATATGCAAGACTACCCATGCTGGCAGACTTTCTACTCAATGCATCGGCCACCACATTAGCCTTACCTGGGTGATATAAAATAGTAACATCATAGTCTTTTAGCAACTCTAGCCACCTTCTCTGTCTCATATTCAACTCTTTCTGCTTAAACAAATACTGAAGACTCTTATGATCGGTGTATACTTCACATGCTACACCATACAAATAATGCCTCCAGATCTTCAATGCGTGAATAATCGCCGCCAATTCTAGATCATGCACCGGATAGTTCTTCTCATGAATCTTCAACTGCCTCGAAGCATAGGCAATAACCTTGCCATCCTGCATTAACACTGCACCAAGCCCAATACGGGAAGCATCACAATAAACAGTATAAGGTCCCGTACCTGTGGGTAAAACCAATACCGGTGCCGTGGTCAAGGTTGTCTTGAGCTTTTGAAAGCTCGCCTCACATTCATCGGACCATTCAAATTGAACACCCTTCTGGGTCAATCTGGTCAGTGGGGTTGCAATAGACGAAAATCCTTCTACGAATCGGCGATAATAGCCCGCTAACCCCAAGAAACTCCGAATATCCGTGGCTGATGTCGGTCTAGGCCAGCTCTTGACTGCCTCAATTTTCTTCGGATCAACCTGAATACCTGCTGCCGTCACAATATGACCCAGGAATGCAACCGAACTTAGCCAAAATTCACACTTTGAAAATTTTGCATATAGCTGGCTATCTTTCAGAGTCTGTAAGGCCACTCTGAGATGTTGCGCATGCTCCTCCTGACCGCGGGAATATATTAATATGTCATCAATGAAGACTATTACAAACAAGTCTAAATAAGGCCGGAACACCCGATTCATTAATTCCATAAAAGCTGTTGGAGCATTTGTCAACCCAAAAGACATGACCAGAAATTCATAATGTCCATACCGAGTGCGGAACGCTGTCTTAGGGACATCAGATGCCCTAATCTTCAGCTGATGATAGCCAGATCTCAAATCTATCTTTGAAAATACCTTGGCACCCTGAAGCTAGTCAATTAAATCATCAATTCGCGGAAGTGGATATTTATTTTTTATAGTCACCTTGTTTAACTGTCGATAGTCAATGCACATTCTCATCGAACCATCTTTCTTCTTTACAAATAATACAGTGCACCCCACGGCAAAACACTAGGCCTAATGAAACCCTTTTCAAGTAAATCCTGCAACTGTTCCTTCAATTCTTTTAACTCTGGCGGAGCCATACGGTATGGGGGAATGGAAATGGGCTGAGTGTCTGGAGCCAAGTCAATGCAAAAATCAATGTCCCTATCGGGCGGCATACCTGGCAAGTCTGAAGGAAATACTTCAGGAAATTCGCAAACCACAGGCACAGAGTCAATAGAAGGAACCTCAGCACTAGAATCACGGACATAGGCCAAATAAGCCAAGCATCCCTTTCCAACCATACGCCGAGCTTTAACATAAGAAATAACATTACGGCTAGTATGACCTGACATTCCTTTCCACTCTATACGAGGCGAATTCGGCAAGGCTAAAGTCACAGCCTTGGCATGGCAATCTAAAATAGCATGATACGGAGATAGCCAGTCCATGCCTAGTATAATATCAAAGTCCACCATATTTAGGAGTAATAAATCAACACGGGTCTCGAGACCCTCAATTACTATAATACATGACCGATGAACTCGATCAACCACAATAGAGTCGCCTACTGGTGTAGACACATGAACAGGAACACTCAGTGGATCACTGGGCTGAATCAAGTATGGTGCAAAATAGGAAGACACATACGAATATGTAGATCCAGGGTCAAATAATGCTGATGCCTTTCTATCACAAACCAAAATAATACCTATAATGACGGCATCAGAAGACTCAGCCTCTGGTCTGGCGGGAAGTGCATAACATCGGGGCTGTGCCCCACCACCCTGAGCAGTATCTCTAGGACGATCAGCTGCTGGCTGGTCTCTACCTCTATCGGTCCGAGCTCCACCTCTATGACCTCTACCTCCACCTCTATGTCCTCTACCTCCGCCTCTAGCTGGCTGGGCAGGCTGTGAGGGAACTGGGGCCTGAATCATGGCACGAGAACCCTGCTGGTGAGATCTGTCCGAAGCTCGAGGGTAATACTTTGCAATGTGCCTAAGATCACCGCACGTAAAACAAGCCCTCGGCTGCTGAAAATAGCGAAGTGGTGGTGCACTGATAGGCTGCTGATCTGAGTAGCGTGGCTGAGAATTACGATCACCTGAAGCATCATGAGAAACCTGAAAAGCTGACCGATAAGGCCTAGGAGGATGGCCTCTATCATAAAAATCTCTATCTCCAGACGAGGTACCACTGAATCTACCCGAATTATGAGATCTCTTATCCGATCCATGTCTCGCTCCCCGTGACAGAGCCATCTCGATCCGGCGGGCTGTATTAGCCGCCTCCTGAAAAGTGATTTCAGTTCCTGCCCCCATAGCCATCTGTAGCCGAATTGGCTGATTCAAGCCATCAATAAACCTCCTCACTCTCTCCCGATCTGTGGGAAGTATGATAATAACATGACGAGCCAGGTCCACGAACCTAGTCTCGCACTGTGTGACAGACATAGAACCCTGATGAAGACGCTCAAATTGTCTGCGCATAACCTCCCGCTGAGTTGCTGGAAGGAACTTTTCCAAGAATAATTCTGCAAACTGCTCCCAAGTCAAAGATGACGATCCCGCTGGCCTGGATAGACAATAGTCTCTCCACCAAGTCTTGGCGGAACCAAATAACCGAAAAGTAGCAAAATCCACACCATTAGTCTCCACAATACCCATAGTACTGAGAACTTCGTGGCAGCTGTATAGGAAATCCTGTGGATCCTCTGAAGGAGTGCCACTGAATGTGGTAGTGAACAGCTTGGTAAACCTGTCCAATCTCCACAATGCGTCAGCAGACATGGCTGCACCATCATTAGACGGAGTCGCAATAATAGGCCGAACTGCCTCAACTGGCTGAATCACGGGATCCTGAGCCTGGGGAATTACTGGCTCCGGAGTGCGCGTAGCAGGAGTCTGATTACCTCCTCCAGCCTGAGAAGTGGCTGGTGCTACCGGTAATAAACCTGCTCCGGTGATATGATCCATAAAACCTGCTATACCGGACCAAAGCATCCTGTAGATCCGGTGAAAACACAGCTCCTCCTGGGACCTGAGCTGGGCCTACTGGAGCTGCTGGGGCTGGAACTTCCTCCTCGATATGAACCTGAGGTTCTGCCACTCGTGCTGCTGCTCGGGGCTGAGCTCTGCCCCTACCTTGGCCTCTAGTACGACCTCGACCTCGGCCTCTGCCCCTAGCGGGAGCTGCCGCCGCTGGGACCTCGGGCTGCTGGTCAGTAGATGAGGATGCACGTGTCCTTACCATCTGCGGAAGAACCGAGTAGAAGTTCAATTAACATTTAAAAGATCAAGTCGCACGACGGAAAAGAATAAAGGGAATATTTTCCTAACTCCGTAGCCTCTGGAGGATAAATACAGACGTCTCCGTACCGATCCTTCAGACTCTACTAAGGTTGTTCGTGAGTTATGAGACCTGTGCAACCTAGTGCTCTGATACCAACTTGTCACGACCCGGATTTCCCACCATCGGGGTCATGATGGCGCCTACTAAATGGAAGCTAGGCAAGCCAAATATTAATTACATTTCCATTAATAACCAATTTCTTATTAAAAACATATAAATTACAGCGGAATAATCAAAATTAGCGGAAGACTTAGTCAAATATGATACACTACCCAAGACTGGTGTCACAATACTCACGAACTTCTAAGAATAATACACATAATTGTCCGAAAGAAAATACAAGCTGTTTATCTCGATTACATGAGATAACAGAATGAAAAGCATAGATAGAAGAGACAACGGGTCCTGCGGACGCCTGCAAGGCTACCTCGTAGTCTCTGTAGTCAGAAAGTCCACAAGTCGCTACTGCCGCTGCTGCTGTCCGTAACCTGTATCTGCGCAAAAAGAGCGCAGAGTGTAGTATCAGCACAACCGACCCCATGTGCTGGTAAGTGCCTGGCCTATCCCAGCGAACTAGTGACAAGGCTAAGGCCAGTCACCCACCTAAACATGTACAGTTGCAATATAGACATATATATACAATACATTTATAAGGAAATACTCTGCTCTGAAATAACAGTCAATAACTCACGATATCCAGAATAATCTAATTAACATAATAAATCTTACTTTCATGTCTCAATTCCTCTCTCATTTCATATCTCGTGGTAGGCGTACCACCCGCTCCCAACTATCACTGTAATTATATCTTGTGGTAGGCGTACCACCCGCTCCCAAATATCATAGTAATTATATCTTGTGGTAGGCGTACCACCCGCTCCCAAATATCATAGTAATTATATCCTGTGGTAGGCGTACCACCCGCTCCCGAATATATCAATAGGCTACCGGCAACTATGGCCAATGCCAAGATTTAAGTCACTTTGTGGTCGGCGTACCACACGATCCCAATTCATAAATATATAAGTGGTCGGCGCGCCACACGATCCCAATTCATAAATATATATGTTACCGGCATTTAGCCAATAATCTCTATATCAACAATATTTATAATTACCGGTTTTAAACCAATAATTGATAATAATTTCAATAATTTATCTTTATTACCGGCATAACACCAATAACTCTTAATCATCAATTTATTCATAACTAAATTCCTATTCCTACAAACTAGGATAGAACAAACACTTACCTCGAAAGTTTACGAACGATTCAATCTGTAGCAATGCCTTTTCCTTTCAAATTTGGCTCCAATCCAATCGTATCTATACACAATTGATTTAATATCATCAATTCTACTTAACAAACTAATTCATATTGCTAAATATGATTTTTACAACATTCTGCCCGGAATAGTAAAAATCGACCCCGGGCCCACATAACCGAGACTCAAGTTTCGAACCAAAAATAAGTTCACCCAATCCTCCATGAGTTCAAATATACAATTTGTTCTTAAGTTCGACTCCAAAACGAGGTCTAGATCGCAAATTCTTTGAAAGCCCTAACTATACCCATTTCTCTAATTTTTCAACCAATTTACACATGTTTAGGCCTAAGAATTTGATTGATGTTGATGAAAAATGAAGAAGACGAGTTAAACAATACTTACCCAATGAACATTGATGAAGAAATGCCCCAAAGATCGCCTATGAGCTGTGGAGAAGAAAGAATTTTGTGAAAATGGGATAAAATCCCGTAGGTGTTCTGTTTTGGGTATTAATTCACTGGGCGAAAATTTACTCTATGCGATCGCAGGGCCTGTGATGCGATCGCATAGAAGAAAAATGGGGACAACAAAATTACTCTATGCGATCGCGGAGGTCCTATGCGATCGCATAGAAGGAAAATGGATGAACTGAAATTACTCTATGCGATCGCAAGGAATGGTATGCGATCGCATAGAAGGAAATTCTGGGCCTCAGTCTTACTCTATGCGATCGCGAAGGATAGTATGCGATTGCATAGGAGGAAAAGTGGAAGTTATGCGATCGCATGGGCTCTATTGCAATCGCATAGAAGGATTTTTGGGACCTCTGATCTTTGCTCTATACGATCGCAGCTACACCTATGCGATCGCATAGAAGAAAATCTCTGTGCAAAAATTGCAGAGTTTCTGCTGAAATTTTCAAGTTCAAAACCATCCCGTTACCTATCCGAAACTCACCCGAGCCCTCGGGGATTCAAACCAAGTATGTACACTGACTCAAAAACATCATACGAACTTGCTCGCGTGATCAAATCACCAAAATAACATCAAAATCAAGGAATTGAGCCTTAAATCTCAAGAATTCTTTCAAAATTTCATAACTTCCGAAATTTCCAATTTAAAGCCAAAACACGTCAAACGACGTCCGTTTTCAACCAAACTTTACAGGGAAACGCTTAACCAATATATATGACCTGTACCGGGCGTCGGAACCAAAATACGAGCCCGATACCAGTACTTTTTAATAAAAATCAGTTTCATTTTCCTTAAACATTTTCAGAAAACAATTTAACAGAAAAAATTCTTTTACCGGGGTTCTAGACCTCGGATTTCAATTCCGGACATATGCCCAAGTTCCATATTTTTCTACGGATTTTCTGAGACTGTCCAATCACGGATCCGGGTCCGTTTACCAAAAATGTTGACCAAAGTCAACCATATCAATATTAATATCAAAATTCTTCAACTTTTTCACATATTTCACATATTTCAACATAAATATTTTCCAGATTTGTGCCCGGACTGTGCACGCAAATCGAGGCAACTATAAATGAGGTTTTCAAGACCTCAAAAGCTCGGAATGATTAATAAAACAAGTGATGACCCTTTGGGTCGTCACACTCACCTCACTCCGAAGTTCTGCAACTGAAAATCCACGCCCTTTCGAAGACTCAATCGATCCAAAAATGCTCCAGCGCTAGCCAATAATTATGTAATCCCACTAATATGAAATCAACTAATCATCATAATCCAATTTATAATAATTCCTAACCCCAATCGGAAGTTTGAAAAAAAATGCCCTCAGGCCCACGTGCCTGGAATCGAAAATAAACTTCACCCATAACCTCACAAACTCAAATATATAAAAAAAAAATTCTCCATTGCATTAGCAAAATCGTGGTCAAAATTTAAGAACACTAAATTTCTTGGTTTTCCCTCAAACCCCAACTTTCTAAAAATTTCCATGTCCAAATCCGTATGTAAATTAAACTCAAAACTAACATAAATTACTTACCTCATGCTTGGTGATGAAGATGACACCTCAAAGTTGCTCCAAAAATCAGCTACAATGAAAGAAAAGGGGTTAGAATGAACCCAACCTCCGATTTAAAAGAACCTCACTGCCTCCAGCACTTCTTCACATGTGGTCCCTTGATCGCTTCTGCGGTTCCGCAAGTACGGCCTTTCTACTGCTCCTACTGTTTCTCACCAGGCCCCATTTTTCGCTTCTACGCCTCGACCATCACAGGTGTGGTCGTGCTTCTGCGGCTACATGACCGCATCTGCGGTCTCCTCACTTCTGTTCCAAACCGCATCTACGGCTCTTCTGGGCGCTTTTGCGGCTCCGCACCTGCGGCCTAACTCTCGCAGGTGCAGTTATACCAGCATCTAGCAACTTCAGCCTTTTCTAGAATTCTATTTTCGATCCGTTAACCATCGAAATCCACCCGAGGCCTCCGAGACCCCAACCAATCATACCAACTACTCCCAAAATACATTACGAACTTGCTCGAGGCCTCAAATTATATCAAACAACGCTAAAACTATGAATCCACCACAATCAAAGCTTTATGAACTTTAGAATTTCAAACTTCTACTTTCGATGATTAAACCTATCAAATTACGTCTGATTCACTTCAAGTTCTGCACACAAATCATATTCGACATTACAGACCTACTCCATTTTCGTAATCAAATTTCGACACTGATAACAAAAAGTCTACCTCCGGTCAAACTTCCTGATAATAGGTGAATTTGACTATATTTATACCCTAAATAATCACGCTTTACTGTGTTTTGTTAATGTTTATGATGACAAAATGCTATTATTAGTGTGTTTTGGTATGTTATAGGTACACATGAGCCATTGAAGATTAAAAGAGCAGTTTTGGAGTCATAAGATGGTGAAAAGGTCAAGTGTAGAGCAAGATTAAAGTTTGTGCTGAAAAATAGGGTGAAGAATCTGCGGCACTGTTCTGCCGCATTCCAACCGCGAACGCGGACGGACCATGGTAGAAAGAGCTCGCAGAATCTCTGAAGATTCAGAAAGGTGATTTTTCCGCGGTCCGTCCGCGAACGCGGGCGAAGCCGGAAATTTTAGGGACAAACTTGTCAAGATGCAATTTATGTAACCTAAACCCTATATATAATGATAGGATTCGCCCAAGAGAGGGAGTATTGTATTATTCATTACTTTTGCAAGAAACTAGTAAGAGAGAACTCTCTCAACATCTATCTTTCTTTTACCATGAATCTTTGATTATGAATTCAATTATCTATCTTGTTTCTTTGATTATGAGTAGCTAATTCTTTATCTAAGGTTTTGATGGAACCTATTAAGTAATGAACTTCTGGGTTATATGATTACAAATTGTTAGCTAGATTTCTATTTGTTCACCTTCGTTCTTGTTGTAGTTAATTGGTAGGATCCCCAATTAGTTGTGCCTATTTAGTGTGCATAACTTGGAAAAGAGTGTATATTTAGGTAATTATTGAACAACACCACACCTAGATTATCGCAGGAATCTATAATTGTAGGCGTAAAGGTGGGGTTAGGAATAACGAAACCTTGGGTGCAATCTAAAGTGAACCGTTCAAATTAAAGCTAGCTAGGGTAGCTCAGGAGAGTGCACTAGTAAATTATTGTAGTTGCTCGGGAGAGAATTATGGTAAAAATAGTGTTCATGATTGATAGAATAATATTGACAATTGGTATGAGCATAACAGAAGGGATCCCATTAAAAGGGAAAATCAATACCTTAGTCTTTCTCTTCATTCTTTACATCTTATTGAATTCTTCCTTTCAAGTCTTTAATTTCTTGAAAACGTTAGTCAGTAGAAAATATTCCACAAAAACATATTCAAAAGTTTGGGAAGCTGCTTCAGGAGTATTCATTGGTTGTGGAAGTTGCAGTTGACAGGTTAATTCCCTGTGGGATCGACTCTGGACTTAATTGACCGGATTATATTGACTACGACCGTTATTTAGACGTGAACCAATTTTGGCGCCGTTGCCGGGAAATTAACAGAATTATCAATTGCCATTGACAGAACTACAAGATTCTTGTATAGTCAGGTTCTTTCTATACACTTTACATTAAATTTTTTGACGGTTGTTGAATTGGGTACTCAGGTGCATGCCTAGGAAATCTACAAGGACTGGAGACCTAACTGAATGACTCTCAGACCCAGAGCAAACTTTCCGGGCACGTAACAGGGCAATCAAACAACTTCAGCAATCTCAGCAACCAATTAAACTATATTTCGACATGGGAGACGTGAACGTCCCAAACCAACAAGGTAGGTTGAACGCGCAGGAGGCGCAGGAGGTGCATGAAGGTGCATTATTTGACTGGGCACAACCAACATCGGATAATTTGGCAACTGCCATTATTGTGCCAACGATTCAAGCTTAATCATTCCAGATTACCAAAAACATGCTACATTTGTTGCAAAACAAGGGATAATTCTCTGGGACTCAGGTTGAAGATCCACAACAGCACTTGAAGAACTTTATCTCTATATGCAAGACGCAAAGGCAAACAAACGTGACACCGGAAGCCATTGGATTATTATTATTTCCGTTCTCAGTTACAGGGGCTGCGCAGGTATGGCCAAACTCACTCCCCATAAACTCGATTGCAACATGGGATGAGTTAGTCAAGCAATTCCACAACAAGTTTCATCCACCTAACAAGACAGCTCAGCAAATTGATGAGATTGTGAGCTTCAAGCAGAAACCAATGGAGAAATTACATGAAACTTGGGGAAGATTCAAGGGTATGCTTGTTATGTGTCCTCACCATGGGATTCCAGAGCAGATGTTAGGCCAAAGATTCTACATGGGGCTTTCGGACAGCATGAAGAACATAGTAGATGCTTCACCAGGTGGGGCTTTTCTGAGCAAGACTTGGAGAGAGGCCAAAATTTGCTTGACAAGATGGCTCAAAACTCCGGGTGGACGACTTGGAATGCTCCTATCACTCCAGTGGTACACTCTGTACCTCTAAATCCTTCCAACACTTTGGAGGAGAACATGGATACTTTATTGACACAAATGAGCATCCTGACGAAGAAGGTGGAAGAATCTGGGGTCATGCAGCACGTTCACATGTAGATACTACCAATAGTGGTTTACGCACATCTTGCATTAGCCAACCCATATGTAATCCATAGGCTGCAGACCAAGAACATCATCTCCAACATGAAGACATGAACTGTGTGGCTAATTATGGAGGGTAGCGACAGGGTAACCAGAGTTGGGGTCAGCAGGCTCCACAGCAGTACAGGCCTCCACAGCCACAATATAATGCAGCAGGTATGAGGCCACCAAACAACACAGCTCCATATCCTAGACCTCAGAATTTCAACAATCAGCAGCAGGGGTATCATCCACCTCCACTACAGCATGGGGGTAGACATGACGATGGGTTCGCAGAGTTGAAAGCTATGATATAGCAGGTAATTGGGTCACATGCCAAAACCTATGAGAGGATAGACGCACATGACGCAGCTATCAAGAATATTGAAGTACAGGTGGGCCAGATTGCTATGTCACTTAACAATCGCCCTCAAGGGACATTGCCTGCAAATACACAAACAAACCCAAAGGATCAAATCCCAAAGCAGCTGATGGCAATTAATCTGAGAAGTGGAAGAGATCTTGATGCTGAGCGGGAAAGAGAGAGAAGCAATTTGTAGGCTGAGACACTCACTTTAGTACGCATTGAACTGGAGGAGTCCACCGGGTTGACAGAAGTTACAGTCCAGCCAGTAGCTGAAAATAATGATGTGCGGTAGGGAACGGAGAAAGTAGCTAAATCGGTAGAGCAGCCGGTTGTGGAACAGGTTATAGAGAAAGAAAAGTCCCAAGTGATTGGGAAGAAGAGGCCTCCAGCCCCATTCCCCCAAAGGTTGGCCAAGCACCAGAAAGAGGAGCAATGCAAGAGGTTCTTCGAGATGCTCAAGCAAATCCAGGTAAACATTCCCTCAACTGAAGCTTTGAAAGAAATGTTTGGGTATGCTAAGATGATGAAAGACTTGATGTCGCGGAAATTTGATTTCCAAGACTTGGCCACCGTGACTCTTACACAGACATGTAGTGCAGTGGTCTCTAGACCCATTGTTGAGAAGCTATCTGACCCAGGTAGCTTCACCATTCCATGCATTATAGGAAACTTTGCCTTTGCGAAGGCATTGTGTGATTTGGGGGAGAGCATAAATCTTATCTTGGTGATTTATAAGAGGCTGGGCATTGGGAGAGCCATGCCTACTTCCATGTTATTACAGCTTGTTGACATGACGGTTAAGCGTCCATTCGGTATATTGAATGATGTGCTCATCCAGGTGGGGAAGTTTGTGTTTCCCGCCGATTTTGTTATTCTTGACTGCAAGGTGGACGAGGAAATTCCTATAATCTTAGAAAGACTATTCCTAGCCACAAGGAGAGCGTTGATTGATTGTGAGACTGGGGAACTCAAGATGAGGTTGAATGATAAGGAGATCATATTCAATGTGCAAAAATCCATGAGGCGCCCTAGTGAGTTTGCAAATTGCTCTTTCATTGATGCGGTAGATGTGATAGTGGAGACAGATGATGTTGAATTGACAGCTGAAGATCCACTTCAGGTATGCCTGATGAACTTAGAAGAGGTAAATGGTGAAAGCCTGGTAGCGTGTGTGCTATCTCTGGAAGGTAAGGGGTTTTGGGATAGAGAGTTGGAGTTTGAACCTCTACATTTAGAAAAGAGAGAGACCCCTCCAGCAAAACCATCTATTGAAGAGCCACCAAAGCTGGAGCTTAAGCCACTACCAGCTCATCTCAGGTATGAATTTCTAGGCCCTAACTCCACTTTACCTGTTATTATCTCATCTGGTTTGCTAGATGTGCAGGCTCAAAAGCTTATACAGATACTTAAAGAATGCAAAACTGCCATTGGGTGGACCATGGCAGACATAAAGGGGATCAGTCCTGCATACTGCATGCACGAGATTCTCCTGGATGAGGGACACAAACCCTCCAAGAAACACAAAAGAAGGCTGAACCCCAAAATGAAGGATATGGTGAAAAAGAAAGTGTTAAAATTGCTAGACACGGTGTAGGTCCCAGGTAAGTTTTTTCACCCTTCTGTGCTGTACATTGATTATTATACATAAGGACATGTCATGATCTTAAGTGTGGGGTGTGAGACTTATCTTGTATTGTATGTTGTACATAGTAGATTTAGCTGTAAATTATATTAGCTGGCTTGGCCGGATGATGGACACTTGGCGACGGGTTTCTTAAGGGTCTAAGTCGGAATAAAAATACAAAAAAATCAAAAACTTGAAAAATCCAAAAATATGAGTAGAGGTCTCTTCCTGATGACAAACTATTTGGACAAGTACTCTTGAAGGAAGTAGTCCATGTAGGAATTTTTCTTTCTTTTCTTTTCTTGTTATAGCTAGTGTATCACCTCCCCCTTGGTTTTTCTTTTGACCACGGTTCTCTTCCAAGGGTTTTTCTTGAACCGGGTTAGGTAGATTTTTCTTTTTTAGGATTAGAGGGCAAAGGTTAAAATGTAACCCCAAGTGTGCACATTAGCAAAAACTAAAATGAACTTGAGAGTGTTTGATCTAAGCCTGACTGTATATTCTAGGATATGCCTTAAATTACACAATACAGCTTGCTTGTACATTGATAGGACTCTGTAGATGAACCTGATTCTAAATGTGTTGCATGCTAAGTGTGTGTGAGATTTTACTTACATTATATATTTTACATGATACCTAGAACTTGCCCTGTGTGTTTGCAAAGCGAAATAGAAGTTGTTTGGTTATAGAGATGATATAGGCATTTCTTTGTGTAACCCCATAAATCAATACACTGTGAATTCACCTGTACATAATATCCTAGTTAACCCCTTTGAGCCTAAAGCCTATTCTTTGGTAACCCTTGAATGTTCATAAAAAAATCAAAATTGTATATTGTTCTACTTTACCTTCTAGAAGCACCTGTGTTGTAACGAATATGCAAAAGTCTAAGTGTGGGGTAAAGGGAAGTTGAAAAAGGGAAAATCAAGAATGAATGGTAGAAAATGGTGAACTGGCAAAATAATGTAAATGCGTTACAAAGCAATGATGAAAAAAATATCAATGTATATATGTAAAATAGAAAGGCCAGTTACACCAACAAAGAAAATTGGCGATTAAAAGTAAATAAATGTGGAGGAATGTTCAGGGGAGACATAAGGAAAAAGCCTAAAGGGAAGTTGTGAAAAAGAAAGAAAGTGCTTAGGGAGGTTAGCCACTATAACCAAAAGTATCCTACCCGTCCCATAGCCAACATTACAACCTTTAAAGACCTCTTGATCTGTGATTGAATAACTCGATTAGTGGAGTATTACACTAGGGGCAAGCCTATAGTGTATCTGTATGCATATGAATGTTCTTTGTTGAGTGTGAGTGAATTTTTCTATATCTATAAGTTCCATGTTCTAAACTGTTTATGTGTGGAAACTTTTCTCAATAAATTGTGTGAGGGCATGTAACTCAGGAAGAAAAAGGTAAATTTGCAAGTCTGTGATAGTAACTAGTGTAAGCAATAATGTGCTGCCATTTGAGTTTACGGTTAGGTAAGGATTGTGCATGTCTTAGGTTAATCATGAATGATTGCTTTTGTGACATATTTTGGGGGAGACATTGATAAAATTGGCCTAAAGTGTGATTAAGGTTGCTCGAGGACGAGCAAAGGTTTAAGTGTTGGGTATTGATAATAGGTGAATTTGACTATATTTATGCCCTAAATAATCACGCTTTATTGTGTTTTGATATTTTTTATGATGACAAAATGTTGTTATTAATGTGATTTGGTGTGTTATAGGTACACATGAGCCATTGAAGACTAAAAGAGTAGTTTTGGAGTCGTAAGATGGTGAAAAGGCCAAGTGTAGAGTAAGATTGAAGTTTGTGCTGAAAAATAGGGTGAAGAATCCGCGACACTGTTCTGCCGTGGTCCAACCGCGAATGCGGATGGACCGCAGTAGAAAGGGCTTGCGGAATCTCTGAAGATTCAGAAAGGTGATTTTTTCGCGGTCTGTCCGCGAATGCGGATGAACCACAAGCGAAGCCGAAAATTTTAGGGACAAACTAGTCAAGATGCAATTTATGTAACCTAAACCCTATATATAATGATAGGATTCACCCAAGAGAGGAAGTATTGTATTATTCATTACTTTTTCAAGAAAACTAGTAAGAGAGAACTCTCTCAACATCTTTCTTTCTTTTACCTTGAATCTTTGATTATGAATTGAAGTATCTATCTTGTTTCTTTGACTATGAGTAGCTAATTCTCTATCTAAGGCTTTGATGGAACCTATTAAGTGATGAACTTCTGGGTTATGTGATTACAAATTGTTAGCTAGATTTCTATTTGTTCGACTTCGTTCTTGTTGTAGTTAATTGGTAGGATCCCCAATTAACTGTGCCTATTTAGTGTGCATAACTTGGAAAAGAGTGCATATTTAGGTAATTGTTGAACAACACCACACCTAGATTATTGGAGGAATCTATAATTGTAAGCGTAAAGATGGGGTTAGGAATAACGAAACCTTGGGTGCAATCTAAAGTGAACCGTTCAAATTAAAGCTAGTTAGGGTAGCTCGGGAGAGTTTACTAGTAAATTATTGTAGTTGCTCGGGAGAGAATTACGGTAAAAATAGTGTTCATGATTGATAGAATAATATTGACAATTTGTATGAGCATAAATAGAAGGGATTCCATCAATAGGGGAAGTCAATACCTTAGTCTTTCTCTTCATTCTTTACATCTTATTGAATTCTTCCTTTCAAGTCTTTAATTTCTTGCAAAAGTTAGTTAGTAGAAAATATTCCACAAAAACACATTCAAAAGTTTGGGAAGCTGCTTCAGGAGTATTCTTGGGTTATGGAAGTTGCAGTTGATAGGTTAATTCCCTGTGGGAACGACTCTGGACTTAATTGACCAGATTATATTGACTACGACCGTTGTTTGGATGTGAACCACTTCCCAAGAACATTCAAATTTCTATCTTTAGCCAAATGACTCCAAAATGACCCACGGACATCCGAATTCACTTCCGATTGCGCTCCCAACTCCAAAATCACCATATCGAGCTACTCACAGACTCGGAATCCCAAATAGACATTGATAATAGTGAAATGAACTTCAACCCAAGCTTATGAAATTTCTTCCAAAATGCTAACTTCCACAATAGGTTCCAAAATGCTCTCGGGTCATCCAAAACCTAATTCGGGCATACGCCCAATCCAAAATCATCATACGAACCTACTGGAACCTTCAGATCCCGATTCCGAGATTGTTTACTCTGAAATCCAATCTGAGTCAATTCTTTCAAGTTAAAGCTTCCGAAATGAGAATTCCCTCTCCAAGTCAACTCCGAACTTCCTGAAATTCCATTCCGACCATGCGTACAAGTCATAATACCTCAATTGAAGCTGCTCGTGGCCTCAAACTATTGAACGGCACGCTAGAGCTCAAAACGGCTGGTCGGGTCATTACATCTTCTCCTACTTAAACATACGTTCATCCTCGAACGTGCTAGGAACTATGATGGAGTTGTCTGACTTCACAGTTAAACACGTTGTGCATGTACCCGTGTTACCACAACTCAGCCGAGCACATTAGCTAGAGAAAATCCGAAGATATTCTCTTTTATTCCAACAATTAAGCTTAGAACCCGATTCCAACATCCGGGATTCTCTGTCAGGGCTGCTCCCATTATATGAACACCATGATAATCACTACATGCATCACCACAACATGACAACATACCTTAGTTGAATTCACACCTTGTACCACCTTACTCACATGATCATAATAACATTCTCTGAACGAATAAATCGAAACTCTATGAATCTAATGCTCATATTGCACCTCATGACCTACATAGGTCTTCCTCTAACTCTTACAATACCGCCACAACGGAAGAGATGTGTAGAAATTTGTAACCAACTACAAAATTAACAAATCGTTAGATTTATACTCCTATCAAGAACAATCACCTCATCTTGAACAAAATAATGGCCTTAGCTCCTTAATACATCGTATAGTCTGACTGCACCGATCCCATATCCAATATCCTTGTCTCACCCAGTATGAACTGCCCAGGCAATAAGCCACCCCAGACATGATCAAAAGTCTTATATGATGCCACAATGTGCTAATAGGCTACTAATTCAAATATGATACAAAAGGAAAACGAACTCTGAAAAGGAAATCCATTTACCCTGCTCGCGAATCATGCGTGCGATGCGGTCAACATAATTAATCAAACACCCCACTCGTGAATCATACATGCAATGCGAGCACACAACAAATAGGAGTTTTCCTTAGGAAAATAGGAAATAAACGCATAAAAACATCTATAGGTAACTGTACTTAACATCATACTATTACGGTGCGTTATACGATTCAAACAACATACCTATGGCGGCATGCCACCTGGTCCATACACGAAATTCACATAAGGAGGTACACACCGAGCTAGATTGCTCATTACAACAAGATACCAATATATCGGTCACAAGCACGGCAAGTGCATAATACCATCCCTGGGGAGACATATAGCACTATAAGGTACAAAACTCAAGCACAACTGAGGTGTGATATACGATCTGAACCTCAAAAGCCATTTTGCTCATATAACATCATCTCTATACGGAACCTCAATGCATAAGCAATTCATCAAGCCGTATCATAACTCACACGGTGCAATATATCATTACTTGAAATAACCGATGATGAAATAACACCCTGACTGCTCTTATGCAGGGAGCGCATTACTAAAATGAACACATCGTGCCTGATATAGGGCCCATATTCACATTTAGGTCAATCCGCAGACCTCAAGATGATTTTGATCGCACCGAACTAGGCTAGTAACCTTTCAAAGGTCCATAATACTCCATTTGTTCCTCATAACACAGAAGGACAGCCATCATAACCGGAGTAATCCTCCACAGTCTACAACCCAATAAATCGTGTACCCTCCAGGCATCAATTCTCAATTTGACGACATCAATACAATCTTTATACTTGATTTGACTCTTCAATCAATAAAGTGGCTACGTGCTTAACTAATACAACATTTCCATGGGCACTCTCCCACAACTTTCCGTAACAGATAACAGATTTATACATCCAACTCACCGATTGTATTAATGCTGAAAAGCGGTCAAGAATCCTTAACTGAAATGCAAACCTTTTTCACAAAATGCCGATCTCAGGTGACGCTGAAGATAATACTAGCTTACCTTAAACATAGAAACTCCTATATTGCTCATCCTAGCTCGTGACTACCTTGTCAACACCAAACTGCAACCTTAATCCTAACTTCAAATTCCATACCACTCAGTGCACCCAACATGCAAATATATGATAGAACACGATTTTCATTATAAATTCGTAACCACGAATTGATTAACACTTCATCATATAAATTTTTTCAATTATATCACTTCAGGAGAACCATAGCAACACACAAGTGAATTCTTATAGCCGCATAATATGAAAATCTCTAAGTAGTGGTCTAAGCCACCACAGCCCTTCCAGGGTCTTCCTACACATAACAGGTGATAATAGTAGAATACTTCTTAATAACATCTATTACAGCAGTCGACAAGCCTCTCACGTACCGCCACAAAGCACTTGCATAACTTGATCGTACTGAAGGGACATATCACTACCACTAATATGCCAATTCAACTGTGCCTAATAAATCTATCTTCTTCCAATTTATCCTTGATTGCATTAGAAATAATAATAACTCCATTCCACATAGTATACTCCATCCACACTCATCCCGAGTGACCTTGTCACGATCCGAATTTCTCACCCTCGGTGGTCGTGATGGAGTCTACTAACTTGAGCTAGGCGAGCCAATCCCTATACTATTTATCTAATTATCCCATTACTCTCCTTTTAGCACTATAAAGCGTTAACATATTAACGATGGAAATTTAAATAATTAAGTGGAGGAAGACAATTAATATTAGAAATCTGCATCTATTACAACTCTTAAACCTTGAACACCTCAAAACTTGGTGTCACAGTATCACAAAGTGTCTAAAATAGCTACATACAAACTCTGAAGAAATAACAATACACTACTCCAGAATAAAGGGAAATGAAACATGAAATAAGGAAAGAGGAGACGCTAGGGCCTGCAGACACTTGTATGTCTACCTTGGATCTCCGTATGGACTGAAGGTAGCCTCCAACTACAGTCCAAAGTCAACATCACTGGGATCTGCACAAAAGAGTGTAGATTATAACATCAGCACAATCGAGCCCATGTGCTGGTAAGTGCTAGCCTAACCTCGGTGAGGTAGTGACGAGGCTAGACCAGGATACCACATAAAACTGTGCAGTTCAAATATATAAAGCGGGAAAAGGAATACAAAAATAACCAATTATGGGAGGGGAAGCATGTGATGGGGGAGATAACAATTCTAAGTAAAAAGACATCAAGTAACGAAGGAAGCAATATAGCTCAAACATCAATAAAGAATGAGAAATCAATAAGTGCACGACATCACCCTTCATGCTTTTACTCTTGTCCTCACCAAAGCAATTATATAATAAATTATGCATAGCATCACCTTTCGTACCTTTACTCTCTTTCCTCACCATATAATCAGTAGAATCAGCACGGAATGGTGTATCGTGTGGCATGACATCACTCTTTCGTGCTTTACACTCTTTCTTCACAATCATACACAACATCACCCTTCGTGCTTTAATACTCTTCCTCATCTAAACAACAATCACAAACAATGGGGTAAGGGAATAAAATAGAGTATAAGATACCTCCCGGCAAGGGAACAACATCAATAATATCAACGCCCTGTCAAGGGAGATAATCAATAAAGCAACAATGTCCCGTCAAGGGCATAACTAAATGTCTTCTTTCCCTTTTTCATTGTTACTTCCCAACTCACTTACCACTTGAGCGAATGCTCCAAAGGGTTCAATCAACCATATACTTTCACAATTTGTAATATAGCTTGATCCAATGCTCCTCGATGTTCAAAGGTCACAATTACTTCACCAAACTTGTCACAACAAATAAAAATCACTACTAAAGCATAGATAATACAATGAAGACATGGAAATCACAATATAAGACCCACGAGCATGCTTGACTCCGACATATAGATACTCATCACATGCCTATACATCATTCTCAATAATTATCACATAGCAAATATTACTCAACTCATAATCCCTCAAGATTAGATTAGACCAAACACTTACATTGATGCCACAAACACAATTCAAGTTTCAAATATAGCTTTATCCATTGATTCCACTGTCAATTCGCCCGTATATAGTCACAAATTACTTATTTACATGAATAAATGCTAATTGAATCAATTTGAATGCATGAAAATAAATTTTCCAAAATTTTGCCAAAATGTCAAAAAATCGCCCCCGAGCCCACGTGGTCAAACCCGAAGTTCGAACCAAAACTCGATCACCCATTTCCCTTGAACTCTAATATATAATTTATTTTGAAATCGGACATCAAATCGAGGTCCAAATCTCCAATTTTTTAAAAACCTAGGTTCTAGCCAAAACACCCAATTTTTCCCATGAAAATCCTTGATTTTAAGTTGAAATCATGTTAAAAGATGATAATAATTGAAGAAAGTTGGTTAAAAATGACATACAATTGATTTGGAGAAAAGAAATTCTTGAAAAAATCGCCTATGTGTGTTTGTGTTTGAGGGAATATGAAAAGTGGGGTTTAAAATCGGCTAAATATACAATTGCAGGTCTCGGATATGGGAACTGCGAACAGGGGTCCGCAATTGCGAACCCCGACCTCTGTAGATGTGGAATATGTGAAACACGATTTGCATTTGCGAACCCTTCAGAAATTCCCTACTTTCGCATTTGTGGTCTTTATGTTGCATTTGCGATTCCAATGAGAATTTTTGCTGCGTGTGGACCGAACATATTGTGGCGGACTCGACGGGGTTCCCCGAGAGATGGAATTTTTCCTGTAAATCAGCATCTTTGATTAATCAGAATCTTTGATTTGTCCTTTTCTTCTTCTCTTTTTAAATTGTTTGACTCAAAAGATTTTAAAATCTCTTTAAGCAAATCAATCAAAGATGAATGGGTAAATCATAGTCAATTCTAATCAATACCGAATCGAAAGTTTGTATAATAATAATTAATTATTGAATGAACATAGAATCGAAGATCTTATTAAAGTTGAATATTGTGCTTCCCTCTCTAAGAAGATGGGAGAGAAATTATAATTGCACTTTTCATCTAGGATATAAGAATGTAGCTGTAGAGAACTCAGTCTTGTAGATCGGGGAGATAAATTTCTTCTTTCCCTTCTCTCGTATATGTTGTCGCAATAACCCTCTTACCCCTGTAGCGAATTTGGCGTGCCCGGGGCAGCGAAACTTCTTAGTCATGGAAAGATACTGCTCTTGTTGTCGTGTCAAATGCATTAAATTGGGATTAGATTAACTCTGACTTTCACTTAATGACAAAAATGTGGTCGTGGTCGCCCAGATCGAAGTGGTTAGATTATGACCAATATAGTTAGTCCCTCTGATCCTTGGGGTCGTGCCTCATCGGTCCCGGCGGATGGAACATGAATGCGATATAGTTATGAGGAATCTGAACCCTCATTCTGTTCTTTAGTTGCACTCTATGAACTTATTGAAATAATAGCCTATATGAGCTCGATCAAGGTCGATTTATTCTGTTTCTCGGATGGCGAAGGCTCTTGGCCTTAACGGTGATACTTCGAGCTTATTGAAATAACAACCCATCGTAATTCGAGCAAGGTCGAATCCTGCTTTTATTTTGATGGTGAAGGCCCCTGGATTTAAGGATTTTATTTCGAACTTATCGAAGTAACAACCATTTGTGATTCGAGTAAGGTCGAATCCTGCTTTTACTTTGATGGCGAAGGCTCTTGGCCCTAAGGGAGTTACTTTGAGCTTATTGAAATAACAACCCGTCGTGATTCGAGCAAGGTCGAATCCTGCTTTTGTTTTGATGGCAAAGGTCCCTGGCCTTAAGGATGTTATTTCGAACTTATTGAAGTAACAACCCCTCGTGATTCGAGCAAGGTCAAATCCCCGCTTTTACATTGATGGTAAAGGCCCCTGGCCTTAAGAAGGTTAGCTAGAGTTTATTTTTTGTTAGCGAAGGCCCTTGGCCTTAAGGGTGTTATTTCGACCTTATCGAAATAACAACTCGACATATTTTGGATGGTGTGAGAATGCTTTCTTGGTACTCAGGCGCCGTTACGACGGTTTCAGAATCGAAATATCGGTTGGTAAATGAATCGTTGTTTCGTACCCACCATTATTATAGCACATGTTTCTGAGGAACTGAAATATTTCGCATCTCGTCGAATTCAAATGGCGACTCTTGGGTTTCAAGCTCAGGGAATTTGTGTCCATTATAGATATAGAATTATTGTCATCTTCCACTCACACTTCAGTGTTCATTTTCAGGGAATTCCGAGATATCATCTTTTCTGAACTCGATTTCTTACTTACTTTCTTGCTTATCGCAATACCTAATCTTCTTACATCCTCCAGAAAGTTTTTCTTTTTAGCTAAAAATGGCTAGTGATTCATCCTGTGTCAATCTTCCTGTCGCCCAACGGGCAACTGAAAACCTTGTTCCAACCACCGGAGAGGTGGATATGGTGGATGATGGAGGGGTTCCATCGGTGGATGAGATCATACCCCGCCCAGAGAGGGACATGATCGACTTCAGCACCGGCGGTGGACTGGAGCCGGAGGATATTACTCCCTTTATAGGAGAGAGAGGGATCACATATTTGAGGGAATGATGAGGGATCCCTAGTTTCTTCAAGATATAACCGGTGGGGAGGGAGGACTGGGTTCAATTCGACCGTCCTGGTTTTTATATGTTCTATGCCTACCCCTTCATTGTAGGGTACGTGCTCCCGCTTCCGATCTAGTGGTGTATTTCTGTCATTACTATGAGGTATGCTCTGCTCAGCTTTCTCCTTATCTGTACAAATTTTTCCTTATGCTACTCAAATATGCGGAGCTTGCCAGTCGTGAGGTCACTCTAGGCCATGTGCTCAGGCTTTTTGCTCCCCAATTGATTCAAGGCTCGATGATTCATGCGTGTCCTCGGGGATCGAGGGGTCTCGTAATGGGGATGGATTATAGAACCAATCGTTGCTTCTATGTTAATTTTTTTTTTACGTGCGGACCGAACATATTGTGGCGGACTCGACGGGATTTTCGAGAGATGGAGTTTTGCCCCTAAATCTGCATCTTTTATTAATCTGAATGTTCGATTTGTCCTTTTATTCTTCTCTTTTTAAATTGTTTGACTCAAATATTTTGAATTCTCTTTAAGCAAATCAATCAAACATGAAGGGGTAAATCATAGTCAATCCTAATCAATACCGGAACAAAAGATTGTATAATAACAATTGAATGTTTAATGAATATAGAATTGAAAATCTTAATAAAATTGAATATTGTCACTCACTCTCCAAGGAGATTGGAGACAAATTACAATTGCACTTTTCCTTCAGGATATAAGAGTGTAGCTGTAGAGAACTGAGTCTCGTAGTTCGGGGAGAGAAATTTCTTCTTTCCCTTCTCTCGTATATATAGTCGAAATAACCCTCTTGCCCCTGCCGCGACAGTGGTGTGCCTGGGACAGCGGGACTTCCTGGTCGCGGAAAAATACCGCTCTTGTCGCCGTGTCGAATGCATTAAAGAGGGGATTAAATTAACTCTGCCTTTCCACTTAATGACAAAAATACGATCGTGGCCGCCCAGGTCGAAGTGGTGAGATTGCGACCAATACATATTCAAATATCTTAATATTAAAAGCTAATCTTAATTAGACAATCTTAGAGTAGGCAAAAGTAATACTTATTCCGTAACAAATTTGCTTTTGGCACATTCATTAAGAAATTACTAAATTCTAGACCAAAATTATTAGTGTTACTAATCTATTCTTCATTAAATGATGCAATATAATTATAATAGTACTTTCTTCTTTATTTAAATATGAGGAGTAAATTACTTTTTTAGGATACATATAATTTTAAAAAAATGAATTAATTTTTTTTATTATATAAATAAATATTTATTTTTGATCGAAATGAAAAATAAATTGGTGGTTTATTATTAACAGGATGTACTAAATAAAAAAAGTCAGAAATTAGACAACCGCTACCTCTTGGCCTCACGTTTGTGCTTCTATTATACACGACAGCTCAAACATATTCAGGTCCACTCCACAGCTCTTACTCGAAGATTCTCTCCCTAATTTTTTTTAAATTAAGCACATGCCTGATTCTAACTTGGCGCTGCTCTAAATATACTTCTCCGTTAATAGTTGCTTACGTACACATAGTGTAGCGTGTATGTGCGTGCTTTTGACGCTGGATTAGAGAGAGAAAGTTCTGTAGAGATCTCTCTCTTCTCTGTCGGAGTTTTCAATCGGAAAAAAGAAATACAAATGGCCGACGAACCTTCTATCACGCGCTGGTCATTTGAGGTACTCGAACTCGCCGAAGAACTACTCTTAGTTCTGAATGCTTAATTTGCACTTTGCTTCGTTGATGCTGTTGAACTTGTGAAGTTTATTAAGTGTGCTTAGCATTGTTTAATTTCTTGCATGTAGTGATAATTGTGTGTGTTTTACTTTTGTGCTGTTGAATTAGTGAAGAAATGTTGTGAATTTTACCTTTTTTGGTTGAATTTTGACTTTTTTCAGTTTTAATTTGATTGTTTTTTTTTGTTACACGTTGTCACATTTATTCGAAAATTTTGGAAAGGCAACTAAAGTAAAGTTCAGAAACTAGGAATTTTATTTTGGACTGTTTAATTGGTGAGGAAATGTTGCTAGGAGGAAATTAGGAGAAATGAGTTTGTCTGTTTTAAGTTTTAATATGATTTTCGCTTTTTATATTCTAGTCCTGTGTAGAATGAAACGGGAACGATGTTCCAATAATCAATACGAATGATTCTTAGCTTAGTTGGTGTGAAGTGTTCTTAGTAGAATTTAAGAAAGAAAGAATTTGAAACTTGTGGTTTAAAACAAGCCATAATTATTTGTGATACTATACATCATCTCATTAGGGGTTCCATAAAAATTTTAAAAGTTAAATTATTTCAAAAATAGAGTTGTGTCATTATTTTTGGGACAAACTAAACGGGAAATGACATCACATAAATTAGACAGAGGGAGTAGTAGCTAAAAATCTTTAGAACACATATTTCGTGATGTCATTGTCAGGAGATAGAGAACTTTAATGTATGTGCTCGACATTGAGTACATTCCTACAGGTAGTGATAATTGTTTGTTTGAGCTGTTTATTTGCTGAAAAGAATGTGGAACATTGGGATGCATGACCTTGTCGCTCATTATACATAACATGCTGGTCTGCCAAGCAATTTGGTAGTGATTTCTTTTCGTCTACCAAAGCCTTGGCGGTCAGAGTTACCCGATACGCTATGTTGGTACTTGGTAGGAGGTAGCGGGTACCAGTTGGAATAGTTGATACAAATATTGTCATTTAAGGAAAATCGGTGTGAAGTTCAAAAGAGTGAACCTGAATAACTAATTTTTCTTTTTGCAAGTGAGTGAACCGGAATAATTTAAAGGGTAGCTCGGTGCATAAAGCATCCCGTGTTCACGCAAGGTCCGGAGAAGGGCCGCAACCCAAGGGGTGTGATGTAGACCGCCTATCCTAATGCAAGCATTGGTGGCTGCTTCCACGGCTCGAACTCGTGACCTATAGGTTACATTGAGACAACTTTACCCTGCTCCAAGGCTCTCCTTCAGTGAACTTGAGTAATTTGGTAAACCTAATTGAAAGTGCGGAATGATTTCGCAAGCCTAGATGTTGTCTCTTGATGAAATTGATAAATTTTAATTAGGAAGCATTATATAAGATACTTTGCTTTGTTTCCCACATTCAGGACTTCAAGTTGGTCTATGATGCTAAGTTTGGGAGGAAGAAAGATTCTGCTGCAGAAGATGCGGCTGAAAATGGTCGAGCTGTATATAATGGAAATTCTTTGACTGTGACATCAAATGGAAATGGACATGTAAAGAATACCTCAGATTTGTCCATCTATGAGCAGTACAATCAGGTATTTTCTAATAGTGCTCACATAATCCTATTCTTGGTGCATTGTTATCTGTCTGATATGCTTAGCCGGTTTGTCTTGATTTAGGCAAATAATGGGAGCTCACCACACTCTAATGGAGTTTCATCTGCCGGAGGGGATGAAAAACCGTATGATTCGCAAAATAATGACCTTAAATATTTTGTGTTTGGTTGCTGGTGTTAATACTTCACAACTGTCTTCAATTAAAAATATGTACACTGTGCATGTTCTACAACTGAATATTTGCTTTCAGTAACTATTTAACATACTCATTGTTGATGATAAAACAACTGTTAACATTGGAGCATCATTCCCTCTCCTGGTTTAACAGATTTTGATGCTTGCTTTTCAGGCAGAGATCTCTGCTTCCTCCTTTTGAGTCAGCAGAAATGCGTGCTTTAGGAGAAAGCTTAATTAGGTAAGTCACTGAAAGTGACCTGAACCTCTTGCTGTTAATTGAACCTCATTTTCCATCTTGCTCACATATTTTCCCAAATTTCTATGTTTTCTTACCTTACCAGGGATATTATTCGTGGTAGCCCTGATGTTAAGTGGGAGAGCATAAAGGGATTGGAGAATGCCAAGCGTCTACTTAAAGAGGCTGTTGTCATGCCAATAAAATATCCAAAGTAGGTTTTGTAAACGAACGCTTATCTATGTGCTACTATCGCCCATGTGGAATGCAAAGAGATTCTAATTTTGTGGTACAAACTTAAAGAATGAACTTTTGTCTCTGTAGTATACCCAGTAACATTCTTCTGGGATTTTTGCTTCTTAACTTTTTTTCCCGAACTATTTCCTTAGGAGATCAAAAGAGAGACTGGAGTCCTCATAACTGAGACAGGTTCTCTTTTCTGTTTTTAGGTACTTTACTGGTCTTCTTTCTCCATGGAAAGGTATCCTCCTTTTTGGCCCACCAGGAACAGGAAAGGTTTGTAATCACTTTTTCTTCAGCTTGATATGCTATTAAAATTAAATATTGTGTCCTGCTTTTGTGATTTTGAATTTCTCTGTCCTTTTTTACAATTTCTACTGTTTATTTCCGATCTTTGGTACTATTATTGTGTGATATATCCACTCTTTGTATTCATCTCGTGTTGGTATGTGTATATTTAAAATTTCAGTAACATGATATGGCAGATGGACCGAAATGAAGGATTATTAACTAACTATTTATCTTATTCCATATTCATATTGGTTTTCTAGACCATGCTAGCAAAGGCTGTTGCTACTGAATGCAACACCACTTTCTTCAACATCTCAGCATCATCAGTCGTCAGCAAATGGCGTGGTAAGAACTAGCTTTGTGATTTACTAATATGCTTTTACCAATTTTCCAAGTTGGACAATCTGATTTGTCTGGCAAAGCTATGCATATAACAATTGAAAATTTATACTGCTTTAACATCGACTGAAAAGAAAAGTGGGGCAAATATTGGAAAATTTCAAGCATTTAGATATTGGGAAAAGTAAATGCAACTCATCAGTGCTTTGAGTTATATGATTTTAGAAAAGAAATGAGGAAAAAACTGATATAACCATCCTATTAAAGGAAAAATGTAAATATTAGACGTCTAGTAGAAAATATTGTATTCAATTTTAAGTGGGGGAAGTACCATACTATAAATATTTAAGCTTGGCAATAATTTTGCTTTAATTTCTATTTTATTGCTTACTTTCCCTGAAAGACGCACAATATTTTGGAATGAGATGGAAACTGTGAACATGGTTGGGCTCACGGTTTATTTGTAGAACAAGGTAGGCATACCGGGGTCTCAGGAAATAAGGAACTCTGATGAGTTACGTCTTAAATAATGTCAAATGCATGTTCTGATGTAGCTTGTTACCTAGTATAAACGAAGTTATGTTGCAGCAGTTAGTCATAAAAGAAAAGCATTGTGTTCCTACACGGAGGCGTCAACTGCTCTCATCTGTTTTCAACCTTGACGGGGAAAAAACTGTGTATGGTTAGGGCCAGGGGCGGATCCAGTGCATTAGTTACTTCCCGTGAACCCAGTATCTCTTTCCTAGATCCTGTATTTCTATTGAAAATTCCTAAATGTATAAGAATATTTAGATTGGAACCCAGTCCGTTAATTCAATTATTATTATATATTAACTTGAGATTTCTGTAGGAACCCATAAACTTAAAATCCTGGATCTGCCTCTGGTTAGGGCTAGGGGCTCCTATCGTTCTGCTTCTGTACAAAACAGTTATGATGTGTGTTTTTACTGGAAAACCTGTTTGTTTATCTGTGATAATGTAAAGAAATACATAATTAGAGGTAGGTTAATCATGTTTATTGTATTTTATATAGTCAAAGTCGAGGGAGATCATCCCGAAGGTATCTCACCTACTTTTAGTTTAATAAGTTATTAGATACATGAGTTCAAGAAAATTAATTTTTTCTATATCCTTTCAAAATCTCCACTATGATACAGGTGATTCAGAGAAATTGATAAAAGTGTTATTCGACCTGGCAAGGCATCATGCACCTTCAACGATATTTCTGGATGAAATTGATGCAATCATTAGCCAACGTGGTGAAGCACGTAGTGAGCATGAATCTAGCAGGCGTTTAAAGACGGAATTGCTCATACAGGTGATACTTGGCTTTCAAAAAGTGCATTGAGGATTTGCAAAAGTCCAATTTAATTGCCCCAGATGTATCATTGTCGTTGTTAGCAGTGAACACTCTATGTCAAAATTGACAACAATCAAAGCCAATTACTAACCCTAGAAGATGATGGCCTCTTTGTCTTTTCTTCTTCTTTGTGTGGTGTGGGTACGCGAGGTTATAGCACCCCATGAAATGCTTCAAATACATTCCTCAAGATAGATGAACCTGAGAGATTGTATCTTATAAAATCTTATCCTTTTATCAAGAGATGTAAGGTACCTGAAGCTAAACTACAGCAAATTACAAGAATTCTGTTGGTTTCCCCCCACTTTATTGAAGTATTGAGCTTAGTTTTGGACTCTGAAAATACTTTGATCCTGTGTGATCTCAATGTTCCATTATTAGGGTCACCATTATGTGCTCAATCATGTGGTGCTATTATGTGTACGTTGTTATGCTAAGAGTACTCAAGGAAAGAGGGTAATTTTAGGAACTAAAAAGAGAGGGTCACTACCTGTAAAGAGGATGTGAGAATTTGAGCGATCTAAGCAAAAATTTGGACTAAACCTTTGTTCCCATCATGAGGAATAACCAATAGTCATGCAAAGACTAGGACAAAATGTTCTGAAGAAAATAAACCATGCTTAAATTATCCCCCGCCCCCCACCCAAAAAGGAGGAAAGGAAAGAAATTGAAACCATAACCCCCCCCTCCCTCCCCCACCCAAAAAAAAAAAGGGGAAAAAAAGAAGAGAGAAAACCAAACCATACCTATATGTAGGCTTAGAATGTCTTCAGATAGTGATCTGTCTTCTATGTTACTGCAGGCCCTAACAAAGAAATTGTTTGCTTATAGGCTATAGCCATACGTTTATCGAACTTATTAATTAGAATTTGGTTGCAGATGGATGGTTTGATGCGGACAAATGAACTTGTTTTTGTTCTGGCAGCAACAAATCTTCCCTGGGAACTAGATGCAGCTATGCTCCGGCGTCTAGAAAAGCGGGTACTCTTTCAAATCACCTGAAACATATTCTGGTTGATAATGAGACTATCGGTCAAATGAAAAAGAATTAGAGCAATCAGACAAATTTTAACTGAATTTTAGCTTTAGCAAGTCTTCTGTTTCAAGACTACCTAGTACATTCGAACATATGAAATTTGAAGTTAGTTTAGATTTTTTTTTTTTTACCTAGTAAATTGGTATTGAACATGCCAAATTAGGAGCCAACGGAAGCTTTTATAGTGGTAAGAGCCGAGTCTTTAACTAGAGGGTGGTGGTTTGAGTCCCATCTAATTTGTTTGTTAATCTTTTAAATGTTTTTTGGTATTTGGTCCAGTCTAATGTTGGTTCAGTTGCTGGTCTCATTGTTAATCAATTTTTATTTTTATTTTTATTTTAATAGGGTAATAACCTCCTTCCTTATCTTTGTACATTTTAAGGGGGTGGTCAGTGATGGGAAGGATTTCTTTTAGTTATCTGTCTGAACACATGTTAGATATCTGCTTAAAGTAAGGAAAAGAACGTATCTTCTGAAAAACAAATTCATTTGATTTTATTTATTCTTATCCACTACAATGCCAAATCATATCTGACAAGTAACCCCAGCTTGCCAAAATTATCAGTTACTTACCTTCTGACTGTAATTTTAGATTCTTGTGCCTCTACCAGAGCCAGAAGCAAGGAGGGCTATGTTTGAGGAATTACTATCATTGGCACGTGAAGAGGAGAATCTACCCTATGACTTTTTGGTAGAAAAGACAGAAGGTTTTTCAGGTTCTGATATCCGGTTATTGTGCAAGGAGGCTGCAATGCAACCATTGAGACGCCTAATAGCACAATTGGAAGAGAAACAAGAAGTGGTGCCCGAGGATGGTATGCCATATTTACATAGTCCCTGCATTGATTTTTTAGTATTTGCCACCTACTCCCTCCATCCCAATTTACGTGGCAGTATTTGACTCGTCCCAGAGTTTAAGAAAGAAAGGAAGACTTTAAAAACTCCTGGTCTAAAATAAGCCGTAGATATTTGTATGACTATAAATCATCTCATTAAGGATAAAGTAGGAAGTTTAAAGTTAAGTTATTTCTGAACAAGGAAGTATCACATTTTATTTGGGACTAAAAAGAAAAGGATGACGCATAAATTGGGACAGAGTTGAGTACATACTATCAAATTTGAGATCATAAAGGTTAACCCTTGATGAGATGATTTTTACTGCAACCATCATGTCTAAATATCTGTTATTCAACTCTCCTGCTTTTGAGAAGTTGATCACAGTTATTATTGAGTAATTCGTTGTCAAACTGATCCTGTAAGTCATGCATTACTCTTAGAAGATTTTCTATTGAGCCACGCCCCTGAAATTTCAGGAAGACACATTTGTAATCTGTGAGAACCTCACTTTGGGATTACAACATGCGAAATTTGTAACATCACTTTACTACAATTTGTGGAGGTTTAAAATGGTTTGCTGAGATCCTATTCATGATTATTTAGCTTGGGCTTCAGGCATTAGTACTGAAATCTGCATTCTTCTGCAGAATTGCCTAAGGTTGGACAGATTACAGAGAGAGATATCGAGATGGCCTTGAAGAACACAAGACCATCCGCTCATCTCCATGCACATAGGTATGACAAGTTCAATTCTGATTATGGCAGCCAAGTACTCCTGTGAACGCACACTACATTGATCATCGTTGGCCGTTTTTAGCAAAATCTTGCTTATTTCTTTTTACCAAGTCATGTGCAACTCCCAGTGTTGTTCCTTTTATTTCGTTATTAATAAACTTGTCGTGGTTGTATAACTTATGAAACTTGTGCTGCTTTGGTCATTTAGGCTGCATTCCTTTAACTCCTGATGCGTGGTTTCACGTTTCTTTTTAATCGATATAATGTTTGTGCCTAGAGGAGATTTTAGAGTCTTAGCTTTCCTTATTGATTAAAAAGAACTACCTTATCTCTGTGAAAAGGCAAGGTGGTCCCTGCTATTACCGGGAATATAATTGCAATAAGCATTTCCGATCAAATTGTTCAGGAGCTATTCTTTTAATTTTGTTAATTACATTTATGTAAAAAATAAATAATAAATAAATGTATCAGTTGCACATGAGAAGTGTAAAAGAGTAAATAAATCTAACCTAGAGCCATGGTCATTTTTACTGACAAAAAAAATTATTGCTCGAGAGGTGAGTAGATTAAAAGTGAATGGTGTATGGAGCTATGTCCAAATTGACTAGTATCTTAATTGGTAGGACGAAAGCCGTTAAAATTGGTGATTTATCTAGTTCCCCGAAGGGCTAAAATGTTTTATAGTGTCTAATGTTAATGAACTTAAATGGGCAAGATTGTTTTTGGTTTGGTTTTATTAATAGTTAGAAAGAAGAAAATTTCTGGCAGGAGCTGTTCTACTGCTAGTATTGAACATGTCTTCAGCCACCCACCATTGTTTATCCTCTTCAATACCGCGAAAGCAGCAAGTATATCCTTGCACATTGGGAGGCTTGAACTCTTCTTTTTTCTTTTTATACAATTATATGATTGTTTTTATTTCTTTAGTAAATATTCATTGTATCTATTAATCAAAATATTTTTTAATAGATAAATTTCTAATTTTTATTTTATCTTTTCGTACTGTTGGTCCCGTCTATTTAAAATAGCCTCTCTGCCTGTTAGATAGGAGTAAAGTTTGCATACAGACTACCCTACCCAGATTGCACCTGATGGGAACATACTGTGTTTGTTGTAGTTGTAATACATCATCGGATGGTTAAAAAAAGTTGAAAAAAAAAAACTCAAAACCAAATAAAATGCAGTAAACAAGGTAAATTAAATAGCGTATTAGATTTGTTTATTTGAATTTATCTAAATCCTAAATATTATTCCGGATGCAAAAGATAGTGGACATATGTTTAGAGGAGACATCTACCAAAAACAAAATACAATAGAAGTTTTATTACCTAAAGAAATCGAAAATAATAACATTCAATTATTTATTAAATACTTGATAACTATAGTAAAGATTTAAAAAAATGCTGCCGAATGGAAGGAACCCGACACAGGCAGTAGAATTGGTAACTCATTTCTATTGAAAATAATAATAATATTTAACAAAATCAAACGATTGATGAAATTGTAATGAAGAGAAAAAAACAATGATGCCCATTTCAGTTTGACCAGTTTCTTGGATGACAATTTTTTTTTGTTCGTCTAAAAAAAGTACTTTTTTGGTAATTTATGGTTGGTCAAGGTGGAAAAATATTTTTGAGCAGTAGAAGAAATAACCTTTTTGCTTTTGGGAAGACTGCTACAAATTCTAACTTCCCCAAAAGCAAAAGGAGAAAATTAGTTTTATAAGACAAAAGTTCCTTATCATTAAGTTATACTTTCTGAATTATCCCTTAACTCTATTATTCTTCTTCTCCTTACTTTTTTTTTGGAATAGTATCTCTGCTATAGCTAGATCTTTTTCGCAATGCAACTTCTTCTTGTCAACCAATCTTATTCCTCTTATTATTATTATTATTATTATTTTTTGTATTGATAAAATTCAGCCTCACCACATATCACAGTAAAATAATGACACGTTATAGAAGTGAGTCCAAAACCATGAGCATAAAGGTCAAGATATGAAAGCATAGAGCAACTCGAAACAACCTTAGAACTTGTGATCTTAAATATGCATAATATTTTTATACCTAAAAATATATATCATGAAAAGTAAATTAAAAAGTTTACATATATAAAAATATGTTATTCTTTTAGAAAACACTAAAAAGAAAGATCGTGTAGGCTGGGAACTCGAAACAACCTCATCCCCTCTAAGCTATAGATACCATCTTCTATTCATTTCTAAAGGGCATCTAATATAATATATAACACTTTATGATCATTCATTGAGTTCTTATTCTGTTCGTTAGCAAGATTATCTTTCTCTGTTATGGAGAATGTATTCCATTTCGACATAGCCGCTTCAGAGACCAAAGATCAATAAAACTTCTTTTATCTTAATTTTCATTTATCCTTAGATTTACTATATGCACTTTTGATTAACCTGTTTGCTAGCGTCTTTAAAATACAAAATCAATTGTTTATTCTAAAATTAAATTTTCGATTAAACAGTTTGTCATCTGCTGTGAGGCTCTGGCAATTGATTGTTTGATCTAAAGTCACACAGATATTTTTTTCATTTTATGTAATTCTCACGTGTTGATTATTTATTCATGGAATATACCATGTTTAGGATCAACAACCAACTAATGTTTGAGAACAAACTTTGGGAACACGGTCTCCAAACTATCACTTAACCAGGACTTCGTTATCTCGTTCGAGGAAAATATAATCTCCCATATTAAGGGGTAATGAACGACGAGGTTTGGAGAAGACGGTGAAAGAATTCATGACGTAGAAGCAGCAACTGAATGCCCAAATCGGATAGGTGCTGAGGGCCCTGGCAAGTGGTGCAACAATGGCAACGCCAACCCCATCTCCGAGGGTGCATGTCAACATGTAAACTCACAACTTTAAATTGATAAATACGGATCAGGGGGATCCCAGATGATACTGAGTCTAGGGCTCGGGTTGTTGCGGAAGCCAAATGTATATAGTGTGAATAAGTCACAATTACTATACCAAAAATTATGGCAGCCACCAAATAATAAATATAAATAAGACAATAAAACAACAATAAAAGGAACAACAGAATTTACGAGGTTCTGCTAATTTTGCCTACTCGTCGGACACGACCAATATTTTATTCCACTCCAAAAATACAAGTGAAATAATACTAAAGAGAGAAGATACAAATGCCTTAAAAAGATAAGAAGGCAAATGAGAAGTGTGTTTAAGTCTTTAACATTAGACCTTCTTTTATAGGAAAACATTCCCACCTACTTTTGCTTTGTACTATATGTTGGAGCTCTGGCCAGTTGAAAATTACATTATATGCATTATAACAGTGGTCAACTAGAAGAAATATTTTTTTATACTTTCTGATGATTTTCAGTATTGTTGGTGTAATCTGCACAATATTTCTCACTGGAACAACCAATTCCTGTTATTTCCTATGTTTTTTAACTTTGTCAGCCGTGACAACTTCTTCGTGTCACTTTAAATGTATCTCACATTTTGTTTTCATTGAAATACTTCTATACACGTACATGGTCAAAGACAACCGACTAAGACTAATGAGATACAGTCAGCAAACATGTGTTGATTCATCTCTGGTGCTTGCAACAGAACAAGACGATATTGTTCCAATTGGTGCTATCCAGTCACAACCTCATGTATGTGCATTTCACGCATGCTAATATGTGTACATATAGAGAACTTTAGTATTTTTACCCCCAACTAAATAAATCTACTAGCATTCTCCTCTTTCACAGATACAACTGTTTTACATGGAAGCTAAACTATCATTTCTGACTGCCGATCAAGATTTCTATGAATTATTGTGTTCCTATTGCGGGCAGCAGTACATAACCCATTCGCCGAAAATTATTCACTATGCGAGCTGCAAGCAACGTGGGATGTTGACACCTAGGTATTGCGTCCTGGAGTCCGAACTTAATAAAATATATTTGTTCTATATCTTCAAAGAAAGAAAGTTTCTTCAGTCATTGGCTTTATGAAAATCAAATAACGCAATTAATTGCATATTAGGGCCCGCTTTGTGGTTGTAATGACAGATGGCCGCGGATCAACTGTTGCAACATTAATAGGCGAATTAGGAGAGAAATTTATTGATATGACTGCCACAGATATCTGTGAAATATCAGCTAAGGTACATTGTTGATAGCAAGAGGAAAAACTTTTTCACAATTATGATACCGTAAAAATAAGTTTGCTCTTACTTTTTCCAATTATGTATTTAAATACTGCTCCTTCAGGAATATCGACCCTGCTAACTCTTCTGAGTTAGTTTCATTTGTAATACCATTATTGTAGGCTTAGATTTGCATTTTTGTAGCACAACAAATAGGGAAGAAAAGAGCAAAAGGAAAAACTATTTAAGAAGATCATTAGGTGTTTGCACCATTGTATGAATGAGTAAATAGGAAAATATTTCATTCATTCTTCATTAAAGAAAATTTCTGAAATTTTTCTGCTCTATTTTTGGTTTATACCAGATCATGACTCAAACAGTCAAAGAAGCATATATTAGTTGTCATTTTTGGAGAATTGAAAAAATCATCAAAAGGACCGGGAGAATGATCCCAACGACAAATTTTCATTCCCCTGTAAATAATGTTATACAATGTTTTAGATTTTGTTAGCTCCCTAAGTCTGGCATTGATATTGTTGGAGCTAACTTTTGTTCTGTTTTACATATAGCATCTGATCACTAGGATTATGCCTCTCTTACTGAGGTTATCCTGTGTTAGGCATGCTCCCTTGAGTGCTATCCAGGAAAAGCAGAAAATCTTTAGAGGTAGCCTAATCTTCCACATATGCTTCCACGGCCAGTCCTTTAAAATATCATTCCGAGAGCACAAATGTTTAAAGCCAGCCCAGACTGTGTACTTCCCACTTTTTGATCTTACCCGCAAGATTCTTGTATGGGGTCGAATTAAATTTAACTGATAAGGGCCGAGTGCATCTCCCCATATGCCTACGCGCGACATCAAGGGTACGACCCTCACTCACATCTTTGACAACAAAGGCGTGGTACCGACGTGCATGCACAAATGCCTATTCCCCTCCCCTTTTTATTTTTAAGGGCGTCAGCGGCCCCTCGACGGATTGTATTTTTTAGTGAGAAAACTCCTCCTCTATATAAAGAGGGGTTTTCCTTATTGTAAGGGGCAAGTGTTATTTTTCTAATAATACAACTTCTGATTCTCTCTATTATTCTCTCTCTATTTATCCTCTCAGTGGCAATTATCGATGACATTCATAACTTCTTCATTTTTTCCAATATTCATAAGATAAAAGATACAAATCCTCTTCTGGGGTTTATTATACTTGATTACGATTTATCCCCTTTTCACATTTTTGATTGTCCATAGCTCGTAAAATAATCGACAACTTTTGAGTCAAATAATTTGGCACCGTCTGTGGCGATTTCAAGAATCAAACCTATAGTATACACCCAAAGATCAGATAACTCCATCATCGATATCCCACGAAAATCCGTAAATGGCCGAAAACAACACCAGATCCAAAGCTATAATGGGGGTCACAACCAGCATCCTGAGCTCTCTTAATGAGGTCGGCGATGACGCTGTAACCAACACTACCCCCGATATCGCACCAGAGATAGAAGCTTCACCTTCCCCATCCATAAATCTTGTGACCTTGCAGGATAAAGAAGCTTCCACGCCCGCTACAAAAGAAGTACCCCCGACAGTTAGGAAATTACTGGAAGAATGGTTGACAAGTACCCTGAGCGGCTTAATGGAAAAATCATCACAGGGTCATACTAAAGCAATACCAACGATGAGTACCGCTATTACAACGAACGAACAAGGAGAAGCACGAAGAGAAAACCAATCGATCGAAACACAAATCCATGACGACACGCTGGCATCCATCCTGAGAAAAATGGAAGAAATGGAAAGCGAAAACAAGGCTCTCCGCGACCAAATGAAAGAGCACCAGGATAGGGTTGGCAAGATCCCCAGAGCACCTAAATTACAACCTAAACGCGACGTGGGAAGGTTCGTGGAACAACCATACTCCGAGGAAGCCTCCCCCTACTCCATCCCAAAGAGTTTCAAGATGCTCCATTACTTGAGGGTGTATGATGGAACCACCGATCCCGAGGATCACCTCATCCATTACGTTAGCGCTGTGAAAGGTAACGTCCTATCAAAAGAGAAGGTACCATATGTGCTATTGAAGAAGTTCGACGAGGTACTGACCGTAGGAGCCCTAAAATATGGTACTCCCAAATGCCTGCCAAAGCCATTTCAAGCTTCGAAGAAATGGCAGACAAGTTCGTCACCGCGCATGCTAGATCAAAGAAGGTGGTGGCAAGGGTGAACGACATTTTTGCCGTCAGGCAAACCACAGGCGAGGGCCTTAGGGACTTCCTCGCTAGATTCAATAGGGTCAGGATGAACTTGCCAAACGTGTCGGAAGGCATGGCGGTCACTGCCTTCCAGAATGTTCTCAGTAGGGACGGCTACAGAGCAACCAAGAAGCTACTAAACCGTGTCATGAAATATCCTCCCATAACTTGGGACGAGATCCACAACGCCTACTACACCGAGGTACGAGCGGACGAAGACGATCTCAACGGGCCGACCCGACGGCTAACAACCATACAATAAGATACAAGGAAAGATCGACATCACGAAGGATGCCGAGAACATCCCCCTCGCCCCAATAAGGACTGACATCAGCCATACATGAGATCTCCCCATCCGCCTCATCGACATACAGACGCATTATAATGACATCTCACCCCATTGAGAAACGAAAGAGGTATGCCCCCTTTGCTTTCATCACATAACTTTTGTGTCTCTCCTTCAGAGGTAGTGTAGGCACTGGAAAAGCTTGGTACCAAGGTACAATGGCCTCAGAAAATGAAGTCAGACCTCGCCATTAGGAAATCAAATGTCCCGTGCAAATTCCACCAAGAGCGAGGACACAGGACCGAAAATTGCATAGGCCTACGACAGGAAGTCGTCAAAATGCTAAACCAGGGATATCTAAAGGAGCTTCTTAGAGACAAAGGAAAAGTCAATTTCGCACGCGGGCGGGAACAATCTCGCGGGCCACCAAAGCCACCTTCCCCGACACGGATAGTAAACATGATTGTCGGAGGCGGCACCGACGTTGCTATCAACCATGTCAAATTTGCCAATAAGCACAGGCTGAAACGAACTATCTCCCACGAACGATATGATGACTTCGAAGGGAGTATCACCTTCGATAAGTTTGATGCCGATGGTTTGTGCTTTCCCCATTATGATGCTTTAGTTATTACTTTACGCATTGTCGATACGGACGTCAGGAGAGTCATGATCGATGATGGAAGTGGCGCCTGCATCATCCATCCAGGAGTCCTTTCACAGATGGGACTCGAGGATAGGATAATACCCCGTTGCATAACACTAACTAGTTTTAACAATGCAATGGAACGTACATACGGAGAAGTGATTCTGCCCGTCTTCGCTGGAGGAGTCACATTGGAAACAACCTTTCACGTGATGGACTAGGAAACGACATACAATGTCATCATCGGGCGCCCATGGATACATGCCATGCGAGTAGTCCCCTCAAGTTCGTACCAAGTAATCAAGTTCCCTACCCCATGGGGAATATTCAGCATCAAAGGGGAGCCGCGCACTGCACAAGAGTGTTACAAGATAACACAGGATTACGCCCACACCCGACAGCTAAGAGAAGCAAGCGCGGAAGCATAACAATTAGCCATGTCGGGGATTAAAATTGACCCGACGACCGACACCATCAGAGATCCAGACATTGTGGAGGCCTGCAAAGGGATGATCGAAGATCTCGATCCAATTCAGCTGGATAGCCACAACCCCAAAAAGAAGACCTACATCGGCTGCGGGCTCACCGACCCAATTAAATATCGTGAATTTTTAACTAATCATGCAAAGATGTTTGCTTTTTCCCATGCAGACATGCCAGGGATCTCGCCGGATATCTCTAACCATAAATTAAACGTCAAGCCACTGCATCCGTTGGTACGACAAATTAGAAGGAAATGCAATGCGACAATTAACAAGGCATTCCATGAAGAAGTGGACAAATTACACGCCAATGGTTCTATCAGAGAGTCAAAATACACGTAGTGGGTCGCCAACGTAGTAATGGTTAAGAAGAAGAACGGGAAGTGGAGAATGCGTGTGGACTTCACCGACCTAAACAAGGCATGCCCCAAGGACTCCTTTCCCCTCCCACACAATGACCAGCTGATCGACGCCACCGCGGGACATGAACTGCTAAGTGTTTTGGACGCATATTCTGGTTACAATCAAATGCTAATGGTTGAAGAAGACCAAGAGAAAACTACGTTCATCACACACCAGGGAACCTATTGTTACAAAGTGATGCCCTTTGGGCTAAACAATGCGGGGGCCACATATCAAAGACTAGTCACCAAAATGTTCAAACAACAGCTTCGCAAAACCATGGAAGTTTATATCGATGATATGCTATTGAAGTCCACAAAAAAGGAAGATCACATCAACCACTTGCAAGAGGCCTTCGAAATACTAAAAAGGTATGGGATGAAACTTAATCCCGAGAAATGTGCCTTTGATGTGGCGTTAGGAAAGTTTTTAGGATTTCTCGTATTCCAAAGAGGTATCAAAGTTAACCCGGAGCAAATCAAAGCGATCTCTTCGGTACCCGAAGTGCTTAATAGCAAAAAGCAGGTCCAGAAATTAATAGGTCGGATAGCTGCCCTCTCCCGATTCATCTTGCGATCCTCAGACAGATGTCACAAATTCTTCAACGTCCTAAGAAAAGACAACGGATTCCAATGGAACGAATAATATGTCAAAGCCTTGCATGAGCTGAAAGCGTATCTGTCATCACCACCACTACTATCGAAGGTGGAACCGGGCAAACCCTTACTGATATACCTGGCCGTATCGGAAGTCGCCGTCAGCGTAGTGTTGGTTCCCAAAATGAAAGATACGCAATCACCCATCTATTACATTAGCTAAACCCTAGTGGACGCCGAGACACGGTATCCACACCTTGAAAAATTGGCTCTGGCACTGGTCACGACTTCAAGGAAGCTGAGACCCTATTTCCAATGCCACCCCATTAAAGTAGTGAACACATCCCCTTGAGGAGCATCCTACACAAGCTCGAGCTATCGGGCTGGCTCGCCATATGGGCCATAGAGCTTAGCGAGCATGATATCACATATATCCCTAGAACCGCCATCAAATCACAAGTCTTCGCCAACTTCGTGGCTGACTTCAACGCCAAAACATTGCCAGAGAAGGAGGCCCTGCATTCTACCTCAAACACCCACCTCTAGACCCTCTATACAGATGGGACCGCAAATGCCTCGGGATTGGGACTGGGACTCATCCTCGAAGTCCCCACGAGCGAAACCATTCGCCAGTCCATATGATGCCCCGAGATGACTAACAACGAAGGAGAATACGAAGCCGTTATTGTAGGTAAAAAATTAGCCATCAAATACGGGGCCCGCCAGCTCGTTTTGCACTGCGACTCTCAACTCATGGTAAATCAAGTCACCGAGACTTACCAGATCAAGGAACAAAGGTTGCAAAGTATCAGGCAGAAATCCACAGGTTGATGACACAGCTCAACGAATGCTGCTTCGAAGAAGTTCCTAGAGCGCACAACGCCGAAGCAGACCACCTGGCGAAGCTGGTTGCGGCCACCACAAGCCTAAATAAAGAGAGCATCGTCACTCTCCTCCACTCGGAAATCGATCACACAGAGGTACTCTCCTTACATTTAACTTGGGACTGGCGCAACCAATTTCTATCATATTTACATGACGGAACCTTGTCGTCCGACAAGAAGGAGGCAAAAAAGCTCCACATGAAGGCAGCAAGATACTGCATGCTAAACGTCGAACTCTACTAGAGGACCTTTGGAGGACCCCTAGCCAAATGTCTAGGCCACAATCAAACAACGCCGGTACTAGAGGAAGTACACGAAGGCCATTGTGGCGCTCACACGGGCAATCGAGCACTCGTACGTTGCCTAGTACGAGCAGGGTATTACTGGCCTATCATGAAAATAGATGCCGCGTAGTACGTCCGCCGGTGTGAAATGTGTCAAAAGTTCGCCCCCATGATACACCAACTAAGAGAACCCCTCCATTCGGTCACTTCGCCTTGGTCCTTCATCAAATGGGGAATAGACATAATCGGACCACTACCTGCTAGACGAGGAAAGGTACGCTTTTTATTAGTTTTAACTGACTATTTCTCCAAGTGGGTAGAAGCAGGTGCTTACGCCCAAATTCACGAGAAAGAGGTCATCGCCTTCATCTGAAAAAACATCATATCCCATTTCGCCATCCCCAAAGAAATCACATGTGACAATGGGCGACAGTTCATCGGTCAGAAAACGTCCGACTTCTTCGACAAATGAGACATCAATAGAATACTCTCAACACCGTATCATCCTGCCGCCAACGGCCAGGTAGAGTCGTCCAACAAAACCATATTAAATATATTGAAGAAGAAGCTTGAAGACACCAAAGGACTATTGCCCGACCTACCACGAGAGATACTATAGGCACAAAGAACCACCCCCAAGTCGTCCACGAGAGAAACGCCTTATTCACTAGTTTATGGGACTGACGCCATCATGCCAGTCGAAGTAGGCGATCCAAGTTTAAGGTACTCACACACAAGCGGAGAAGAGAATGATACGAATCGACTACAATACCTCGATGAAGCCGAAGAAAGAAGAGAAATGGCCCACATTAGGCAAGTAGCCCAAAAATAGCAAATCGAAAGATACTACAACAAGAAAACAAAAATTCGACCACGCAAAGTAGGCGACAACGTATTAAAGGCCAAGACACTGGCATCCAAAGAACCCAGCAAAGGAAACCTGGGAGCAAATTGGGACGGACCCTACAAAATCACCACAACAGCAGATAAAGGCTCATTTTCACTAGAGACCATGGAAGGGAAAATGCTCCAAAATAACTGGAACATCTCTCACCTGAAGTATTTCCATTTTTGAAGAGTACCTCCCGAGTCGTACTCTTTTTTCCTCATCCAATTTCTGTCCCAATCGGGTTTTCTCGGAGAGGTTTTTAACGAGGCAACGAATGAGATGCTCGGAAATGCTTACGAGGCTAATCTGACACGCCAGTAACTCTGTTAATCAGCACAACAGGCGTATCACAGGGACTAAGACTACGACTATCTCCAATGTATGAAAGGCTACGGCCATCTCCAATGTAAGAAAGTCTACGGCCATCTCCAATGTATGAAAGGCTATGACCATCTCCAATGTATGACATGCTACGATCATCTCCAATATATGAAAGACTACGGCCATCTCCAATGTATAAAAGGCTAAAGCCATCCACAGCGTACAAAGAGTCTACGGCCATCTATAACGCATAAAAGGATAAGGCCTTCCACAGTGTACAAAGAGGCTACGACCATCTATAACGCATAAAAGGCTATGGCCGTCCACAACATACAAAGAGGCTACGGGCACCGATAACACATAAAAGGCTAAGGCCGTCCACAACGTACAAAGATGCTACGACCATCTATAACGCATAAAAGGCTAATGCCGTCCACATCATATAAAGAGGCTACGGCCATCTATAACGCATAAAAGGATAAGGCCGTCCACAACGTACAAAGAGGCTACGATTACGAAGAGGCTACGACCATCTATAACGCATAAAAGGCTAAGGTTGTCCACATCGTACAAAGAGGCTATGGGCACCCATAATGCATAAAAAGCTAAGGCCGTCCACTACGTACGAAGAGGCTACGATCATCTATAACGCAAAAAAAAAGCTAGGACCATCCACAACGTGCAAAGAGGCTACGGGCATCCATAACGCGTAAAAGGCTAAGGCCAAATACTAGAGCGACTGTCTTAATCCGACCAACCCAACACGATCGGAACCAAGGGAAAGATAACAGTCGCCCTAAAGCAAAGAAACTGCTAAGGCCATAGTCGACTCAGCCTAACCACGACAAATTAACTCGACAAAAATGGACACTACGCAATAAGTACGCAAAATAAAAAGTACTGAAAGAAGGCATGAAAGAAAAAAATATATATATATCATTTCCACTTACTCCAAAAATTACATGTACAGTCATTTACAAGAATCATGTCCCTTCGACTACAAAATCAAAACAAAAATACCGACTAACTACCACCTTGTTCATCGCTAAGGTGCACCAGCTGTTCCATCACCACGCTCATCGCCACCCTCGGCCCGAAACAATAAAGAAAACCAGGACCCCGTGCACAATTGATTCACGTCCATAAAAGTATATCCCGCCGGCCTGGAGAGTAAGGGTTATATTTGCAAGCTTCACGAGCGACCCTACTAGACGGCGCTGATCCTCAACTTCCATCTCAATAGCCCTGCCAACGGCCCACAACTCTTCAAAAATTATTCGCTTGGCCTCGGCGTACATGCACATGTCATGCGCTTTGCGGGATACATTGCGGCGGGACCGGCTGCCGTCACCTACTGAAGAGCGTCAACTTTAACTGCTTTGGTCCTGAGCTTGGCAGTTAAGACGTCAACTTCGGCATGCAATTCAGCAGCCTCCACCATCGCCCCACGGCCGATCTCCAACTCCTCCTTCTTCAGCCGAAGAAGATTTTTCAGCTCAGTATTTCGAGCCACAGCAACCATTAAATCCATATCCACCTGCTCGAACTAAGCCGAACGCTCTCGTAGTTGAGTCTCTACCTACTCCAAACTCTCACAGAACATGCTAAACTGTGGGTCCTGGGCATAGATGTCCGCCAACATTTTGTGCTTGTTTCGGACCTCCCTGTATTTCCTCATCGCCCTCATAAGATTGGCATTCCTTCTCTGATCACGCCGGCCCCTCTCTACTTCCAAAATAAGGGTCTAAAAAAAGAAACACAACCCAAGTCAAGCCTAAAGGCCTATAGAAAAATAACAAGAAATAACGACAAAGATTACCTACAAAGCTGCGCCTGCGACTCGGCGAGATAAGTCCCTGTCGCTGACATCTTTCATGGTCTTAGTCTCAACAAGGTCATGTCCGCCACGGCCTGCTCACTATCCAGCAACAGATTATACCCCGTTGGGATGCCGCGTCACTGCCATGTCCACTCGAGCATAATCCCCTCGCGGTACGTCCGCTGATGTGAGAACTCGCTAGGAATTCAGTCTTTCCTTGCCAGCAGCCGCCTCGGTGACGGCGGGTATATCTCCTCCTTCGACTTGTGGGGAAGCAGTATCGACTACGACTTCCCTTAGAAGGGCCTCCCTCTACGGGCGAATAGCATCGCCCATAAAGACCGGCCTCAACTCAGGATGGTAGATAATCGACCTCCTGCGCTCCACGGCTATACCTTTGCCAAGAAGCAGTCGGGACCTTTTCCGCTCCGACGGCTCATCACCTTTGGAAGCCTCCTCTTCGGCAGGAGGAGATGGAGGCGAAGGGGTCTCCTCATTCATAGGTTCGACTACCGGCTCAATTACTGCCCGAGTACCCTCAGGAACGTCCTCAATAGAGGGTTCCCGAATCGTATCCTCGCCCTCGGAACGAGCGACATCAGAAAATCCTCACTAGGTGCCTCCACAGCTGCACGCTCACCCTCAGGCTGAGTAACCTCAGGAACGTCCCCAGCTAAGCGCTCCTGAACTACATGCTCATAGTTGGAGTCCGCTAACGAGAAAGATGCAATGTGATGTCCTCTTCTCCTTCGTGGGACACTTTGGGCTGCCAAAACATTAACCAAGGAAGGGTATGTCAGGAGGCGGCGCCAGAAAGTAAAATCGCCAAACCAAAAGTTGATACAATACATGGAAGACCATACTTCAAGGTAAACGCCGCCCACATCTTGCACTCTTCTGCGAGTGGGTCATTCTCCCCACCCACGCCCCTATATCCGGCACGGATCGGGGTGTGGAAGCCCTAGCTGCAGAGATGGAAAGAAAGGTTACAAAGATTGAACAGGCGTAAACAACTGAAAACGTTGAGTGCATGAAACGACACTTACGTTCATGATTCCACATTTCTAGAAACCCTTCAGGGGCCTCCACCAAATCCAAAGTTTGGATAGAAAAAAACTTCAACCAGAATTATCGATTTGGCTTATCGTCCATTTCGACGACCAAACCCTTCGTACCGCGGGTTTTCAGCTGCAACATCGTCCCCCTCATGAACCCAGGACTGAACAGTTATAGCAGATGATGTATCGTAATATCGAGTCCGGCCCGCTTAGCATAAGTCGTTAGTATACGATATATCTTCCACGTATATGGGATAAGTTAGGCCGGACACACATTATAGAACCTGCAGAGTTCCTCCGCCAATGGGTATATGGGAAGACCACACCCAATCAAGAAGGGATATTCATAAAAAGCACAAAACCCCGGTCTGTGCACATTGGCAAAATCCTCACCGGCCACCGCCATTTCCACTGTGTTCAGAATCTGGCAAGAGACGCGCAAGTCATCCAATTGTGATTCAGAGAACTTAGATTTTTCCCATGCAGGAGCTATGCACTGCGGGGGAAAATCCCTTTGAACGTATAGCTCTCGAGGAAGCATATTGTCAATAGAAAGAGGAACAAGAGGCTTTCGAGCCTTTTTCCCACCTTCCGAAGATGGGAGAACCCTAGAAGTGGACTCATCCCCATTTCCTTCACGTTGCCGACCCCGTCTCGCCATAGTCAGTATTTGACCGATGAATAGACACGTCAACAGCTGGTAAAAATATAAAGTGAACTCAAAGATGTCAAACACAAAAGTTACTGAAGGCCCCAGTGAGAAACGAGGACACGAAGAACTTTTCTGAGAAGTCTAAAAGATGGTAAAAATCAAACCTTCTTCCTTTTTATAGTACACCAATACATGGGATACAAGATGTGAGTGTTAGAAAAGGAGGCGGGAAACCAAAACGTCAGTGACGTCAATTCAAAAAGTAGGCCACGTGTCAATACATGAACGACGCCACAGGGGATCAATTTTTCCACCCATTGCAGACGTACGCCGAATACATCTTCAACGAGAGGAGGGACTAACTGTATGGGGTCGGATTAAATTTAACTGATAAGGGTCGAGTGCATCTCCCCCACGCTTAAGCGACATCGAGGGTACGTCCCTCGCTCACGTCTTTGACAACAAAGGCGTGGTACTGACGTGCATGCGCAGATGCCTCTTCCCCTCCCCTTTTTATTTTTAAGGGCGTCAGCGGCCCCTCGACGGATTGTATTTTTTAGTGAGAAAACCCCTCCTCTATATAAAGAGGGGGTTTCCTTATTGTAAGGGGCAAGTGTTATTTTTCTAATAATACAACTTCTGATTCTCTCTATTATTCTCTCTCTATTTATCCTCTCACGGGCAATCATCGATGACATTTATAACTTCATAATTTTTTCCAATATTCATAAGATAAAAGATACAGATCTTTTTTCGGGGTTTATTATACTTGATTACGATTTACCCCTTTTTCACATTTTTGATTATTAATAAATCGTAAAGTAATTGGCAACTTTTGAATCAAACAATTCTGTCAGGTTGGTGTATATCAAAGTTGTATTCTGCCAAAGTTGTAAAGAGTGTGAGTAGGACATTGATTTCTTAGTCATAGAGGTTTTTCCTAAAAATAGGGTTCCAGCTATTTCCTTGTACTGATGATGGCATTCAATTTGATATAACCATAGAAGGACTCCTTTAAGGTTGTGCTGCCAAGCCATTTGTCTTTCCAGAGTCTAATGTGTAAACCATTTTCAACATTGAAAGATATATTCTGGAAAAATCTCTGCTGTGGCTGCTGATGTGCTTTCATACTCCCACCCCATGCGGTCAAATACGCATTAGAAAAAGATTAGTAGAGATTATCCAAAGTCACTAGAAATATACTGATATAGAAGAGATTCATACTCCCACCCCATGCGGTCAAATGCATAAATACCCCATCAAACTTGTCATGAAAAGTCATTTACACACCTTAAGTTTACGAGTGTCCTAACACCCCACGATAGTTGAAAGTATTGTATTTATTTACTCCCTCTCACAACCTGGACCAAGTATAATAATTGAAGTGGTTTACACGCGCTTCTATTATGAAGCCACGTAATTAAAACCACTTAAACTCAATATAACCTATCTTATCTTGTTTAACCCGTCAATCAAAAATTCCCAAAATAAGTGAACCCTAACCTTTAACCCCTCAGTCAAAATTCCCCAAATCAAAGAACCCTGACCAAAATCGAAGAGAAAAGTATGTAAAATCCATACTATTTCCTTGTTCTTTCTTCTTTACTTCTGTTCGTATTTGTTTCCGTTGAAAATTTGGTTGAAGATCCGTTCTCTTTGTTTTCGTCGAACTTGAAGGTATCCGAAGAATCAAGTGCAAACGTTCTCTTTGTTATAGTTTGGAGGTAAACACATAAACCCTAACCCTTTCTATCATCAAACCTAAATGTTATCTCTGTTTTTGGTTGTTTAATATCATCCGTATCTAGGATTTTGAACTTGCTTCCAGTTTCTTCACTGTAATCTTGTCAGTGTAAAATCGTGAACAGAAATACAATTTTGAAGGTGTAATAATAACCAATTTTGAATTTTTTCTTGTTGCATGTATTTGGCTTCTTCTGTAGTGGTCCAATAGTAAATATTAATCCTTCATTATCTCTATTTTCTACTATATTCAGGTATTACAATGTCATTTGTACTTGTTACTCTAAGGTTTTTCCATGGTGGAAAAATCTCCATGGATAAGTTGGATTCGTTTGCAATGGAGGATTATATTGGTGGGGTGATGACTGATTGTTTTGATGTAGATGTTGATAGGTTCTCTTATTTTGAGTTTTTAGGTTATGTCAAAGAATTTGGTTACAATGCTTCTTCTGTTGTTATTTATGTTAGACCACCTAATTGTCCTGCTTTGGTAGTAATTAAAGTTGATAGGGACCTTATGGGCATTTGTGATTACTTAAAAAATGGGGATATTTTGGAGGTTTATGTAGAGCACATGGTTGAAGAACCTATAGTGGACCCCCCCCCCCCCATTAGAATATGTCAACCAAGTTGTGGATGATAGTAATGTTACTTTTGAAAAGGAATCTGGTCAAGATGTGGGGGGCTGTGAGGGTTTGGGAACTAGTGAAAAGGCATCCAATGCTGCTGATAATAGTGTGCCCACAACTGTTAGTACAGATGATAGCTCAAACTCATCTTCTGAATCAAACTCTAGTAGCATTGATAATAGCTTAGATTCAGAGCATGATGAGTTGTCTGAAGAAGGAGAAGCTGATTATGGCAGTGATATACATGAGGAATACAGGGCTTTTAGGGCAGAAAGTAGGACTGTAGAGAGGAGAAAGAGGAAAGAAAGTGCTCCTGAACAAGAACATGTTAAACTAGGTAAGAGAGGGCCAGATGTGGGGTATGATGAATATGCATCTAGGAAGAAGAAGACTTTAGAAGGTAAGATAGGTGGTGATGAGCCTTATTATCCCTCGGATGAAGCTGCTAGTTTTGAGACAGGATCCAGATGATGCTGATGATGAAAAAGAAGGGGAGGTGCAACAGAAAGTTAAAGCTAGAAGAAGAAAGACTACAAGAAGAGTAATATTTGACAAGACTTGCAAGAAGATAGTTTGGGAAACAGGACTTGCATTTGCAAGTGTGGAAGAATTCAGAGAAGCTGTAACTAAATATGTTGTTCAAAAAAAGGTTTCTATAGAAAAGTATGTAAATGAACCTACAAGGGTGAGGGTTAAGTGCAAGAAGGCATCCTGTCCTTGGCTTCTATGTGCTAGTTATGATTCAAGGACTAAGGATTTTGTAGTCAAGAACTACAATCCAATTCACAAATGTGACCCTACTAACAGAAACAAGTTATGTAATTCAAAGTTCTTGGCTAAAAGGTTCAATGAGAGGATAAAAGAACAACCTAACATTAGAATAAATGAGTTTCAAGAGCTGATTAGAAAGAAATTAGGATTATATGTTGGGAGGACAGTTTGTAGGAGGGCAAAAAATCTTGTGTTGAAAGAGATAATGGGTGATCATAAATTGGAGTATGGGAGGATTTTAGATTATAGGGATGAGTTGCTTAGATCTAATCCTGGTAGTAATTGTGTAGTGAAACTTAGTGAGGAGACTTTTGAAGGTGGGAAGAAAATGTTTGTTGGGTTCTACATTTGTTTTGATGCAATTAAGAAGTCATACCTAGCTGGTTGTAGGCCATGCATTGGACTGGATGGGTGTTTTTTAAAAGGGGTTTGTAGAGGCCAACTACTTGTAGCAGTTTGCAAAGATGGAAATAATCAAATGCTTCCACTTGCTTGGGCTGTTGTTGAGATTGAAAATATGCACACTTGGAGGTGGTTTGTTAGCATTTTGAAGAGTGATCTTCAGCTTGGAGATGGTACAAATCTGACCATAATAACAGACATGCAAAAGGTAATCCTACTGTTTTTCTCCTACTGTTTCTACTAATGCTGTCAATCTTTCTCTTACTGTTTCTGTTTTTTCTGCCATTTTTAATTTTGCAGGGGCTTGAAATTGCTATAGCAGACCTACTTCCAAATTCTGAGCATAGGATGTGTGCAAGGCACATCCTAGCTAACTGGTCTAAGAAATGGAGGGGCATAGAGAGAAGGAACTGCTTCTGGAGGTGTGCAAGGTCTACCTATGAGTGGGAATTGAAAAAAAATCTAGATGACATGAAGAAATTGGGGTCTAACATAGTTGATGAACTGTTGTACTACAACATTGAAAGATGGAGTAAGGTGTATTTCAACACTTTCTGCAAGTCTGATAGTGTTGACAACAATATGGCAGAAAGTTTCAATGCTTGGATTTTGGCAGCAAGGCAGAAGACAATAGTGACAATGCTGGAAGAAATCAGGGTGAAGATGATGAATAGAATAGGTCAGCTAAGACAGTTTGGAAACACTTGGATTAGTTCATTTTCACCAATGGCAATGAAAGTCTTGGAAGATAACACTGAAAGGTCAATGAAATGTAACATTTTCTGGAATGGTGAGTATGGTTTTGAAGTGAAGCAAGGAGTAGGTACTAGTGAAGTGAAGCATTTGGTGGACATCAATAGGCAAACTTGCACCTGCAGAGCTTGGATGTTAAAAGGCATACCATGTGCTCATGCAATTGTTGCCTTGCATTTTAAAAATCTGGAGCCTATGAACTATATTTCTCATTGGTACAGTAATGAAACTTACATGAAAACATATAGCTACTATCTTCAGCCTGTCTTGGGTATGAATATGTGGCCAGAGTCACAAAACCCACCTGTTATACCACCTACTGTCAAGAAGATGCCTGGAAGGCCAAAGAAGGTTAGAAGAAAAGAGCATGGTGAAAATAAGACGGGGAAATTGTCCAAAGGTGGAGTGGAAATGACATGTAGCAATTGTCATAACAAGGGTCATAACACGAGGGGATGTGCAAAGGATGTTGGAAGTAATAGTGCTGCTCCATCAAGTTCTGTTCCTTCAAGTGTTGGTAGTTCAAAGCTACCAAAGCAAAGCACTGGAAGAGGAAGGGGAAGGCCAAAAGGTGCTAAAGAAAAGGTGAAGTTCTTCCCTTTAATGTCTTGTTTGTCTTTTTAAAGTAATATCAGATTTTTAATTTTCTTTGTTTCATGTAGGATGTTTGTACTACAAGGATGGTTGGGATGGGTGTTTTACACACTCAAAGTGGCTTCAAAATTCAAAATGTAAGTCCAATACAAGCTATCATATTTAGGTTATTTGAGTTGTCTGATTTTCAGTTGGTTTATGGCAGCCTGGAATGTCATCTACAAAGTTTAGAGATGTGAGGTCCTCGGCAGAAGTAACTGGAGATCTAGGCCATCGACCAACAAGAGGTGTTAAGTGGAAGGGTAAAGAAGCTATGACAACTAGGCAGCTCCATCAATTGAGAGGCAAGAAGATCATTGAAACAAGGTGTAGGGCTGCTAAGTTGAGCCAGGAAAGCACCACTGCAAATCAACCCAGCTGATGAAGATTTGATACAGTTTGAAAACTGAATTGCAATCGATTGAAGTAGCTATAGAATGCAATTCTGTATGTTGACTAGTTAATGTAGGTATTAATGTAGGTAGCTATAGATGGAATTCTTTTTTGCTGCTGAAACAGTTTTGTAACAAACTACAATTCAGTTCTGGAATACTACATTTTGCTGCTCATACAGTTATGTTTTGCTGCTGATATAGTTTTGTTACTAGAATACAATTAAATTCGGCTGGAATACAATTAAGTTGCTGGAATTGTGTTTGCAGTTCATACAGTTATCTTAAATAGTTTTGGACTCGTTTGGTGTATTGAAACAACAATTGATAATCAAGAACTACAAATACATCTTGAGAGTTCCATTGATAAGCAAGAACTACAAAAGTGAGAGTTCCATTGTAAACATACAAATTAAAAGATGAACCAACAACTACTTTCATAGTGAGATAACTAAACTAGCTTCACAATGGCAACATATTTGCATCTTCTTTCAATGAGATTCCTGGATACCCACAAGCAACAAGAATAATACACATCCCCAATATAATGAACCACAAGTACATTTTCCCTACTCTTTGACTTAGCTAATTGACTCTTCCACTTCTTTTCCTTCTCTTTCATTTTCTCCATATCATCTTGCAATTTCACTAACTGAACCTCAATCATCTTCATCTTGTCATCTTCTATGCTATTTTCAACCTTTAAAGTAGTCCTCGACTTGGCAAGATTTTCAAGTTCACCCAATTTTTCAAGCAACTTTGGAATAACAAATTTGGATCTAGGATCAATTTCCGAATCCTTCCAAAGCCAAAAGTCACAAGAACGAGGACCCTAAGATGATTAACAAAAGAAAATTAATGAATAATAATTTATCACAACTCAATTAGAGAAACAAACTTACGAATCATTTACCCCATAGTATGGACAAACCCAATATCTTCTTCCTGGGTTCCGAGGGGTCCAAGCTGTTAACAAAGGCAACACATAGCCATGGTTGCATCGAATTTCTCCGTTTGACTCATTTTCTTCCTCTTCCGTGCAAAGCCTTGTCAAATTCAATCCTTTTGAAGGCATTGGAACAACTACAACACACCAAGATAACATCAAAGTCAATTAATTTACAATTGCTTTCAAAAATCGGATCAAAACAAAGGATTTAGGGCTAAGTCATAACAATTTTAGGACAAAATCATAACAATACTAAAAGAAATGATTTAGGGTTCTTAGGAAGTAGAAACGATAATCTTTGCCTTCAAATATTGAAACTTCAAAAGGGACTTCAATGGATTTCGACAGAAATTAGAAGAAGAAGAAGAAGAAATTAGGGTTCTTCAAATGGGTTTTGGTAAATATTTGGGGAAGATGATATTTTACCGTTGGTTATGTTATAATAACATTAAACAATTAACTTTTTTTTTCAACGATTTAAACAAAAATGACGCGCTCATTTAGTTTGTCAAACACGCACAGCTCACCAGGTTGTGAGAGGGAGTAAATAAATACAATACTTTCAACTATCGTGGGGTGTTAGGACACTCGTAAACTTAAGGTGTGTAAATGACTTTTCATGACAAGTTTGATGGGGTATTTATGCATTATCTCATTAATTTTTCATAAGTTAAATAGATTATGATTAAGCTTCCATTACTTCGTAATGTCT